>NC_051172.1:59039188-59428082 GCF_013339725.1 Rhipicephalus microplus
CTGTCATGCATAGAGTTACTCTACAGTATGGTCCACTGTTAAAGGAAACACTCGAATGTACAACATCAATATTCCTGGCCCTCTAAGAGCAAGTGGATTAAGAAACATTCTTCATGCAAGTCAATAGTCTGTCAAGGGGAGTCGGAACTTTCAACCATGCTGACCCGCAGGTCGCGGGTTCGATTCCCGGCTGCGGCGGCTGCATTTCCGATGGAGGCGGAAATGTTGTAGGCCCGTGTGCTCAGATTTGGGCGCACGTGAAAGAACCCCAGGTGGTCAAAATTTCCGGAGCCCTCCACTACGGCGTCTCTCATAATCATATGGTGGTTTTGGGACGTTAAACCCCACAAATCAATCAATCAACTTTCAACCACCAGTAGTCTTATGCATATCTAAGCCGCTATGATTCTATAAGATAGCGAAATCTAAGCATGCTGTTCACGGATGTGTTCCTTTTAACAGTGGATTCGTCTCTACATGCTCCCTGCTACCTACGGTAGAACACACAGGACACTAGCCATGCTCCTTCACTCGCGCTGTCTCCTACAGTTGTAAACGCGCTGATCACGTGCAGGTCATGCTCCGCGCGGCGAGCGCGTTGCTGTTCTGTGTGGTCAGGTGTGTTTATCAACAAACCGTCTCGGGTACCGACTCACTCGGTGCTCTCTGAAACCGAAACTGCAGCAGGCAGTTGTAGATACATCTTCAAATCATTAGCCATCGTTTACTCGAGCCAACAAGGCTTCGATAAACGAGTCGTTAGCTGCTCTATTAAAATGAAAAAAAAAATGAGGCACTTGTAGTGCTGAGCTTGGAGGATCAAAGTGATAACATGACGACGTTTATTCTTACTTCTCTCTTTCTTTATATTTATTCTCCTCTGTCTTTTCGATGTCTTTTCTGTCTCTGTTTATCTTTTCTTTTCTTCTGCTTCTGCAAAGTCTTCCAGAACGAGACCGTCGCTGTAAAAATGAAGGAGAGAAGTGTGAATTAAGGGCTGCTTTTCTTTGTTAGACACAATATTTACAATAACTAACAGACACTGATACCGAGAATGTATTGGGAATGTCATCAGTGGCAATTGTGATGAAAATGAAAAGAAAGACACTGAGTGGACAAAAAGACAACTTGCCTCCGGCAAGGACCACACCTACGACCTTCCGATAGCGCGTAAAAATAACGCGGCAAGTCATCTCTTCGTCCACGATTATTTCTTCACATTTACATTACAGTTACTTCCAATGTCATTCTCTATATTTCCCTTCGCGTCTGTCAGTTGTCATTAATATTGCGTCTAAGAAAGAAAAGGAGCCTTTAAGTTTAAACTTATTTCCTCAATTCATAACGGTAGAAACAGTTCAACTATGTCGCCCCTATTTTTCTCATACCTTGCACTCCTAATTAATTTTAGCCAGCTCGGATTTTTTTAACCCGCCTTTCAAGTATGCGTGTACGTGCAAAACTTCTTACACCACTCGTGTCACCGTGTGCCATAACTGTTGGCCACTTACTTAAGAAACGCCACCACGTACACGCCTCGAGCTATAGACGCATCTGTTCGATCGGACTTAGCGTCGCGTAGCGCGCAGAGCGAGAACAGGTGGTGGCGAAATTGCCGTCGACAGCGCGCTTGAAATTCGACCGGTCGCGAAGAACAGACATTCGCAGCTGAGACGCTGTCTTCGAAATAACAGTCGGCGGTGCGACTGATCGAATCATGCCTTCTTTCCCAGCAGCGCAACACGCGCTGAACAACTCAGATGCAAGAAGCCGCGATGGCAAGACCATGCCATCTTCGGGGGCTATTCAGAAACGCTCCTCGACTCGACTTTCACCCTTCACTTGACAGAGTTGATCACGGGATCAAATCCCGGCTGTGGCGGCTGCATTTCCGATGGAGGTGGAAATGTCGTAGGCCCGTGTACTCAGATTTGGGTGCACGTTAAAGGACCCCAGGTGGTCGAAATTTCCAGGGCCCTCCACTACGGCGTCTCTCATAATCATATAATGGTTTTGGGACGTTAAACCCCACAAATCAATCAATCAATCAATTGACAGAGTGGAGCACTGTGCCTCTGCTCGGCTGAAAATAATGCTGCACTGCTCAAGAAATGCCGCAGAATATCGCTGATATGCAGTGACTTGCCGTGCCTAGAGACGGCACTACCATCGGCTTTTTCAAGTGAAGGTGAAGCGTTGAGTGAAGGGACGTTCTAGAATACGGGGGTTAGTCTATCATGTTTGTCACATGATTAGACGCACAGTCTAACTACATATGGCGTGCACCGATGTCTTACATGCATATCTTCCAGCAATATCTGTATATATATGCACGCCACTTTTCATGCATTCTTCAGGTTGTATTGATATATTACCGAGTCGTTTACTGCAACATAAAAAAACTCTAAAAGAAGGTGATACCAGAACATTTTTCCTTCACAAATCTCAACTGGGTTTCACTAGAAGAATGCAGCAGAACGTCATGAGGAAGCCGTTCATTGTAAGTTTATAAACATGTCGCTTGCGTCGTGTCTGGCTCTGAAGCTGCTACTGGCTATGAAGTTATTCCATGACTCTTTAATTCAAATTGAAAAAAAACAGACTCACTTTATAGTCGGGGGGGGGGGGGGGTGTTTCAATCAAACGGGGAAACAACGCCGAGTCTGCAGGTTGCAATTTCGTGCTGGAACCGCAGTGCAGCGCCTATACGAAGTCATTTCATTTCACGGAGTTTTCCCAATTTTCCCCACCCTTCTTCCTTTCGCCTTGTTTTGTACTTTCCGCAGATGGCGGTGTTACTAGGGAACGTTCCCGATGTTTTGTCGGCCATGCTTCTATAGAGTTGGGTCGATGGACGGCTTGACAAAAGGGGTGTGAGTGCACGTGTACGCTGACTGAGTGGCGAAGCCCCTAAGTTCGCGCTTTTGTTGTTTTATTTCTGCTGAGCCCTGTACTTCTTTTCTTCTTGCCTTTCCTTTGCCTCGAGGATCAAATAAGTGAAGTCAATACGACGAAAGCAATTTCATGACGGCTGCGTAAAAACAACAGCAACACGAAACGCTCTTGTTCACGCATCAAAGAGACCTGCTCCCGAAAAATCTGAATATGCTGGAAATTGAGCGGCGATTACTTTCTGTTTTGATCGATCACATTTGTTAAAAATTGAAGGAACGAGAAAGGAGAGCGACTAAGGGGCACGAAGGATATCGAACGTTCGAATGCTTACTTCTTGCACTTCGTAATCTCGTCGAACGATGCACACCGAAGTAGTAAAAAGTAAGTAAGTGCTTTTAGCGAACATTATGTAGTACTATAGTCAGCACCATCCAGCAGTTGCCGCCAATAGCCAGCATTATTATACTAGCCAATACTAGAGAAATGTTAAACAACACTAGCTGGCAGTCGGCCAAACAGTGCTTGTTTTATACGAGTAAATGGGCTACATGCCATGAAACATTTTATGTAATTCATGGTATGCTATCATATTCAAATACACAATGTAAATAGATGAATCAAATGTACCTTGTCAATTATACTGTTCGTGCCATGCCAATCATGTCATTAGTACACGCCGCATATTGCCGCATATTTTTCACGCAGGCATGTACTTTCTGGTACACACAGCGTTGACAATACGATCACGACGGCTTCACGACGATCGCATTACGTTATGTGATGTATGCACGTCACGTTATGCACATTTTGGTACACAGAGAGGTAATACAACGAATACCACATGATCGCCATGACACCTAGTCAGGGGTGCCCGCGGGGCCCGCCCCTCCATTCCGAAATTCAGATGGTGTTTTTTCTTTACCGAGAATAAAAGATGAAACTAGGTGTATTTCAATACATTAGGGAGGGGCTTTGCACGGACCCTCACCTTCTTGCATGCGTAATCATGCGAAAAACAATTAAACTTTGGAGCCGGATTTCTCGGAGCACAGGCGTGTTAAAAAAAATCTTCCAACTGAAACTGTGTACAAACACCACTGCCAACATTTTTGAAATATAAACATGCCAACTTACCGCAGCAAGTAAAAAAGATAACTATTAAGTTTTAGTTAATTGGGCTGCTAAGAGCGGTAATTATCATCCAACTTTCTGTCCCCCTGACCGCTTAACTTATTTGCACAAGTGGTTCTCACGTGTCTTCAAGCGCCTAATTAAAAAAAATCATAAAGCTTAATTTTGAACACCCGGTGTAAAACATATATGATAGTCCAACATGCATGTCTGTGCGTATAACGTCTGTACATATGTTTACGTCATTCTAGACCATTTCACTCAACAAAAAATTACACATGTAGTGACTTTCTCTGGGCATGCTTCGCATGACATTACGTGGGATGTGCCGGATGTTTATTACAGGTAACCACTTTTGATTACAGGTGATCTGTGAAACTATACGTTTGCTAGACCGTGAAGAATTATGGGCTTCAAGAGCTAAGAATTTTCTTTCTATATGCGTAGTTTCAAACAGAACCTTTTCTCGAAACTATGGAAGGGACATCTGGAGTTCCAATCACTTTCGTAATAACCATGAATTAATAGACTTAAACTCTTGCATAGTGCAATGTGACAATATTCAGTATGTGCCCAATCTGTTCTTATTCATATCGTACTGCTTTAAACTTGTGTGTTAAAGGGGTGCTGAAACACTTTTTTGAGTAACTATGGAACGGATTCACTAAAAGAGCTTATTGCCTAACGAATTCAATGCCGCAAAAATTTTAAAAATCCGTCCAGTACGAGTGGAGTTACAATTATTTGTCACACGCTGAAATCGCATTCTCTCTTCTCTTGTCCCAACGAGAATGCTGGAAGCTGTTGGAACTCCGGGTCCTGCCGGTCTCGTTTTCGGTAGCTGGCCCCGTAGCAGGATCCATCGTCCGACAATTCAGCGAGAAGAAGCGCCCGAACGAACGACAGATTTATTTACATGTTGAGAAGTGATCCAAAGAGAGAAGAGAGAGAGATACAAAACGTCTTCGGCATTTTATAGCGCCGCGTTGCCGACACTGGGCGCACTGTCCGCATCGTCAGCCAATACGGTGGCTCCGGCACCTCGGCCACGAGAGAGGGGGAAACACACCTCACAACACATGGAGTGGCACAACCTAACACGATGTCCATATATGGTCAAGGCGCCCTAAAAAAATGCCCAAACATGGTCACGAACGCACAGCAGATTCCGGAGTTCTCCCGGCGAGAGGAGGAGCCTGAATGGGGAGGTGGGGGTGGACGACACAGTCGGTCAAGAACCGGTTCTCCCCCAAACTCCTCTTGCTTGGTTCCCTAGGGCCGGTCGTAACAGTCTCTCGCGCGGGGGGGTAAAGATCTCGATGGGCTGAGGTTTGCAGCCACTCTCCGGAGAGATCAGCGCCGGCAGTCGGTTTGGTGACGACCGTCTTTGATGAAGTAGAGGGCACCACCTGCTTCATTGTGGGCTCAACAGACATCACATACGCACATGAAAACACAACTACTCAGCCGGTGAGCGCCGGACAATTCCGCCAAACTCCACCAGGCAATTTTCTCCTTTAACTGATATTAAAGCAAATACACAATTTATTTAAAATGTTACTCACACGTTAAGGTGACACAAAACAACAACAGTGGAAGCACACCGAACCCGAAACCCTGGATAGCCGTGTCTTCAACGTTTTCAAACAAGTACACCTAAAAGAGTAAAAAAAAACAATCACTAGCTCTTGTCTAGGTCAGGAAAAAAACTGCCAGAGTTCTCTAGACATCCTCTCGCGTCAGGGGCATCAACTTAAGCCATCAGCGTTGCCATGGAGTACACCCTTTTTGTAGCGTATTTCAAACGTATATTGTTGCAAAACGAGGCTCCAACGCTGCAGGCGGCCGTTCTTAGAGGACATGGTCTGTAGCCAGGTGAGACGACAGTGGTCCACTTCCACAATGAACTTGCTTCCGGCAATATAACAAGCCAGTTTCTGGACTGCCCAAACCAAGCATGCACATTCCTTTTCGCTAGCGCTGTAAACCTGCTCGCGAAGGGTGAGTTTCCGGCTAACATAGAGGACGGGATGCTCTTGATTCCCCTCATCCCTTTGACTAAGAACTGCCCCCATGCCTCTATCACTAGCGTCGCATTGGACTATGAAAGGACTCGAGTAGTCCGGTGAACTAAGCAAAGGTTGGCTCGACAAAGCCGCTTTCAAAACGCGGAAAGCCTTTTCTTTCTCCTCATCCCAGTCGACCATTTGGGGCTCGGTCTTGCGCAACGCGTCAGTAAGAGTGCTGGCAATGTCGGAATATCTAGGGATGTACTTACGATAGTAACCAGCTATTCCAAGAAAAGCCCGAATATCGGTTTTCGTTCGGGGCTGAGGAAAGTCTCGGATAGCTGCCACCTTCATTTCAGAGGGACGGCGATGCCCTCGACCGATAACATGCCCGAGATAGAGTACCTCTGCTTGTGCTAGCTGACACTTGGGCGCCTTTACCGTTAAACCTGCTTTGCGTAGGCGTGTCAGTACTGCTCTCAAATGCGCCAAGTGTTCTGGCCAGGACGAGGAAAACACGGTGACGTTGTCCAAGTAAGGCAATGCGAAGTCCTCTTGACCCCGCAAAACCTTATCCATTAAGTTTGAAAAACAGTAAGGCGCGTTCTTTAGGCCGAAACTCAACACTTTAGGGCGGAATGTCCCCAATAGTGAAATAAATGCAGCATACCGGCTCGCCCTCTCGGTGAGCGGCACCTGCCAGTAACCTCTCACTAGGTCTAGCGTTGAGATAAATTGCGCGCTGCTTACCCTCTCGACGCGTTCCTCAATGTGGGGAATTGGGTATGTCTGATCCTTGGTGATGAGGTTTAACTTACGATAGTCTACGCAAGGACGCGGATCTTTGCTGGGTACCTCCACAAGAATTAACGGGGAAGTGTAATCACTTTCACACGGCTCAATCACGCCCGATTCCAACATCCTGTTAACCTCTGCTTTTATTAGCTCAAGCCGGCGAGGTGACACCCGATACGTCTTAGATCTTACCGGTTCCGACGAGGTAAGCTCTATGTCATGAGTGAGGGCGGATGTCCGGCCTGGCTCGCTTACAAATCTGTCCTGAAACTCGGTCAAAAGACCACGCAATTCCTGCTTCTGCTTCATTGGAAATTTCGCCTTGTCTCCCGGCTTACCCACTCGCTGACACACATCGCAAGATTTTACAAACCTCTCTACATCTTTAAAGCATCCAGGCCAGTAGTATTCCTGTAAAAGACGATTTTTCGTCTTCTTTACCCCTAAGTGGCCTGACCATGATCCTCCATGCACCAAACTAAGCAAATCCTGACGATACGCCTGAGGTACGACTACCTGGTCAAACTCTACTCCTCGCCTATCTAGATATTTTCGATAGAGTATGCCGCTCCTCTCTTAGAATCTCACATTTCGTTTGGCGATTCCCTCTTTCGAACTGTCTTGGAATCGCTTAAGCGTCGGGTCCCCCTTTTGTTCGGTTATTAATGAAGCGGGGCTCACCTGCAGCCACCGACTGAAATTATCCGAAGTTGGCATGACACACAACTCTTTTGTATTTCCTAGTACCTGGAATGTGTCACCCTCTGTGCTATCCTCTGTACTACCAGGAATCGGCATGGGAGCAACGGCATTTTCTATTTGCTCGGTCAACGAGGCGTAATTGACCCCTTCCAATTTAGGAGGAGGTTCATCGTCACCTTTAGGAATGGTTGCCTCCGCGACTACGGCTTCTGCAGCCTGTTCTCGCACAAGTCGATTTGTTACCGTGGTGTCCAACTCGCAACCAGGCCCGTTGTCGATTTGAGGCTTGTTTGCCTCAGTGAATGTTGCTCTCGCAGCCAGCGCACGTGCCTTCGATCTAGTCAGTGCCTGCACTATGCCTTCTCCCAACGTTAGACCTTTCTCCTTCAGCATTTGATCTGACTTATTTGAAAATAAGTAAGGATACTGAGGGGGTAGATATGGCGAAACCGCGGCTTCCGTTTCCAACGTACCAAATGCGCCTTTAAGGACAACTTTAGCTACGGGGAGGCACTGACTGTTTGCTTCTACGGCTTGTCTAATCCAGGCACAGTCTCCTGAATACTGTCCGGACTGAACAAAAGACGGATGAACTACGTCCATAGTGGCTGCGGAGTCTCTAAGAACCCGACACTGCTTGCCGTTCACGGTAAGGTCGTACATATAGGGCTCTAACAACTTCATGTTCTCGTCGGCTTCATTTATAGATAAAAAGGCCACCTTTTCTTTCGGGCAGTGTTTCGCGAAGTGCCCTGTTTCGTGGCAATTGAAACAAGCAGCCGGTTTTCTCGCCTCAAATTTCCTTTTGCTTGCCTCTGCCGACACCCCATGGTTAGATGAATTGTTTTCCTCACCCTTTTGTGCGAGACTTGTCAGTTGTTTTCTAAACGGCGCCTTATTCGGTAGTAGGAATTTTTCCCTTTTAGGCTCGCTGTTTGCCCCGAGGGCGCGGCGCGTAACGAATTCTTCAGCGAGCTCAGCGGCTTTCGTTACGGTGTTCATGTCCGGTCTATCCTGCACCCAGAACCTCACTTTTTCTGGTAACCTTTGATAGAATTGTTCCAGACCGATACACTCGAGCACCTTGTCATCATTCCCATACGCCTTTGCCTCTTTGAGCCACTCCCCCATGTTGGCCATTAACTTGTAAGCAAACTCCGGGTATGAATCATTGTTCTCTTTTACGGCGTTGCGAAATTTTTGTCTGAAACCTTCCGCTGACAACCTGTATTTCTTGAGAAGGCTCGACTTTACCTCACTGTACTCGTCAGCCTCCTCTTTCGTGAGGCGCGCGATTACTTCTGAGGCCTCCCCTGGAAGTAGGGACAACAAGCGTTGAGGCCATGTATCCTGGCTGAAACCGTGCCTTTCACAAGTTCTCTCAAAGTAGACGAGATACAGCCCAATGTCCTCCCCTAGCTTGTACGATCTCATTAGGTCCGTCATTTTGAACCTGACCCGCTCTGCGGTACCGGATGCCTCGCTGCCTCCTGCTCTACTATTATGGCTAATCTCTAGCTCGAGGCACTTCATTTCAAGCTCGTGCTTTCGCATCTTATCTGCTTCGGCTTCTGCCGCTTTCCTTTCGGCCTCCGCCGCCTTTTCTTCGGCCTCTGCCGCTTGCCTCTCCTGAATCTCCTCGACACATTCTGACACCTCGTCATCCTCCGCCCCCAATGCGAGAATCGCCTCTATCAGCTCTAGCTTTCTTTGAGAGTCCGACACCTCCAGATTCAACTCCCTTGCAAGTAGCAACAACATGGACTTTCGCAGGGATTTCAGATTCATGGCTGCCTCCAGTACCGCTGTCTCTGTTCCACAAAGATTCCTGTCCTGCAACTAATTAACCTTGACGGCAACGACAGCTCTAGGTTCCTGCCTTGCCTCAAGTTTTCCGTTAACTTAGTCTACAAATAAAGCTTCAAAAAGCTCTTATACGGAATCCTGCCCTGTCACTGTTAACCTTGACGCCACTGACAGAAAGAGCTTAACCAAGCTATCACACAATTTCTGCCTGACGCAAGTTACCTGTTAACCCAATGACCAAGACAGCCCCTCTCTACCAGCTTTTACTTAAACATAGAGTAAATGCCGGGTAAAATTTAACAGAGAAAGCCGGCACTCACCCAGTTCGCAGTCATGTCTCCGGCGTCGTGCCTCTCAGAAGTGCCGTTCGATTCCCTCTGGAAGTCGATGAGCTCGTGTCATCCTTCTCCTGTCGTCCCGTTGTTGGACTTCGGGCTCACTCCGTCCAGTGGTCGCTTTCGGGGTTATCGGCATCCCGCCGCTGCCATCCAGTTGTTGGAACTCCGGGTCCTGCCGGTCTCGTTTTCGGTAGCTGGCCCCGTAGCAGGATCCATCGTCCGACAATTCAGCGAGAAGAAGCGCCCGAACGAACGACAGATTTATTTACATGTTGAGAAGTGATCCAAAGAGAGAAGAGAGAGAGATACAAAACGTCTTCGGCATTTTATAGCGCCGCGTTGCCGACACTGGGCGCACTGTCCGCATCGTCAGCCAATACGGTGGCTCCGGCACCTCGGCCACGAGAGAGGGGGAAACACACCTCACAACACATGGAGTGGCACAACCTAACACGATGTCCATATATGGTCAAGGCGCCCTAAAAAATGCCCAAACATGGTCACGAACGCACAGCAGATTCCGGAGTTCTCTCGGCGAGAGGAGGAGCCTGAATGGGGAGGTGGGGGTGGACGACACAGTCGGTCAAGAACCGGTTCTCCCCCAAACTCCTCTTGCTTGGTTCCCTAGGGCCGGTCGTAACAATGCTAAGCAGGAAGGGATTGCATGGGCAATGAAAATACGTCCCGCATGCTTCATGACCTTGAGCACTTTTTCTTTTCTTTTTCATAATACGCGGCTTTTTCGGGGTGATCGCGCGCACGCGTGGACAAGTCGCGACCTCCCACGGCAATCCTTGTAACGACCAAGCGCGCCATGTTAAATCAGCCAATGGCTGATAGATGACTTTCTACGAGTGATTTTTGAGTTTCCTCCGTCATTGGTCGAGAGAAGAGAAAGCAATTTTCAGCTGACTTTGATAATTTATTGTGAATTCCAGGCCGCGTGCTCTGTTATAATATTTGGCTTGCGTGTTGTCGGGAGCTTCTACTACCCATCGGCAGCGTTTTCTGACCATGCTCAAAAAGTGTTTCAGGGCCCCTTTATTTGATGTACTGTGATTGATCAGTGTGTTTCCCCAGAAACACACTGGTATCTATGAAAATTGTGTGCGATTGTACATTGTGAGTACGTGAACTCTTTAAGGATGTAAGTGAGTAATCTGAAAATTCCTCTAGTGAGACAAGATATTCCATTCGCAGGATGTCGCAGAATAACTCCATGTAGGACTTGAGGGGGACGTCGGACATCTCAACTCTACTGATTTACTATTATGGCCATATGTTTCCAGAGTTACGGACAGTCAGCACCAAGACCTTGGCATGTATGTCGCGGGACGCATGGTATGACATTCACGCCATAAGCTGTATTGAATGTTCTTCATATACTAATGCGATGCCGTGCCAAATCTACCTCACCTCAACCATGCTGCGAAGAGAGGAATGTACACGCGCATAACATTGACCATTTTAGGTGGCCCTAAATGGTCTACCGCAAGTAGTACTGTTGAAAAGTGCCCACTACTCAGTGTTTCCACTCTTGCACCAACTCTTTCAAAGTGCGCCAAATTGGATTTACTGTGCCCTCGGGACAATATCGACGGAAGTTTTGCCAAACTGCGCCCAAGCCTCTGGTTTGGAAGCGCCTGTCGCTAGCAATCACACCGACGGCTGGTCATAACGTGTGAAACTTCATCTTCAGGCTGCCAACGTCACAACGACTTACCAAAAATTTCTTCGCTGAATAAATAGCGCTCGCGTGTACATCCCGAGTAAGTGGCAATACCGTGCACGGTGAATCCGCAGCTTCTGTTCTCGACGGTAAAACGCGCTCCCTGCAGAGACTCGTGACATCCAGGACAATCGGCAGCACGTGCAAGTGATTGATTGATTGATATGTGGGGTTTAACGTCCCAAAACCACTATATGATTATGAGAGACGCCGTAGTGAAGGGCTCCGGAAATTTAGACCACCTGGGGTTCTTTAACGTGCACCCAAATCTGAGCACACGGGCCTACAACATTTCCGCCTCCATCGGAAACGCAGCCGCCGCAGCCGGGATTCGAACCCGCGCCCTGCGGGTCAGCAGCCGAGTACCTTAGCCACTAGATTACCGCGGCGGGTCGCGTGCAAGTGTGGTCGTGACGATTCATCGGTGGACGGTGTCTCCAGGAACGCTGCCGGGAGCTCGTTTCAAGCGTCGCATCACTCGTAATTAAAGCACTGTTCACAGATAACTAGACAAGTGCCACCAGAATGTGTGTTGTTTCTGTTTCTGGACATCGCGGAAAGAAATCTTGGAAGCGGCCACACCATATTACATGTCTGCCCTGGCTTGCAGGGTCCCTCGCGGACGGTTAAAAAATATTGCCGTTTTTGAATGAGTTAGATACCAACAAATTGTATTTGTTATGCAAAGCAAAACTTTCAGTTAACTAAGTCTTTTAGATCTAAACTTAACAAAACACTGGTTTAATGGAATATGCTGCTCCTGGAAGCGAGACGCTTTTCGTGCCGTCAGATCTGTAAACGCGAGGTAAGTGTTGAGTGTCACGTGGCAAGCCTTGCACGTGCGATTATGTTATCGCGTGAGCCCTTCGTGCGACGGAGGCGGCCGTCTAGTTTCATCTTGTGCGTGCGTGTGTGTATATTGTCACGTTACTCACGACAAACTTGATACAATGGGCTCGCTGAGTTGACTAGCCAAGCAGCGGCTGAGAGAGATCGTCTTTATCCTCTTTCACTCTTCGATCTCACCCAAGCAAACCATGTGGCAATAGTCCCCCCCCCCCCCTTTTGAAAGCATCAACTCGATGCTCGTAAACAAAAAAAATGAAGGCATACACACGCAGATATAGAGAACCAAAAGAGGGAGAGTGCCAGTACTCGCAGCGCAAATAAGGAAGTTTCGTCAGCGCTTGCGCCAAGCGCAAAAAGAAAAGGCATAAAAAGACAGGAGAACAAAACAGCAGCAGACACGCAAAGTCACGGGATGTCGTAGCACGTGAAACCACAAGGTCTACTGTGTGAAGTAGGGCTTCAGCCAAACGACAAGCACGGTTTCGGGCCGAAGCTGTCGACGAGAAGACGCTGCGCCGTCCGGAAATACCTCGTAGGTAACATCTGTGACTCGTCTAAGAACCTTGTACGGTCCAAAATAACGGCTTAGGAGTTTTTCAGATAAGCCTGGTCGCCGGACAGGGATCCACACCCACACTCAGCCCCCAGGGTGGTAGGTGACATTTCGATGGCGGAGGTTGTAACGTCGTGCGTCTGCATGTTGTTGGTGACTGGTGTTTATGCGAGCTAGCTGACGAGCTTCTTCGGCGTATTGAGTGTATTGCTCAGCGTCTTGAGCAAGATCATTGCTTTGGTCGCACGGAAGCGTAGCATCGAGCATGGTTCGCACGTTGCGTCCGTAAACAAGTCGGAAAGGCGGAAATCGCGTTGTTTCTTGCGTTGCAGTATTGTAAGCAAACGTGATGTATTGAAGAATCTCGTCCCAGGTTTTGTGTTGTACGTCCACAAACATTGACAACATGTCCGCTATGGTCTTGTTAAGCCTCTCTGTCAGTCCATTGGATTGCGGGTGATAAGCCGTTGTTTTTCGATGACTTGTGCAGCTCAGTTTAAAAATGTCCTCCATCATTCGTGCTGTAAACGACGTCCCTCTGTCCGTAATCACGCATGACGGGGCACCATGCCGTAGGACGATTTGGTGCACGAAGAACTGCGCGACTTCAGATGCCGTGCCCCGGGGTAACGCCTTTGTTTCAGCATAACGAGTAAGATAATCTGTCGCAACTATAATCCATTTGTTCCCAGAGGACGACAAAGGGAAGGGCCCGAGAAGGTTTATTCCCACGAGGTCAAACGGTGTCCGTGGTGGTGCGATCGGCTGGAGCAGGCCCGCGGGTCTCACAGGCGGAGTCTTGCGGCGCTGGCACTCACGGCAGCCTTTCACATATCGATGTACACTAGTTGATAGTAGCGGCCAGTAATACTGTTGGCGTACTCTGGCGAGAGTTCGCGAATAGCCCAAATGTCCTGACGTGGGCTCGTCGTGGCACGCAAGGAGGATCTCATCATGCATGTCGGTAGGAACAAAGAGTAGGATGGCTTTGTCGCTACCACGGGCGTTTTTCTTGTAAATAATGCTTCTTAATTCTTAGACAAAAAAAAAGGACAGTTCGCGAGCAATGTGTTGAGGAACCTGAGAGTTGCGGCCTTCCAGGGAATCAATGACTGGGCGTAATTCATCGTCTACCCACTGCTTTGACATAAATTCGCAGTAGCTAACTGCTCCGAGAAAGGCATCTTCATCTTCGAGGCCCCTGACAGCGTTCCCCACAGGCGCTCGAGAAAGCGCGTTGGCGTCTTCGTGTTTGCGCCCTGACCTGTACACAATCGTAATATCGAACTCCTGCAAACGCAAACTCCACCATGCGAGAAGGCCGGATGGATCTCTGAGATTTTCCAGGCAGCAGAGCGAGTGGTGGTCAGTCACCACTTTGAAGGGACGACCGTAGAGGTAAGGCCGAAATGTGGTCGTCGCCCACACGACTGCGAGGCATTCTTTTTCTGACGTAGAATAGTTGGCCTCGGCTCAAGAAAGAGTACGACTGGCGTAAGCTATCACATGTTCAACGCCGCTGTGTCGTTGTACAAGGACAGCGCCAAGTCCGACGTTGCTGGCATCTGTATGAATTTCTGTAGCAGCGTCCTCATCAAAATGGGCAAGAACAGGGGCTGTTTGCATTCTCTGTCGTAACCCTGTGAACGCTGTGTCTTGTTCTGCGCCCCAAGTAAAGGGCATGTCATCTCGGGTGAGTCGCGTAAGAGGTTCAGCTATCTTCGAGAAGTTGGCGATAAATCGGCGATAATACGCGCACAAGCCGAGGAAACGGCGTACTGCTCTTTTATCTGATGGAACAGGGAAGGCGGCGACAGCAGCAGTTTTGTCTGGATCAGGTCGCACTCCATCCGCACTAATGACATGTCCCAGAAATTTGAGCTCTTCATAGCCGAAATGGTATTTTTGAGGTTTCAGCGTGAGTTCAGCTGTGCGAATGGCTTCCAGAAACTTTCTCAGACGCTTCAGATGTTCTTCGAAGCTCTCGGAAAAGATGACCACATCATCGACGTAGACAAGGCAGCTTTGCCACTTCAAGCCAGCGAGAACTATGTCCATCATCCTCTGAAAAGTGGCTGGTGCAGAACAGAGGCCGAAGGGAAGAACTCAGAATTCGTAAAGTTCGTCTGGAGTCACAAACGCGGTTTTTTCTCGGTCTCGTTCATCCACTTCAATTTGTCAATAGCCACTCTTTAGATCGATGGACGAAAAATACTTCGCGCGTCGTAACCTGTCGAGGGAGTCGTCGACCCGTGGAAGCGGGTAGACGTCTTTTTTTATGACGCTATTAAACGTCCTGTAGTCAATACAGAATCGCAGCGTTCCGTCTTTTTTCTTCACTAGAACGACTGGCGAGGACCAAGCGCTGCTGGATGGTTGAATAATCCCGTCATCGAGCATCTCTTTTACTTGTGTCTGAATAGCCTCGCGTTCTTTGACAGAAACGCGATAAGGCTGCTGCCGGATGGGGCGGACGTCATCGTCGGTAATAATTCGATGCTTCGTGAGGTGTTTTTGACGGACTTTAGAAGAAGAGGCGAAGCAAGATCGAAACTCCCTTAAAAGGTCATGAAGTGCAGCCTTTCTCTTGTCTGACAGCGTCGAATTAATGTCGATGCGGTCTAGAAATTCCTCATCCTCATGCGTTTCCTCGGACGCAAAGCACTCTGTGACGTCGGCAACAGGGTCTCCATAAGCTAGGGTGGTTCCGCGGAAAAGATGCCGGTGCTCGTAATTGAAGTTCGTAACTAGTATCGTTGACTGCCCGTCACGGACGCACACAACACTTCGGGCGGCGCACACACCTTGGAGCAGCAGAAGTGATAGGTTGCTTTCAGCCGCCACGTCGCCGTCTTGGAAGTCTTCACAAGTGACTTCGATGGGAACAGTTGCTCGAGGTGGCAGCGTCACACTGTCGTCAGCAACACGCAGCGCAGGTCTACGGCAGTTATCAGCGTCTCGATCTGTTGCGCCTTGAGTCGAGAAGGTCCCGATGCGCTCACGGAGATTTATTATGGCACCGTATTCCCGAAGGAAGTGCATGCCGATAATCAGCTGACGCGAACAGTCGTGAAGAACGAGGCAGCTGAGCACAAACGTTGACGCATGAATTTTCACTCTTGTGGTATAGCGACCCAGCGGTGTTACAACGTGTCCTCCAGCTGTTCGCATTCGCGTTCGATTCCACGGCGTGATCACTTTCCTGAGATATTTCACTAGCCTCCCGCTGATAATCGAACAGTCTGCACCAGTGTCTACCAATGCACTGACCTGAAGACCGTCAATCAGCACAGGTATGTCGAGTGACACGCGGTCACTAGGTTCAGATGTGGATGTCGGCGTTTCTTCGGTACTGCGATTATTCTCTGACGAAATGCCTTCGGCGTTGCGTGCAAGCGTCGATGGGAGGTCTTCCGCACTTTGAGTCCCAGCGACCTTGCCCCCGAAGGCCGCTGCCTTCAGTTTTCCCGACGAGGGCTCGGAGAGCGTTCCCGTGCCGTCACCCCGAAACGTGGCCCAGTGGCTGCGGGTCTCCTCGGAGATGGTGACCGCGATTGCCGTCGTGTAAAGAGTGCACGCTGTTGCGCGAGATACTCTTCGATATCTTTTGGCCTTTGACCGATTCGGGGACGTGGGGAATTGACGGAAAATCTGCGCAGTCCAAGTTGCCGGTATGGGCATTCGCGGTAAATGTGACCAGCCTCACCGCAATGATAGCAGAGGGGTCGTCTGTCTGGTGTACGCCAGAGATCCGACTTACGCGTCGGTGCACGGCGACTATAGATGTCCAAATCAGCGTGCGCTGACTGAATCGCGACTGACGGCATTATTGTCTGGAGCGGGATGTATGACATTGTCTGGATCGGGACGTGCGGCACTGTCTGGATCGGGACGTGCGGCACTGTCTGGGTCGGGACGTGAGGCACTGTCTGGGTCGGGACGTGAGGCACTGTCTGGGTCGGAACTCCTTGACCAGAAAGAGGCGTGGCAGATCGCAAGGCTTCCGCGTACGTACGACGGTAACTGTCAGTAGACACAAGAGCCTTTTCCGGATCAACTGACATGGGCGGAAAACGATGGGCGTGCAGCACCTGCTGTACCTCGTCACGGATGACACTGGTGATAGAACCAACATCGATTTGCCGTGTCCCGTACATCTTTTCCATTTCTTCCCGGACGACAGATCGGATGATCTCACGAATCCATTCGGGGCTTTTGCTCCCGGGGGTGGCGAAAATTTCGGGAGTTGAGGCAGCATTCACTTGACGGTCAAACAGGGCAGACCGTTGGTGCAGTACTCGCTCCATTGTTGCCGCTTCAGTAAGGAACTCAGCAACACTTTTGGGGGGACTACGCACCAAACCAGCAAAAAGTTGTTCCTTCACACCACGCATGAGGTGGCACAACTTTTTTTCTTCTGCCATAGCAGGATCCGCTCGCTTAAAAAGCCGTGTCATGTCCTCGACGTACATCGAGACGGTCTCGTTGGGCATCTGGATGCGTGATTGAAGTGCACGCTCCGCCCGTTCGCGGCGGTCGGGACTCCTGTAGGTCTCCAGGAGGCGACGCTGGAACTCGCGGCAAGATGTCAGACCATCATCCCTGTTAGAAAACCACGTCTTGGCACCGTCTTTCAGGCAAGTGTACACGTTCCCGAGCTTCGCGGCATCATCCCAGTAATTGATCGCTGCGACACGTTCGAACTCACTCAGCCAGTCGTCAACATTTTCATGCTGCTCTCCGTGAAAGGGGCTAGGCATGAGCGGGTTCTGGACGGTGCAGTAGATCGGCGTAGAAGGTGTCGGAGCTTGCACGGGATCTTGTGTCGAAGTCATAGTCGCTGCGTCAGTGGTTGGTGTCTCAGGCGGTAGGCCTCTTTGGCGGTGGCGTACTCTATGAAGAGGAGTGTCCACGGGTGCAGGGCTTGTGTTCCGGCTGCTGGGCAGGTTCTTGGGCATCGGGTGGATCGTGAGACGTTGTACCCAGCACCTCCACCAGTCTTGTCACATTACTCACGACAAACTTGATACAAAGGGCTCGTTGAGTCGACTAGCCAAGCAGTGGCTCAGAGAGATCGTTTTTGTCCTCTTTCACTCTTCGATCTCACCCAAGCAAACCATGTGGCAATATGTGTGTGTGTGTGGATATTGCCGTCACGTTCAACTCTCTAAGTTGACGTTTAAGAGTACCACATTTCGTCATTTTTCGCTCACGAACAATGCCCATTCATTTCTCGTAAACAATGCCGTTGACACTGACACCGGGATTTCTGCGACACGGACTCTTTAACACGATCACATTAAATTGTACCTGCGCACCCCAAGTCAAAGGGAGATGCAGTGAGAACGCTCCGCGCGGCTTTGGACGAGAGCATGCACAGGCCCTGTGAATATCGTCAGTCACAAATTAACGCTATTATTTGTTCCCTTCATCCTGGTAAATCTAAAGTTCTGTCTTCCGTACTAATTAACACATGACAGACAGTAACTCTCATAGGTCATTGTGGGAGTTTATAGCATTTACCAATGTCTATCGTTACGGCGAGAGGTGCAAAGAGATCGCAAAGTACGCAGTTAAAAAAGATGATTTCTGGCATGTTGTGCGATTGTCACCACTTCAGCGCACAATGAAGCATTCTCAGCACCATATACGCTTCTCAAAACTAGCAACTGTCACTTTAGCATTAGCAACGTTGTCTGTTGGCTCTATAGGGACACTAAGACGTCTACTCTGGAGTCAGTGTGTCTCGATGCGGACCCCGGACGGTAGTCACTGCAATTAATAAAGGGGGCATTGAAATAATCAAGACGTTCTCAAAGCTACAAATTCAGCCAACGTTTCGACTAGCGGGGTCTTGTCTTCTTCAAGTCTGGAACTTCTGTGGCCGCCTCGAAAAAGAGATGGTCACTTGTCGATGCATCAGCTCCAGGTACACCCCGTGTTCAAGAATGTCTAATCTGTACTAAACATTGTTGCAAGTAATGTCAGCTAGCGATGGCGTCATGATGATGGCACTTGTGACCAGGAGGTAGAAATTTCCGGAGCCTTCCAGTACGGCGTCTCGCATAATCATATGGTGGTTTTGGGACGTTAAACACCACATATCAATCAATCAATCAATCAATCAATCAATCAATCAATCAATGAATCAATCAATCAATCAATCAATCAATCAATCAATCAATGGTGCTTGTGGTTGTGATGCGATAATCACTGCTATACTGGTGATGGTAACTACTCTCTGTACAAATCGGAGCTCCTGGCGTATAAATAGTGTCGCACGACTTACTTCTTTATCGGCTTCATCAAGCATAAAAGCGAGACACCTGATCATCCGCTCCGTTGGAGTGGATTCTTAGTGGCGAGCTTAGCTTTATTTTAATTTCTTGCCAGTGTCCACGAGCGTTCGCGAATATAAAACACGAACCGAGAAGGAGCGACAGTAACTGTTTCAACACCTGCTTCCACTTGTCGCAGTCCTTGACCGACTGGCAGCGGCAAATGACGAAACGCACGGAATCCCGAGAGCGAACTACGTCGATTAAATAGTCACTTAAAGAGGCGCCCCGGAGGCGTTTCTTCAGGCATTGAGCAATGGTGTACGTTGGCCGCACTCGCTCCGCAGAGGCCGGAATAGCTTTCAAATGCCCGTGGAAAAGTGTAGCCCGTGGCGCGCTGCTGGGCTTTTGATGTCCTACACGGGGCCGCGTGATCCGCTTTTCAAGAGTACCACCTCGTCTGATCTCCAAATACTTCGCGCGCCAACAACACAATGAGAGTCGTCTAGAATTCTAATTAGAAACACAAAAATTGTCTCGGCCAGTGCTCGCCATCGGTTTTAGCTCAAATGCGAAAATAAAAGTAAAGGGTAATGACGAATAGTATGATCTGTCGTAACTGAGCAACAAAATATTTCTACATGACCAAAACGGTGATCATCCTAGGTGAAATCACGCTGCTACAACCTACACAGACGAATGCGGAAGCGAAAATGGGGTATTTTGTTTATTATATTTGCGTTTCCGTTTATGGCATGTATACGTCATACCTTATCCCTGGATTGGATTGGGCGTGTACATATTTCATTTAGCGTTGATGTTAAAATGCTATCCCCAAGCAACTTCTCGACATAACTGATAGTCAACGCATGCATACTACCATCGTCATCCAGTTTATCGCTAGAAAATTCGGAGCGGTTCAAGCTACTCGCTGTCGATTCTCATTCTGCACAGCCATGAACAAAAGTTCCAAGCTGTAGGCAGCAACGAAAACGCAGTAATAAGTAACAAGTGCGACATTTATCCGTGCCCGTCGGTTCACTCACTTCGCACATTCGCTGCCAGTTTATAATGCTATTCGAAATGAAACGACGAATAATGATGAAACGGCTTGAATTGTCATTTCTTCCCCTGCAGGCGAAAGGACGCAAAATACTGCATGCGAAATACATCATGAGCCACCCCACTTTATGAAAGTCGACGAGCTGCGAACCCGCGCATTCGTGGTGGTCTAGTGGCTAAGGTACTCGGCTACTGACCCGCAGGTCGCGGGTTTGAATCCCGGCTGCGGTGGCTGCATTTCTGATGGAGGCGGAAATGTTGTAGGCCCGTGTGCTCAGATTTGGGTGCACGTTAAAGAACTTCAGGTGGTCGAAATTTCCGGCGCCCTCCACTACGGCGTCTCTAATAATCATATGGTGGTTTTGGGACGTTAAACCCCACAAATCATCATCATCGATATAGGTGCTCAAATTTCCAGCGACGTATCTTGCTATTCTAGATAAGACGTGTCTCCACTTTACAGTATGTATGTTTTACGAGTGCCTGTTAGGTAGAACATATAGCTTCTGATTGCGCTGCATGATGTACGTTGAGAACATATTCTTCGAAGCATGAAGAAAGGTAAAGAAGAAGGTATGAAACAAGCACTGCCCACCACCCCCACCCCACGTACCTTACCGGAATTTCTCATTATTGCATATGTAACTGCACAAGCACACATACAAACGGACGCAGAAACATACGTAAAACATAATTGATCCCCCCCCCCCCCACTCTTCCTCCTAAAAAAATTCTGGCTAAGCCCCTTGCTGTGAGAATTGGCTGGTCTGAAGTTGAAGAAAGGTGAACATTCCCCATAAGAAGTATAATGGGAAAAATTACCATTAAACTTTCATAATAAGTGTTGCTATCACCCACAGCATCTGATTCAGTCATTCCTGCTTGTTCATTACAAAGTTCAGCGTTAATGTACGATTTTCTGCATTAGTCTAGAACCACCACAATTTGCTATATAGAGCACCAGTCCCCCGTGCCAAAGGCAGATGCGTAGGCAGAAATTTTGTCGGGGGGTGGGTTGGGGGCCACCTTTTTGAAATGGCCATTTCTTGCTCTGTATGCCATGGCAAAACCAAATCGGGGGGGGGGGGGGGAGGGGGGGAGAGCCCTGTGTGCCACCCCGTGGTTATGCCACTGGCCAAAGGTGTATCTCTAGCTCATTAATACTGAGATAGTATATGATATGTATACCTTCGAAGCTGCCCACTGCTGCCTCGGAAATCCTCATCTGCCCCCAAGCTCTCGGTCTCAGTTTTTATACCCAGTCGACGCCACGAAACCACTGATCTTAGCCAAATACGACTTCGCTGTAGTGTCTGTGCTGTACAGTTCCCTTGTTTAGTACATGCGTTATGTTCAAGTAGTGTTAAAGGGGAACGTTACACAAGTTGGAGACCGTCATGCAGGGGCGGATCCAGCCACTCATTTAGGGGGGGGGGGGCGATCGCTTAAAGTAACACCAGAGAGGAGGCGTAGTTTTTTTGGTTTACTAGCCCGAAAACTGTATCACAGAAGCACTGTTAATGTGCGCTCAAAGGGATTCCACTCATTTGCCCTAATGGGTGATAGCAGGTGGAGGGCAAGCACTAAAGAGAGGGGGAGGGGTGCTCATAGACTTTGGGGGGGGGGCGATCGCCCCCCCCCCCTGTCTCTGTATTCACCACTGCCGTAATGCTGTTATGACAGAGATCGGTTTAATCATTCATAAATGTTATGTGGTTCAGGGCATGAAAACGAGACGTGTATTTACAAAGCTTGAGCTGTATCTTGTGATCAACGTATAGTATCGTTAAGTAGCTACAGCGATTGTAAAATCGAGCCTCACTATATACAAAAGAAGCACAAGAAAGCTGTGCATATCGTCTGAATGCTGCCAGATGTCCACTTAAAGGACCCATTTAGAAGAAGTTGGAGGCTTTCAGCGCGTTACCGAAATAGACAAAAATAAGCTAGAACTGTCCGTGAGTAGCACGATGCCTGATTTTTTTGGTGATATGATCATTAAAACTTAATGCGGCCCGTTAAAATGACGGCCTTGTGTTTCTCATCAGCCTACCTAGAAGGCAAAGAAATAAAAAAAAAAGCTTGACATAAATTGTTTTTTTTTTTGTGTGTGTGGGTAGGCATCATACTGGAAACACGAGAAAGAAGAAAAAACAAACAAACTAAAGTTAATATACCACCCTCACCGCGAACGCGTGCTTTCGCGCGTGGCATCCGGGCTATTCGCTTCAAGCAGCTCGCTTCCCAGAGAAGCGACGGCGCAGCTGGAGACCCACACACAGGGCCTAGTGTTGTGTAAATTGAGGCGCGCAGCTGCAGCAGCACGTATAGGTACGGGCGCACCCTTCGCTTGAGCCGCCGCAGCAAGCAGCACACGCCAGCAGGCATCCATCGTAGCTCCTGCGCTTCGTCGCGACTTCCGCCGTTCGCTGCCGCTGGGGTTGACGCTCTCGCTATACCTGTTACACGCGAGCTTGTTCACCCTTATTGCGTTTAGGCATTTTCGTCACTGACACATCAGAATGAATGCATTAGGCCATGTTTCTGTGAACCTGGACAACACGCATTTAACTTATCAGCACTGCCCACAGCCGTAACACTATGGAATGATCTTCCTAACACAATAGTTTCAATTACTGACCATACACTATTCCGCAACGGAGTAAACCGGCATTACTTTCCATAAAAATGTAGCACTGTATACCTGTACATATCTGCAAATGTGTTCTGACTTTGTTCCTCGTGCTCATGTTTTGGTACCATTTATTTTGAGTACCTGCCATTTACTCAACTTTGTATTAGACACCACCATTGTAACTACATTGTTTTTGCATGCCCTTCCTCTGTAAGTTATGTTATATTACCACATTGTAATGTTTTGAACTCTGTTGCTTCTGTTATATTTTGTGTTTTCTTTTCTCGCCCCCCTTACTCAGTGTCCCTACGGGAACCATTAAGGTAACGTGAATAAATAAATAAATAAACACTGTCAGCGAGCAATCTTTACATGTGTGTTGCCACAGATGTGGTGAGAAAATGCCAGCGCTCCCACCTAAAGTTCCACGTGTATAGCTGGATGGATGGATGGAAATAGCTTTATTCATACATCCTGTACAGGGTGTTGCCACCTGCTTGGCATACCCAAGTCGGTACTGGGAGGTGAAGCCTCCCAGCCCTCTCATGGGCGTACTGGACAGCCAGGACTTGGGGAGTATTGGCACGCTGCTTTCCTCAAGTGTTGTTATCACCTCATTACAATACGTTCAGCGCAAACCACGCCTAAGATTTTCGAGAAACTTCGAGGCTTCAGTAGATCGTTTTGTTAAGATTACGCCCACTTCGGGAACGTCACAGATTATTCGGGATCCTATGTCGCTGCTAGCGATAACGCTATATATAGAATAATCGATGGCAAGGGTATCAGTGCCGACACGCTTCGCCACTTGCCGGTTGATCGACGGCCGACGCTGCATTCGCCGATATCAGTGAGAGTGTCTTGCTGCAATCTCAATTTACTTTTACGTGGCCACTAGTTCGGCTGAATAAAGTTTAATCTTCGACATACTGTCTGCTCCCTTCGTTGTTGTCACGACCCCGTGACAATATGGCCGTGAGACTTCATTATCCCTGTAAACCGTTCCCGGGAAGTGCCAGGGCCAAGCAACACACACTCTGAGAGCATATGCTCAAGCGTGTATACTTCTTTCTCGCGTACCTTGCAAACAGCATCCATATCTTTTATTTCATGTACCGACCACTGTGAATAGACCTCTACCGGTGTATGTCACAGTGTGACACCACAGGCACACGCGCAAGATGGCGGTCGGCAAAACACTCCCGCCGGTAACTGAGTGGGGTATACTCGCTCGGTGCTTGGGGCAAGTTTTTTTTTTTTTTTGAAAGCTCAAATTTCATCTTACAGTGGCAACATTAGCTGTGGTATGTGTCAGAGAACATCTAGGTGTGTAGTAAAGCGTGATGAAATATTTGCCACGCTGGCTGGCTGTTTATATCGCAGAAGCGAACACACTGGGTGGCCTGTGCGAGGAACAGCGGAATCGTCTTCGAAAATGTGCAGTGTTGATTGAGGCGTGTAGCGTGCGTTGAAAGGCATCGATAACATTGGATCACCTTTACGGACGCTGAGACTGAAAATATTGTGCGTGGTGTGTGCAGTGTGAATAACGCGGTGCGTTCTGTTTGCGAAAACACTGGTATTCGTTCTGGGCCGGTGGCAATAACCGGTTGTCAACAGAACTTTACAATACGACATTTCAAGCAAAGTAAAAATGCATTTGATGCGATCATTTGCGAGTGGGTACACTTAGCGTTTGCACGGCGTGCACAAAAAAAAATGGCCCCGTATCTGCATGTTTCACTGCAAATGTCATAAAAAGACGATAGCATTGTGTCTGAATAAAGGGAACAAAACGTTTATTTGATG
The DNA here is from genome assembly GCF_013339725.1 of Rhipicephalus microplus. Lineage (NCBI taxonomy): Eukaryota > Metazoa > Arthropoda > Arachnida > Ixodida > Ixodidae > Rhipicephalus > Rhipicephalus microplus. The sequence goes on from NC_051172.1 coordinate 59,063,780, forward strand.
TTCTATGCGAGAAAATCGGTGAATTGTATTCTGGAGGCGCTGCGTTAGAGTGTCTCGATCCGTGGAACTAAGGCGATTGAGCGCATCAGTGCCACTGTAGAATCGAGGCACGTTAGACACGAGCGCTATTTGGCAGTTATCTTTGAAAAAGAAGGAAGGATTGCGCACTTGTATCCGAAGTGATAAGGGGTAGAAAGCGACGGGCAGGTGCCACCTCCGCGTCGTCTTAGCAAAGCGTTGGAAACACTTGTTTTTTGGAGCATCGCGTTGCATTGTCAGTGCAGCGTGATAAACGCTATACTGTTCTTGGAATTACTTATGCATGCCTTCTCAAGTATAAAGACACACATACAGAATATTGACGGGTTGTTATGGTGCCTCAGATATGCGCAATAATTGCTTTTTAATTGACCATCGCACAAGTATGAATGCTGAAACTTGAGCAATATTGGCGGGCGCTGTGGATGAGGTCGTCCGTTTTGGGTATAGTCTGGATCCGTTTGGGGTATCGTTACAATGGACAAACAGACAAGTGTGGAGTGTTATGAAGACTTTGTGTTCTGTACGTACTGTAAATAAATTTTTTCTAAACAGTGTGGAGACAGACAGACGAAAATTATTGCGTCGAAGTACCCCAAGAAAGACTATCGTCTTTAAAAAAGTGCATGATCTCTGAGTTGAACGATATGACTACGCATGATCTATAAGCATGTTGTAGCATTGTCGAATCTGCATATACGCTTTACCATGACAAATACGCAAACCTGGTAGAGGTATAGGCAGTATATTATCGGAGACCAGGTACGTCCTAATGGAAAGAGCAAAGATTTTTTTATCATATAATTCGTACTTTTACGACTCGGATATTCATAAAGTGAGTTTGTGTAAGAAGTCACATGCTTTGACCAGGACAGGTTGCGATCAATGACGACCTCTAAATAGCGGTGGTGCTTGACCACGAGAATCACTGCTCCGTGAGCGAAGATTGGGTACCGCGACATTGATTTCCTCGTAAATGCCAATGCAGCACATTTTGCTATTGAAAGTTCCAGGCCCTGACGACGTAAGTACTTAGATGTTATTGATGTGCCTTGTTGTAGCCTTGCTCGAAGTTGTGGTCGCGTTGCTCCAGATGCCCATATGCATATGTCGTCCGCATACGCACTGATTCTGACAACGTCGGGAAGCTCAGCTTCAAGACCAATGAGTGCTATGTTAAAAAGCTGCGAAACAAACTAATCAGTTTTGTGTATGTTCTTCGTGTTATAGCAGGACTGAGATGGGGCCCTTCGGAGAAAAGTCTTCTGCAGTTATACAAGGCATTGTTTGTGGGCTATATAAGGTACAGCTCACCTGTACTTTCCAACATGCGGGCAACGTGCCTTCGTACTTTAGAGAGCCTTCAGGCACGAGCACTGAGAATATGCCTTGGCCTGCCACGGTGCACGTCCACCTCTGGCACTATAGAGGAGTCACGCACCTACCCTATACAGGTTTACACGTCCTGTGAGCCTCTTCGAGTGCACCTTCGTCTGCTGACCAACATGCACAGCACCCGTTGTCTTCGCTACAAGTGGACCGACCAGGCTGTACCTATTCGCGATGCCTCGATACGGATAGGCACATGATCCCTTCAGGCTTTGCACCTGCCGTAATCTCTGCAGTGCCTCCATGGACATTGACTAAACCGCTGGTGTGCCTTCACATACGTGGAATTTCGTATAAGTCGCGTGTTTCTTATATTGCCCTCAAGCAACTCACCTTGGCACATTTAGATGACCGATACAGCGACTCTGTGCACATTTACACCGATGGATCCGTAACTTCATCCGCCTCAGCTGCAGCCTTCGTGATCCCTCAACTCAGTATTTCCCGACAGTACAAATTAGATCATAGGTCATCTTCGACAGCTGCAGAACTTGTTGCTATACAAGAAGCCATAAAATTTGTGAACAACCAAGCACCGCGTAAAATGGACGATTCTGTCTGATTCAAAATCAGCGCTTCAAGCTATCCATTCTTGCTCAAGAAGAGGCCAATTTTATGAGTTAGCGTTAAGAATCGTCCAAACACTTGACCTAACACACAGGAGCGGTCACTTGATTACACTCCAATGAATTCCTGGACACGGCGGCCTGGTTGGCAACGAAAAGCCGATAGCGAAGCAAGAGCGGCAATATACAACGCTTCTATGCACGTCAAAGTACCGTACTCACAAAGTGACGTCAACACATTGTTGAGATCACTCATGCGCGAATGCGCTGCCACTTACTGGTCGCTACCAGATCACCGGAACAAGCGCCTGCGGGAAACAGACCCCGGTATGACTTTTCGTCTTCCAGATAAAATCAGCCGAAGACATGCTAATATACTGCACCGAATTCGCCTGGGCGTCGCCTTCACTCGCCACTACACCCACCTAATCGGCCGTGCGGACAGCCCGAATTGTGAACGCTGCCAAGTGCGCGAAACGATAGCTCACATATTTTGCGACTGTGCATTATACGTGGCGCAAAGAAAAATGCTAACTGCAACGTTGGCAAGCATTGGACGAACACCATTAAGTGAAAGCCACATATTGTCAGCAATGAACGACCAAACAGTGTCAAAAACTGCTACAAAGGCTGTTCTAGACTTTATAAAAAGCACTGGACTAGAAACTAGACTGTAGGGTACTATACTAAGTGGCTACTGTACATACGCACCACCTCTTTTTGTCCCCATCATCACCCTTCATCCCTTTTTCCTTCCCCTTTCCGTTATCCCCCGTGTAGAGTAAGTAGCAGGCTAGAGCGAACTATCTCAGGCCGACCTCTCTGCCTTCTAATAAATTCTCACTCTCTCTCTTGTGTAAGAAGTCTTAAGGAGCAGTGTAGGTATAAAAAGCACGTTGTAGTTGTCAAATGCAGCGAGGTGACTGTGCAAGACATTATGTATATGTTAAGTTATCGGATATTAAATCGCATAAATTTTCAGTGGGTTATTGTGAAACACCGTGGCATAATTTCACTTTAATTTTCACAGGGATATGTTAACCCCAGTGTAACGCACAGAAAAAAAGTGTTTCCTTTGTTTTTTATTCATCTCGTATCAGAATTTTGTAATGAGTGAGAATTTTATGCGTGAATTTTCACACAGCAGCTCAAAACCAAGCTGCCGCCAATGCTGTACTTCATTTAAAACTAAATTACACAGCCACGATGGAAATTGAGTAAGATTACATCCATGCAAAACATTCTCTCTCGAAGAAGGTAAGATTTTTTTTATGGCTCCCATCTACGTGAGAGAATCGAACTGCAGGCTAGTCACGCCTCTCAGTGCTAAATAAAGTTCCTTCGTCCATATATCTATCTACGGCGAGCTAATATCCAAACTATGAGCAGTGACTCTTCCAGGACCACCTCCTGTTGAAAGTTGTGACTTTAGAACATAGTAATGTTGAAATTCCTGTCGAAGGAATGCAGGCACACACAGCTCTGCCGTGTAGAAAGAAGCAGCCCCTGCTCCGAGGAAGGGCATGGTGAACGGGGTGCTCGCAGTGACGTCACACTGTTTGCAAACAGGGAGAGGTCTCTTCTGGGCTCAAAAACTATGTGCTCTCAGACTCCTTTGCGAATGCCTTGGAACAAACAAAATCCTTCTCGCTGGCATCAAGGCGAGCAACGTCTCTGCGACCTGTGCGTGGTAACTGTCCTTAAAGCCTTTTTTAAACGCGATTGTGGGACATCAATTACATGGACATTCTAGCTATACTTTAGCCGTCACCGTGATGTTCTGTGTGAACACTTAAAGCGACTATGTTGCGCCCCTCGTGCCGAAGCCGAACCGGTCAACATTCGTCAGCCCTTTCCTTGAATCAGGTAACAAGACTAACACGTCGTGCGACATTGTATTTGCCTATTTTGGAAACTGCCCTGGTATAGACAGACTGAGTTGTAACGCCTCTTCGTCGGAGAGAAAAGGGAGTGCATAACACTGCACCACACAAATGAAGAACCCAAAATGGAGCCGAAAAGCCAGTCATATACAACAAAATGTTCCGCCCGTAATCGATTCTCGCAAATGTATGTGCAAGATGTGCATATTTTCCTCCGCTCGATAAATGATAGGATGGCATAGCTGCTTGCACAATATCGTGAGCCACGGAAAAGGAACAATTCCACCAACCCAGGAAAACATTCAGGATTCGTTCATCGCAGAGCACATGTGCTGTGCCAATTACATTCCAGGCTGCGCGTCAACGTAGCGATTGAATTCAGTTCTCGCTTCATCGCTTGTCCCCTAATCGCACGTTGGCACCACGAGCACAACGAAACTATAGTCTGCTGACGACGACATTCGCTCGATTAAGTTCACTGACGAAATCAGCACGTGAATTGCTTATTTGTTTGTAATGAATCTTCTATGACATTATTAGAACGCTATATAATTTCTATTTTAACGTCAAAAGTTTCAGATGTGATGCATAAGACGTGGTCGTTGTTTTGTGTTAATGGTGCTTGACACGGCTTTTCGTTGTTTAAGACTGTTTCGATATTTTCATTCAGTTGGATTCCGGTCGTACGCGATTCGAAAGAACAAACTTCAGGTGACAGCCCTATGTGTGGCCGTTACTCTGTCTGCTGCACGTGTCATGCTTCAGAAAAATTTCCACAAAATTGATTCCACAAAATTTGATTTACTGACAATAATAAATAAATAAATAAATAAATAAATAAATAAATAATAAATAAATAAACAAACAGCATTGTATCTTTAGCAGAAACAGACAGGGGAGCATTCAATAAAAGCTGTGTGTCGACAGCTAGAGGAGCCCACTGCCTACATAATGGCACAAGCGACAATCTTCATATTTCCAGAGTGGGACTCTAGTACTGTATATCCGCATTAACGGTCCCCACTCATACCAAAAAGCGTGAACGTTTGTTAAAACAGCTTTGACGAAGTTAAAAGGGGAGAATCGCTTTTACTGTTTCGGTATTGCTGATTACACAATTACCAACACTCTTTGTGGAGCGCTTGCTATTTGTTCATATAAACACACATATCTGCGCTCGAAACACTGTTTAGATATGATGCATCAACTCGCTTCCTGTACGTGCAACGCTTTCTTGGTGGTGTCCTGCAACTACGTGACGCGCTCGGCGTTGCAATCGCACTTTTCCAGCCAGAAGAAAATATAAAGCCACAGTACTCCAAAACTTCTTCACGTATCATGTGAAATCGCCGTGCTCTCAGCGCGGGCACTCGGAGATAACCGACCTTGCAGGTGAAGGGAGCTAAAAGAGCCAAGTCGGCTGATCTCGGTCGAGAGGAACGAATAGCGGCCACACGTGCGTTGACTCCCAATCGGTTTCCCGTGAACCATCACGCAGATAAATTTGTCCATCTTACTCTTTTCATTTTTCGTATCTTTCGACCACTGAGCTCCCCTATGTATGTCAGTCTAGGTGGATGTTCTCTTCCGGTTAACCTTCCTGTTCCCTTTTTCATCTGTTTTTCATTGTCTGCTCGCTATCTTGGCACACACACACATTATATATATATATATATATATATATATATATATATATATATATATATATATATATATATATATATATATATATCAATGTGATGAAGTGAAGGCCACGCACGCTCTCATGAAGCGTCATGTGCTACTCGCAAGAAAACCTCAATATTCGATCAGGTGAATACAAAAAAGTTATGCTAATTGCACGTTCACTTCAATATTTTTGTCTGTCGCAATAGTGAAATTTTAGGTGAATTTTAGGTGAGTATATAGAATGAACTGGTTTCTCCATACTCGTTTACAAAATGTACTACAAAAAAAATGGGCGTTAATATTAATCTTCGCCCAAATGGCACCTGGTGCTTTTACTCTGCATGAATGAATAGCTACGACTCAGTATCGATTTGATTGAGTTGATATGTGGGGTTTAATGTCCCAAAACAACTATATGATTATGAAAGACGCGCCCCGCCGCGGTGGTCTAGTGGCTAAGGTACTCGGCTGCTGACCCGCAGAGCGCGGGTTCGAATCCCGGCTGCGGCGGCTGCATTTCCGATGGCGGCGGAAATGTTGCAGGCCCTTGTGCTCAGATTTGGGTGCATGGTAAAGAACCCCAGGTGGTCTAAATTTCCGAAGCCCTTCACTACGGCGTCTCTCATAATCATATAGTGGTTTTGGGACGTTAAACCCCACATATCAATCAATCAATTATGAGAGACGCCGTACTGGAGGGCTCCGGAAATTTAGACATCCTACGGAGTTCTTTAACGTGCGCCCAAATCTGAGCACACGGGCCTACAGCATGGTCGCTTCCATCGAAAATGCAGCCGGGATTCGATCCCGTCACCTGCGGATCAGCAGCCGAGTACCCTAGCCACTAGACTACTGCGGTGGGGCGACTCAATATCGATACAGGTCTCCTGACACATCGACTGCGACTGCAGAACCAAACGTCCATTGTACGTGGTTAGATGAGAAACTGTGAGGGGATCAGGCAAAAAAACAAAGGGGAAATTCACACTTGCTGATATAGCACACATACTGTGGCACTCGATGCAACTCCGACTTCCATCGGAATTCGCACGGGTTGGCATATATATCCTCGTGGTCACATAATCCTTTATATACTCTTCACCTTACGGACTTGTTCTCATTAATTTAACCCGTCCAAACACTTTATGTCACATGGAAGCGCCAAGGCAAACAATCACGGTGGTTCGCTGAAAGTCCCTCTAGAAGAGCCGAGAAGTCGGGACAAAACAGCGACGTCAGCTGACGCTCGCTCGGAGCGGAGGCGGCGCGGCGTCTCCCACTCGCGACGGAGGCGTTGGGAGGCGGCCAAGGTTTAGCCAGGCATCCAAGGTCGCCGACGCCGCTGAAGCAGACACACCAGCCGACGGCAACTCTCTTGTTCGGCCTCAGCCAGGACGAGAGAGCATTTCTAGCCGTCGCGCGTTGCTCCCGGTGCGTGTGAGTCAGCCGGAGGACTCCATTAGTTGCCCGCTGAAGTCACGTTTGGGATCACGCGGTGCTCGCTCGCATGAGTAAAAAGCTGTGAGGCCAACCCGTTCGCCGGCGTCGAGCGGTTGGAAACAATTGTACCGGAACCACCGCAGCGACATGAGGAAAGTGAAATGCGCGCGGTGGACAGGAGCAGCACTTACACGCTGCCATTTAGATTGCCCCAGTCAAGGCCACGGAATCGGTGCGACAGCGGAATTTCCTCTGAGGTGCGCCGGCTTGAGAATTTTGAGGTATTATAGCGTTTTCCCGACCCAATTAAAACAACACAGGAACCACGTGAGGCACGCTGCAGCCCAATGCGGTTTGAAGGTTAATTGATATATCATCATCCAATGCTGATGACATGGTTCGTAAGTACTACAGAAGGAGGTCCCAAGGTAAATACCGTCAGGGAGACCTCCTATCGAGAATGGATGGATGAAATACGGGGCAGACAAGTGACGACGAGAAACATATTATGACGCGTGAATTTCTTAACTGAAACGGAAATTGAAGAGCGCAAATAATTTTAAATGTGCAAGGCATAGAACACCAGCAATAACGAACAACTTGTAAATAACATACATACTTCAAAGACTTACATCAATCAAAGAAAATAAATACGCTGAAAAAATGTTAACATGAAAGCTGAAAGAAATGTTTCCTTAATTTCAGTTAAAATTTTGTTAAATTATGACAAACTTTATTGATAAAAGGAAGCGAGTTCCATTGGCAAATACCTGAAAAAAGCGCTGTCTGTTTGCTATAGTTCGAGTGTACTACCGACAACAGTAACCTAAGGTCAGAGGAGAATATAATCGAATTTGTGTTTGTTAGGAAACGAGTGGGTCGCTTTTTAGTTCAATGTCAAGATGACGTGCACGAAAAATGAGCATACCCACTTTCAATGAAATGGAATGATTGATGGGTAGAATGCCGAGATTACGGTACGTGGGCGCGTGGCAGACTCCCTCCAGTGACTGAAGGAGATAATTTTTATTGCATTATTCTGGAAATGAGCAAAGACTCCCTCCAGTAACTGAAGGGGATAATTTTTGTTGCATTATTCTGTAAATGAGCAAAGACCCTTCCAGTGACTGAAGGAGATAATTTTTATTGCATTATTCTGGAAATGAGCAAAGACTCTCTCCAGTAACTGAAGGGGATAATTTTTGTTGCATTATTCTGTAAATGAGCAAAGACCCTTCCAGTGACTGAAGGAGATAATTTTTATTGCATTATTCTGCAAATGAGCAATCTTGGAGAGATGAATCCTGCGAGTGTTTCCCCAGTAAGAACAGCAATATGTTAAAACACTATGAATGAAGGCGACGTATAATACACGAAGAATGTGCAATGGAAAGAAGGGGCAACTTATAATTAAAACATGAATGCCAAAAAAATTTTGGACGAAATTGCTACAGTGTGTTTATGAAACTTTAGGTGAGAGTTAATGGTAACAACAAAGAACGTCGTTGTATTGGAGGGATGAATAAAATGCGAGTCAATTGTGAGAAATGACATGAATAATATGGTCTTACGTGAGGAATAAAATAGCATGAACGTAGTTTTCAGTGTGTTAATTACGAGCTGATTGTTATTGCTGATAATAGACTTTCTGACTTGCAGTTAATGCTCTTTTAAGTGAGCAGTATTTCTTAGCGAACTTCGGCGACTTCAAGCGTATCTATCTATCTATCTATCTATCTATCTATCTATCTATCTATCTATCTATCTATCTATCTATCTATCTATCTATCTATCTATCTATCTATCTATCTATCTATCTATCTATCTATCTATCTATCTATCTATCTATCTATCTATCTATCTATCTATCTATCTATCTATCTATCTATCTATCTATCTATCTATCTATCTATCTATCTATCTATCTATCTATCTATCTATCTATCTATCTATCTATCTATCTATCTACGACTTTTAGCTCTCCTGGCCGTTTCGATGATGGGATCTATCCCAAAATTTTATGGCATATCAATATGGCGAGCATAAGTAACTAGTCATAACATGAAAATCATATGTATATCATGAATGAATGTCATGATTTACATGCCATGGTCTTGCTGCTCTAGCGGTGGTTTCATTCCCATGACATATTACAAAACTGGTATGTTATGACATGACTGCATGGCGAATATATGTGGCAGGCCTAACGTGGAAATCATGACATGCATGACATGTAAGTCGTGACTACGCACCATACACTCATGGTGCACTCTCAGTCGTTTCGCTAGCTTCCAATACACCAAATTCGGTATTATACGTGACGTGAATGCATGACGAAAAGATATGACTGGTGCAAACACGATAATCATGACATGCTTGTCATGTAAGAACATGACTACATGCCACGCTCATGATGCGCTTGCGGTCGTTTCGCTAGCTTCACATATACCTAATGAAATATGGTATCATGGGGCGCGAACGGACGGCGAAGGTAAATGACTGGTGCAAACATGATAATCATGATATGGATGTCATGTAAAACATGTCTACATACCACGCTCATGATGCGCTCGCGGTCGTTTCACAAGCTTCACATGCCAAATTTGGTTTTACGTGGCGCGAAAGGACGACGAAGAAAATTACACATCCCAACATGATAATCATGACATGCATGTCATATAAAACATAACTACATGCTACGGTCATAGTGCGCTCGCGGCCGTTTCGCTAGCTTCCCATACACAAAATTTCGTGTTACGTGACGTGAATGAATGACGAAGGTATATAACTGGTGAAAACATAATAATCATGACATGCATGTCATGTCAGAACATGACCATATACCACGCTCGTGATGCGTTTGCGGCCGTTTCACTAGCTTCACATATACCAAATTTGGTATTTACGGGACGTGAGTGGACGAAAAAGGTATGTGACACATCCAAACATGATAATCATGATATACGTGTCATGAGAAACATGACCACATGCTACGCTCATGGCGCGCTCGCAGCTGTTTCGCTAGCTTCACATATGCCAAATTTGGTGTTACGTGACGTGAATGGACAACGAACACAAATACCAGGTGCTAACATGATAATCATGATATGGATGCCCCGTATAGCATAATTTACATGTCTACCACTACTGAGGCTGGTATTGCAAACGTTTGTGGTGCCGTCATTATGTAACTATAAACAACATACTCGCATCGTATCCAGACACCTGAGTGGGCATAATATTTCTACGTATGTTTACTGTGTATACTACATCCATGTGCCTAGGAATTGTTATGGTGATTTGAAAGTGACATATCGACCTTCTTATTCGTGCTTCGCATATCATGGATTCCCACTGTATGTAGGATCTGCCAATTTCTTTATTTTTTTTATTTCGGTTAAATTGCTGCCCCCATTCAAATAGGAAGCAACATCAAGACTTCTAAGTGATCACAGCGGCTCTTTAAATGATTGTTCTCGTTAAAGGCACCAAAGATAACATATACGGGATACCCAGATAAGAAAAATAGGCTGAAAAGATTAAGTTGACGGAAGAAAGTGTTGACAAAGACACATACGCTATAGATGAGATTGTTCGTAGCGCCTGCGGCGTATGTGTAGCGGAGGTCTCATTGATATGTGGGGTTTAAAGTCCCAAAACCACCAATGATTATGAAAGACGCCGTACTGGAGGGCTCCGGAAATTTCGACCACCTGGGGTTCTTTAACGTGCACCCAAATCTGAGCACACGGGCCTACAACATTCCCGCCTCCATCGGGAATGCAGCCACCACCGCCAAGATTCGATTCCGCGACCTGCGGGTCAGCAGCCGAGTACCTTAGTCACTAGACCACCGCGGCGGAGCGTAGCAGAGGTCTATATACATGGCTTATAATCTGTTGAAAGACAACACCATTTAGTGGTAATCATCACTTTCCGATGAAGAATAATGGCACATTTTAAATGGGTAACTTCACGAACGGTAGTACACAGGTTGGATTAAACACAGCATAATCGCTCATTTGAAGTAATTTGCGCCTATTCAACTACGTTGTTAACAAAACCGGGTCGAACCCGGGTCGCTTGCGGGGCAAGCAAGTGTTCTACCGCCGAGTCACGCGTCGGGTCGGAAGTAATGTAGAAGTACCTTCCTCTGCTTGGAAATGCAGTGAAAGTATCCTGCATGCTTTACAAATACACGCATCCTGTATATTGATTTCACAATGAAACACACATGTAACATCGCCTTAATAATGCGTGGTAGAAGTGTACATTGCGATAGGGCGTCAGAACATCTGGTTATATCACGACTTCGTGAGTCAAAGCGGGCCACCCACTACAAAAGGCACACATGTCACACTGCACCTTCTCCTTTAGGGGCACGTAGTGGGTAGCAAGTTTGAAAAGACTCCACGTGCACGACTGTGCGTGGTTTTAAGTATGCATGCTACCCATTACATGGAATGTCACCGTATGCGAAAGTTTCACTGACACAAGCCATTTTGAACCCAGTAAGCATTAGTGACAGGGTATCGCTATCGCCTTCATCTCTTAAAAGGGAAGCTTAAGGGTCTACCAATTCTTTACCCAATATTTCAGATATACAAAATAGCAATAGCTTTTATGACACAAAATGATTTTGTCGACCAGAGTAAAAAAGAATCCAAATAATGCACCTTTTCGTACCTTTCAGGCCAGTCGATTCGGTGGAAAGAAAAAAAAAAACATGTACACAAAAGACACCGTTCATTTAAACTCGCTGTAACAAAGCGGAAGACCATTCAGACGAGGAATGTTTTTTTTTATTTTGTTTTAAACACTCTGTTTTTTTTTTTGCATTTCAGCCCGAGAAGATAACCTTGTACATTGCAAGCGCAATTTGTAGGAACAGCAGCTCCGCTCTACAGAGAAGAAGGGAGAAAAAATAAAGGGCCAGCGCGATGTTGAGAATATGGCATACGGGAGACATCGTCGTGAGACGTAGTCGTTCACCGCTCATGCCAATCACTGCTGTCGCTGTTGCGTCAAATACAAAACACGCAACTTGCTCTTTCGTCTTGCTTTTGGTGTTTCTGGATGGTGAACCACTCTCGCGTTGTCCCAGCTGAGTCCACAATTACGACGCCCTGCACAGGGTCGCAATGTGGTGGTTTCTGCCTCCCGAAGTTTTATTGCGATATCAAATATATGGACACTCTCGGCTGGATTTAGCCATCGGTGCCATTCATCGTATATATATATGTATATATATATATATATATATATATATATATATATATATATATATATATATATATATATATATATATATATATATATATATATATATATATATATATGAAAATGCAAGAAAAAAAATCTCAGAAAGAAAACACCCCGGTGCGCGGAATCGAACGTGGGACATGCGTGTCGGGAATGCGGTGCAGTACCCACTGAGCCACCGAAAGGAACTTCCGCCAACGATCAAGCGGCAAGCTATTCATATCTATTTCTTACCACTGTTGGCGGACATCTCGGGGAGGAATTATCGTGTTTTCAGCATTATCAGCAAGATGGCGCAGTGTGCGCGCGGGTACTCTCATCTCCCACGCGTAATTTGGCCCCCGTAGAGAATAAGGGGGGTGTACGCTCGACCGCGCACCCTTATCTTGCAGTGGGGAGAATCGTACGTCTTGGCTAGCCTTTGAGTTTAAGCGGAATGATTCTGTTGTAGTAACCAGGCACACAAAGGTAACCGCAATCGTTGCACAGCCACCTTTTGCGAAAAGGGCACGCTTTCCAGACACAGTGAAGTAACAACAAAGACGCTTACTCACGTTAATCTGTACCTGCGAGTACGTTTTGTGCGTCCTTTGTCTGTGAGAAACGCGGGGAACGTTTTGACCTGCTTGCCATCATGCGCACGACCTTCCAATTTTTCGCTATCGCGTTCATTGCTTCGCATTTGCGGCAAAGCTGTGGCTTTTTTGCTTGATTAGCGTCAAGGTTAACTAAATGAAAGGCCTGTGCTGCTCGTCCAGCAACTGGGTGGGTAGGTGCTCTAACTGCTAATAAACGTGCTAATAGTTCACATCTTCGGTATATCCACAAATTCTTCAAGGGACAATGTATTGAAAGAGAAACAATGAAAAATTTAGATTCACGAAAACTATGAATAGAGTATATTGATAAATTCTACTACGAGAATTGTAATGTCGTTAATATTACTATGAAAAGTTTATTAATAAAGCAAACCATCAACGTTACAGGCGCAATTTTGAATTTCACGGGAAACCTCCACACGTGACTGCACATCTTTTAAAGGCATATTTCTCATCTTTGCGACAGTATAACTCATGAAAGTTTTCTGAAACTTGCTATGTTAAGACTCCATCAAAGGGCTATGCATTTTATTTTTGTCGATCAGGAACTACTCGGAGACCTAATAGTTGCTATAAAAAATGTATCATAACCGCATTCGAGGCGAGAGTTTTAAATTGGCAGCAGCAGCCACATATGCTTCCTTACCAAGCGTATTTTCGCCACATGCACAGAGATTTTGGAACTGTGGAAGTAATTTAGAATTATGAGAAAAATTTTGTTGCTAAATATTTCTCTAATAATCTGCCTCAATTATTTAAAGAATCAGCAACAGATGACCACATCTCACTGTTACGAAAACCCAGTGGCTTCCAGGCCGCGCGACATATGCTTGCTCAATGAAAATTGAACTGAAAAAAAAGGGGGAAACTGTATACAAGTGTAGAAGCCTGGGATATTTGGTTGGAGTTCTTTATGGTAGATTTTACAAAAAAATTTGCAGGAAAAAATGAAACAGAGGAAAAAAGATTGCCGCGCTCTTTTCTAACCTGTCTTACTTTGACTTTGTTCACACTTTTTACTTTGTTCCAGCTTCATAAACTATATTGTCTTGCTATGGGCACTTCATTGAAATATTTTTTGTTGGCGCACTAAAAGCAATCTGCTTGACAACGCATAAGGTTGATACCCATATTCTAGAAAAGTGTCGAGTGCATGAAAACTGCATTGTTGACTCGCGTTTCCACAATCACGTATATGGTCTTTTTTTGGGGGGGGGAGGGGGGCACTAAGCTGGCTAAATAAAAAAAATGAAAGAAGCCATGTTGGTTCTAGCCGTAAACAGCGTTCCGTGGACGGCTGTCAGCAATACAGCAAGAAACAATGACAGAAAAGAAAAGAGGAACGGAAGCAACAAAGAATGGAAGAAAAAAGGAAAAAAAGAGAAAGCAAAAAAGAAAGAAAGCCAGGAGGAGAGAAATAGATACAGACAGGCAGACAGAAACAGAACTTTATTAAGGTCCTGAGGAAAACTACCTCAAGAAGGTAGAGCAGCGGGTCGCTCCCACGTCGGAACGGGTAGGCCGAGCCTCACCGCCGCGTCGTGGGTCCTCTGGACAGCCCAGAGTTGATGTGCAAGTTCTGAGCTCCTGAGCGCAGAGCTCCATTCCTCTTCGATCATGTGCCGAGAATCGCGTGATGAGGGGCACTGCCAGAGCATGTGTTGTAACGTGGATACGGCGCCACAATCTGGGCATGTTGGATTAATGCTTTCAATAAACTGGCTGTGGGAACGAAGACTGGGGTACGACCTGGTTTGAAGCATGCGGAGGGTAGATGCCTGGGCCCTACAAAGTTGCATATGAGGAAGGGGGAAAATCCTTCTGTCCAGCTGGTAATGTTTGGTCACCTCGTTGAAAGTGAGGTGAACATCCCCTAAAATCATTAGGTTGGAGTCTGAAGATTTCCTAGGCTGCCCAGCACGGTAAGTTCGCGTGCTCGGGCATGGGTGATCTCGCTTAGGTTTGCCATGGAGGCCAGATGCGATCCGAGGTGAGCCGGAAACCAAATTATGGTGTGTTATGAAATATCCCTTTCACCTACGATGCGAGCTACTTCAGCCGATACTGATCCAGATGCAAAGGCTCGCACTGGCGCTCGTGAGTCTGTATAGATGTGTTGCCGGGAGTCGTCAAGGAGAGCGAGAGCTATGGCTACCTGTTCAGCTTTAGCGGGAGTGGTGTTCCTGATAGACGCGGAGTGAATAACACAACCTGCGTGGTCAACTGCAACGACCGAGAAGTTGGCTGTTCGACCGTATTGCACCGCGTCTACGATGCATGCAGACTCCGGGTTTGCACGAACACTCTTGAGAAGTGCTTCACCCCTGGCCTTCCGCCTGTTCGCGTTGTGCTGCGGATGTACGTCGCGGGGGAACGGAGCGACCAGAATGTTAGCCCATTGCTTCTTAGTGAGAGAGTGACTACGTTACTCTTCTACCGCACTATACCCTAGGATTGTCAGGATGCTTCTTCCTGCAGCCGAAGAGGAGAGCCTGGCCATCTGAGCCGTATGCTGTGCCCCGAAATAAATGGAGAAACAAAAAGAAAAGAACCAGGAAGCAAGGAAACAAAGCTAAACAAAGAAAGCAAAAAAGAAAGCAAAAAAGAAAGACGAAAGAAAAAAGAAATAAACAAAGAAAGAAACGAAGAAAGAAAGGAAGAAAGTAAGAAAGAAAAGCAGTACGTCAGGCACGCCTCGCACATTTCCCCGACAAGGGAAGGTCTCCTGGTTTTTCACTGCTGACGAAGTAATTACACGGGAGATACTTTGTCCGAGGGGGGTTTTGATTGGGGTCTCTGCCTTGCACAGTCACGTTCACGCACGTGCACTTCCTCCTGCGATGCGATGTCAACGGTGTTAGAGCAAGCAGTCACCATAGAGTGGTTGTCTCTCTCAGCTTCTCCGCCTCGTCGTACAAGCAGAAACGCGCAGAGGTTCTCAGTGCGGCTAAAGCGAGGACGCCTCGTCTCCTCCCTCGCGCAGTCGGCGGTTACGCTCATTCCTCAAGCGCTCGCAAAAAGGGCCCATTTGCTGGTTGATCAACTGAGGATGTCCCAAGAGAACACCCTGTTCGTGTCCTCCCATGGAGGCATCCTGAGGCATTGAATCCACGGCAAGTTCTGGATGTTTGTAGGGGGCCTCTTCCCGCTCGAGGCCATGTCGCTGGTGATTCTGGGGCCACTGCATCTCTCGAAAGATTTCGGCCCCTGGGACACCGGCGTATGGCGTTCGATGCATTTGGGGAGACATTATTGGAGCGGTGGGCGGAGTATCAGACGCAGGTGCAAGCCTACTTCGCTTTGGTGTCCTCTCGTATGATCCTTGCGGATTGTCCCTGCTGTGTTCTCGTTTTAGAGCCCCGGCATCCATCCTGACACGAGTGACTTGACTCCTTTGCACTCACTGTCCACAAAAGTTAATCAGGTGGGCACCGAATGAACGCTGATGAACGCCTACTCACGGTATCTTGACAAGTCGCACCTGGAAGAGCACTCGCCACGATCCTTGCGACCGATATGACTCGCCGTCTTTGTCACTCCGAGTCACACGAGGCCACGCGCTCTTGGCTTCGATGTCGATAGTCTGTCTGGATACAAAACACTAGACTTGAGTATTGAACTTTCATAATACATTTGCATGTACTGTTGTATTTTTTACGCGGTTCCCGTAGCAATATTATATAACGGCATTTTTTTAAGAACTGATCCAAAATTCAAAATTTACATCCCTCTATAAATTGTGGTGATTATATATAGTTGTCGAAATTGCAGTGGGCATGTTGGTTTCTTCCGAGTATCGAGTGACCGGCGCAGTTTTAAGCGTTATCAATGAACAAGTAATAGTTGACTTTCGTTATTAGTCTGTCCCGATCAAATGAGAATTTTGAAGCCAGTCGTCGAAGTATAAAAGCTGAGCAAAAGTTATCAATTTTGAACACGAAAGTGTCTTGTGCCGGGTCCACCACGGCTTGGCTGACGTACTTCCGTCACGGAAGTGAAGTTAAAATTATTAGGAGGTAGCAAACGAAAAGAAAAGGCAGAACGCGAATATCTGTCAGGTGGAATTGAACCAGTGCACTTGCGATTCTCCGCGCGCAGCGCTTAACTACTACGCCACAAAGCGCACGTTGTCTGCAATGCTAACCACAAGCCATTTATATTGTCAAGGGGTCATGATGCAGATGAAGGAAGCAGGCTAGTTGTTCAGATTAAACTGCTTATTCGTCGGAACTTGTGGCCACAAAGAAGGAAAGTCAGATTACACAAATACATTGGCACTGATAGCGGCGTGGAGAGCGTCGGCTGTCGATCAACTGACAAGCGGTGAATCGCATCGGCATTTATGCACGTGTCATCAAATATTCTAGCGTTATCATTATCGGCCACGTAGGTTTCAAAATAATCTGTAAGAAAAAATAGGAGAAAAAGAATGGCAGGGAGGTTAACCAGCCTATAGGCAGCTGGTTTGCTATACCTGCGCATGGGAGGGCGATGGGGGAGATGAAAGATGGATAATAATCTGTAATGTTTGCGAAGTGGCCATAATCTTAAAGAAATGATCTATAGAGTCCCGAAGATTCTCGAACATTACAGGCATGGACGGTGCTAAGAATTACGTACAGTTACGGGGCGATAACAAAACTTGAGGAATGAACGTGAAATCGCCCCCGTCTGAAAAAAAAGCATCATCTTGATGCTTTTAAAGAGGTATTGACACAAAAAACCTTGGCCTCACGTTTTTCTGCTGCAATGCGTTGCTGGGGACTTGTTAGTCATGACACGACACACCGTTTGCTGCAGAGTGCGCGAGATAATTAATTACAGGCCCCTCATTATCAATCAGTTTCAGTTTCGGTTTGAGAGAGTTCCAGAAAATTGGGTTTAACTTTCGCCACCTAGCGTGTGCAGCTCTTGACTACGACAGCACACAAAACTGTGACGCACTTATGCACGGGTCGCATAAAGAATTACTTTCGAATAGGAAAGGGGACTGGAATGTCGCCATACACATAGCTTTCTAAACGTGCACCACGGCCACGCACTCGCAGCCAGCAGCCGAGAAATACAGACTGCGGGAACTAACGCGGCAAAAGAAAAATGGCGGCTATAAAGTCATCACAGCGTGTTTTGTTGACTTCCCTCGCGTCACCACGCGAGGGAAGTCAACAAAACACGCTGTGTCCCCCAAAATGTCCCCCTACTTCCCTTGCGTGGTGACACGAGGGAAGTAGGGGACACCTTGGGGTCCCCTCTGATGGTGCCTATAGCGCTATGGAGTCGGTCGCTCACGTAAACTTCAAAATGAATTTAAAATACCTTCCAAGCTATATTCGCTGTTGATATCCTGCAGATGATTGACGAATGTTCACGAGAATCGACCCCGCAGGCTATCTCGGCCCCGAAATTTTGTGTCAGTACCCCTTTAACAGAAGGGAAAAGTACAATAATAACGCAACAAAGTACAAGCAGTAAATTAGTATACAGCAGCAGCAACAACAACAAGATACACTCTTTCAGTTCGTTAACGCGCAGGAAATTGATTGATTGATATGTGGGGTTTAACATCCCCAAACCACCATATAATTATGAGAGATGCCGTAGTGTAGGCCTCCGGAAATTTCGACCACCTGGGGTTTTTTAACGTTCACCCAAATCTGAGTACACGGGCCTACAACGTTTCCGCCTCCATCGGAAATGCAGCCGCCCCAGCCGGGATTAGACCTCGTGACCTGCGGGTCAGCAGCCGAGTACCTTAGCCACTAGACTACCGTGGTGGGGCTGTTGCTCGTATGCAAAGCGGCACTTATATGGCTTCAGGGCGAGTCCTCAGATCTTGAATGTTTGAAGTACAGCTTTAAGGCGCCGTACATGCTCGTCGAAGTTTGCGGAAAACACGATGACGTCGTCCAAGTACACGAGGCAAGTCTGCCACTTCAATCCAACCAGCACAGTGTCCTTAACATGCTGGAACGTCGCAGATGCCGAGATAGACCAAAGGGCATGTCCATGAACTCGAAGAATTGGCCTAGTGTAACGAAGGCATGCCAGTCTTTTCTCGACCTCGCTCATTTACTTCAATTTGCCAGTAGCCTCTCTTGAGGTCCATCGATGAAAAATATTTCGCGCGTTGTGGTTGATAAATGCCGTCGTCTATTCGGGGTAGAGGGTATACGTCCATCTTCGTGATATTGTTTAGGCACCGATAGTCAACGCAGAAGCGTAGTGTTCCATCCTTTCTCTTCAGTAACACAAGCAGTGATGCCAAGGGACTTTTTGAAGGCTGAATAATGTCGCCATGTAGTATTTTGTCGACTTGTTTCTTTATGGCCTCGCGTTCTCGAGGTGAAACTCTGTATGGGCTCTGGCGGTGTGGCTTGGCGTTTTCCTCTGTTACGATTCAATGTTTCGCGACAGAGGTCTCCGGAATTCGTGACGAAACGAAAAGAAGTTCTTGTATTTGAGGAAGAGGTTTCTGAGTTGATCTTGTTTGTGCGTCGGAAGACTCGGATTAACGTAGAAAGCTGGTTCAAGGGCTTGAAGCTTAGGAGTAGATTCGGCAGAATAGGTTAGAACGAAAGCGTTGCTGGCTTCCACTATATTTTTGATGTAGGACCATCATGCCTTTGCTGACGTGCTTATACCCATTGCTGAAATTCGTAAGCATCACTGTTGCTTTTCTTACACGCAGCTAGGCGATTCCTTTTGAGAAGCAATTATCGCGGTTGACCAACAGTTGCTGATTGCCTACAACGACGCCTTCGCAGTCTTCTAGTTTTGGAGTTCCGACGGAAGCGATGACGCTTAAGTGAGGCGCAACAGTGACGTGTTCTTCCAGCAAATTCAAGGCGTGGGTTCCTGTGGGCATGCGTGGTGGTAGTGCTTTTTCTGGGGATAGTGTTATCGACTTCGTTCTCAGGTCGATAACGGCACCATGGAGGTTTAAGAAGTTCATACCAACGGTGACATCTCTCGAGCAATGCTGTATTATGACGAAGCTTGCGGGTTGTATGTGGCTTGTTATGGTGACTCTGGCTGTGCAGATTCCGGCCGGCGTAACTAGGTGACTCCCAGGTGTACGAATTTGGGGCCTTCCCAAGTGATTCTAACTTTTTTCAACTTCGCGGCGAATGTCCCACTGATGGCGGAATAGTCTGCTCCGGTGTAGACGCATTTATACACGTACCATCAAATATGCTAACGTTATTGCGATCGGCCACGTAGGTTGCAGAATAATCCGCAATGTTTGCGAAGTGGGCGTGATCCTAACGATATCATCTACTGCAGTTCCGAAGCTTCTCGAACATTCCAGGCGCGGTTTGCGCGGAGAATTACGTACAGTGTGAGGGGGCGGTGACAAAACTTAAGGAAGGAACGAGGCAATATACACCATACACTGTTTGGCAGTCCTCAGAGCTTTGAAACCTTAGCGAGTTTTCATTATCAGTGGCGAGATAGCGCGAAGGGCTCGCGTTGGACGCTCTCAAAAGGTCGTCGCCTCCACGAAGCGCCTCCTCCACGGAGCGTGGTCTGTCCTGGGCGCGCGTTTATGAGACTCGTGATCCGGGAGAGGACGAAGTTCACTAAGCACGCTGTCACGGCCACGTTTACGAAGGAGCTCGCTGCTGGCACACGGCGCAGGAAAAATTGTGACAGTTCGCACTTGTCCTGTGTATACGTGTTCCGTGCGTCTTACTTTCAGCGTGCTTTTAAATGTCGAGCTGTGACAGTTTTTAGTCCGCGCTCGTCCTGTGTATGCTGATTTTCTGCTTGAGGTGAGCACTGCAAGTTTAGATCTGTTTGCCATCCGTAACGTGACTTTACAATCTGTTGCTGTTGCTTAAACAATGCACAACAAACGCTCTACTATCTCTGTAAAGACACGTTTCACACACGTGTTATACTGATTCCTATAGAGTGGGACCAGCCACATTTGCTTTTATTCTTCATGTATGACGTTTCGCTTAACGTTCCTTGTTACCATGTCGCTTCACTGCCAGACATATACTTCCTAATTAGTCTTCCATCTTTTTTTTTTTACTTTGAGTCGACGCTTTTTGCGTACAGATACTGGGACGCATTTTCCTCCCCTCTGCTGTCTTTCATGTTTGTTAGGCTCTCTTTCAAACTGAATTTCAGACCACTGAAGTCGCTACGCATCACACTGCCCGTCTTACAGCGTAGTCTGTATGTCATTAGTGTTATGCGGCTCTATTTTATGTGTAGGGTAAGGCGTATGGAAAAACTGTGTGGGTTACAGTAGTGCAGTTTTGACGTTGGTGTAGAGCACGCATTAAAAAAACGATTGTGAAAACCAACACACGCCACGAGAATGCACGCTTATTTTTTTCTTTTATTCTCATGTGCTGCTTAAATTCAATTAAAAGCTGCAAACATATTTTAACGGCATACCTGTTTAGCTAAATTGTTTTTTTATTGTGTGTCAGTCGCGGGAAAGTATCGTCATAATCTTAATGGATTTGTGCTACTCTGTAGCCTACCAGAAAATTGTCATAATCACAAATAATTATATGCCACAGAAACCTAATAAATCGCACAACTGACCACTGGTCCACTAAAAAATGGCAGCATATCCACGGTGTGATTGATGGAAAGTGCGGCAAAGCATCCGTCCGTCCATTCGTCCTTGCTTCCGTCCATCCATGCGTCCGTCTGTGTGACCATCCGTGCGTGCATCTGTCCCTGCGCCCACACGTTATTCATGCGTCCATCCCTGCGTTCGTCCATGCATCCGCCCCTGCGACCGTCTATGCGTCCATTCATCCGTGCAGCCATCCGTGCGACCGTCCATGCATCTGCCTGTGTGTCCGTTCGTCCATCTATTCAACACTCCAAGTACCACCAGCTAGCATCTTTTCATGATATATTCCCCATCACACCGCCATCCAGCGGACATTCCAAGGACTAAACGAGAGGTGGCACACGCACACTTTCTTACGGCTTGCGCTTCGTGTCTACTTCCCACATTTAACCACCTCGAGTTTATGGTATATACTAGTTCACTGTATTCATGGCACTGCGGCCCAACGCTCGCTGAACCTTTCTAAAACCGCGGAGGTTACACCTAGCGAGTATAACGTAGCAACCCTTTCTTGTCAGATAGTGCTCAATGTACATGCCAATGGCTGCTAACGCAGATTGAGAGACAGGAGAATTCGGCTCTCAGTTAATGCGCACGCTGCGAATTTTTTATTGTTCAACAGCACACAGGAGAAATCTCCCACCGGCACCACCTTGCAGGTCAAAGCGTACGACATGTTACGCACTACTACGAGGGACGAATGGGTGCCGCTTTAAGGAGCTTCGGCCCTAAAAATGGAGAAGCAACAGTTAGCCCAAGAAGGGCTGCGAAGCGACGGCGGAAAGCCGAAGACGCTGAGCATGCACACTGAGAGAATACTATATATTATAGAACAGAAAAGGCAGCGCTGGCTGCAAGCAGACCCATGCGATAGAAACCTTACACCAACGGTAAACGTTCCCGTGTTTCTATAGGAGAGGTGCGAACGCTCGATTTCAGCGCGATATTCTGTGTCTGCAGGGTACTGACACAATTTGAAGATATCGCAAAGGAGACATTAATTCATTTCATTTCCTTGGTATGCGGTATCAACGCTCTCAACACACCGGAGTCAGACAACAGGTACAAAAGATTTTATATTGATTTTAAAGCAGCTTTCATCACTGATAATCTGCAAGCCAGCTCTATACAACGATGTACCTTATCCCTACGAGTCAAGAGAGTTTCCGAGCTTGCGATCTCAGCGTCAATTCACTCATCGTTGTCTACGTTCACCACGAGAAGATGACAGAATTGCCGTTGTAACGTCGCCAGTTGCTGACTTCCCGTGACGTCACACTGCTACGACAGGTCACCGAGGAGCGTGGCGTCCTCGATATTGAAAGCGAGATTGTTTTTGAAATGCAATTGTAATAAAATACATTCGATGCATTCCCAGGCACAACAATACTCGTTTTATATAGGTTTCTCCGCACCTGAACGTCTACATTGAGCTACAGTCTGAAAGCAGCCCCGCCGCTCTCTCCGACTCGCTCGCTGGATTCCGTGTCGACCTGTTGTGCCCTCGCGATCTCCGACGTCAACGCAGCTCTGACCGACTGGGTTCGTCTACGCTATCTCCTGCCACCGGTTCTCTACGACGACATCAGTGCAGCTCTGGCCGACTGTATTAGCCCCACGCCATCTCCTGTCACTGACAAGAGCTCTCGCAAGTGGTGCCCCGTCCTCGAACTCCTGTGACCGTGTTTCCATATTTCCTATATCTCTTATGTCCTAGCGCATATCTCTCTCTCTCTCTATCATATATATATATATATATATATATATATATATATATATATATATATATATATATATATATATATATATATATATATATATATATATATACCTTTAATCCTATCCTTTTAATCCCTCCTTACCCCCATCCCTTGTGAGCTACTGTTGAGGAGTCGCTCGCTCATGCAGACAGTTACGGGGCCCACTTTTCTCTTTTTTTCCTTCCTATAACCCCAATCTCTCTCTGCCCCACCGCGCTAATCTAGTGGCTAAGTTACTCGGCTGCTGACCCGCAGGTCGCGGGATCGAATACCGACTGCGGCGGCTGCATTTCCGATGGAGGTAGAAATGTTGTAGGCCCGTGTGCTCAGATTTGGGTGCACGTTAAAAAACCCCAGGTGGTCGAAATTTCCGGAGGCTTCCACTACGGTGTCGTCTCTCATAATCATATGGTGGCTTTGGGACGTTGAACCCCACATATCAACGAATCACCAGTCTGAAAGCTTTTGGAGTTCCTGTCAGTTTTTTCACTCACTCGAAGCTCTCTGCGCCGAGAATCAACGTATAACTAGCATCGCTTATCTAAAGTTTATCAACGACCTAGTAGCAACCTCAACCTGCATCGCTCAACTACGGCCTAGAAACAACCCAGACGCAATCAGATTATTCTTCAGAATACCAAAGTTACGCTGTTTCAGGGTTTGCTCAGCTTATCACAAGCTTCACCAACTTCTCCTTACAGTGTATACAGTGGTAATCGAAGTGAATTGTGCACTTGTCTGCATTTTTTTTCGTTGAATGTAGATCGTGCTGAGTATATCATAGGTGACATACTTTCGTTTAGGCTATGACCATAGACATGTTCACTGAATGAGGAGAGGGGCGGGGGGGGGCAAAACGTGTGCTGCCCCCCCCCCCCGCCCTTCTAATTATTCCCCTGCGTTCTGGTTGTAAAGACCTCAAGAGGGAGGAGTCGAGAAGATATGAAGGTGCTGCGGCATAAATTCGCATCCCCCTCCCCTGCCCTTTACGGAGACCCCTGCACACGCCAATGGTTATGACGTGTGTGTTTGTGTGTGTGTGCGTGCGTGCGTGCGTGCGTGCGTGCGTGTGTGTGTGTGTGTGTGTGTGTGTGTGCGGGCGCGTTCCATGGGGCAGGGGGGTGTAAATATGCGCAGATACGTTTATTTATTTATTCATTGATGCCCTCAGGGCCAAAGGCATTATAGAGGGGAGAGGTCAAACAAACATAAATACAGGAAAAAAATGAAATTTGAAATACAAGCATGATGTTTCTGCCTTAAGAAATTATATACAACTCCGTTACTATTTATCAACAAAAGTAACAATGTAGCACAAAAATATATGATATGCGAGGTTTAACGCCCGAAAACCACCATATGACTATGAGAGACGCAGTAGTGGAGGGCTCCGGAAATTTTGACCACCTGGGGTTCTTTAACGTGCACCCAAATCTAAGCACACGGGCCTACAACATTTCCGCCTCCATCGCAAATGCAGCCACCGCAGCTGGGATTCAATCCCGCGACCTGCGGGTCAGCAGCCGAGTTCCTTAGCCACTAGACCACAGCGGCGGGGCTAGTACAAAAGAACGACCACGTCTTTCTAGCCTTGGTATACAATGTTAGCTAAGTTATTTCTTATGCGATTTTTAAAGGGAACAGATTAGAAAAGTGAGCCCCGTAGCTGTCTGCATCAGAGGGCGACACCTCAACAGTAGCTCACGAGGGATGGGGGTAAGGAGGGATTAAAAGGATGGGATTGAAAGATAAATAGATCGGGAGAGGAAGGAGAGAGTGAGGCGCAGGGACAGCGAATGACAAAAAACGACGGAAGTAAAGAGAAGATAGGAAAGATGGACGTGGTCGCAGGAGTCTGGGGACGGGGCACCACTCGACGAGAGCTCTTGTCGGCCTCAGGATATGGCATGGGGCAAGTCCAGTCGGCTAGAGCTGCGCTGTCGTCGGAGATCGGCGTCAGGAGAAGACGTAGGACCAACCAAGTCGGCCAGAGCTGCACAGTCGTCGGAGATTGCGAGGGCACAACTGGTCGGCACGAAATCTAGTGAGCGAGTCCCCAAAGTTATCTCATAAGCAAGCGTTGTGGTCGATACCAGGCGTGTAGCGAGAAATTTTTTTCGAGGTGGGGGGGGGGGGGCACCACCTTGAAAAAATTTTTTCGAGGGGGGGGTGGCACCACCTTGAATTCGTGAGGGGCACCTCTTTAAAACGACCATTTTCGCTCTCTATGCCATGGTGAAAAACAATATCGGTGGGGTGGAGAGTGGGGTAGACACGTGTTCAGTGTACCACCCCTGGCCCTGGCAGCTGTCGATCCGAAAAGCTGGTTCCAGTCTACTGATGTGCGGAGAGCGAAGGACTGTGAACGAAATTTTGTCTGAAATGAAGGTACGCCTACCTTGTGGGAATGATCTAGCCTGGGTGAAATGAGAGATGGAGGAGATATGATTTCGTCGCGTATGTTTGGTCAATAGTAAAATTTATGGAACAAACGTAAACGTGGAACTTGGCGTCGAGATGCTAGAGAACATAAGAGTGTTTTTTTTTTATGGTGGTGACACTTGCGCTACGATTGTATTCCGTTAAAATGAAACTGACAGTGTTGTTTTGTACGAGCTCAAGTGAATTAATTTTGTTAGCCGAATATTGGTCCCAAATGGGTGATGAGTATTCTAGTTTGCTATGAAGAAGCGTTTTGTCTAATGTTAGTTTTCAAGATGTGGGGGTGGCGGAAAAATTACGGTGCAGGTCGACTAAAAAGCTATTAGCACTGTAAAGTATGCTACTGATATGAAGCGACCAAGTTAATGAAGAAGTTATATGATTACGAAGGTAGCGGTATGACGTCACTTGTTCGAGTAAAGTCTAATACCTGTGTCACACGGGCGCGCAAAAAGTCTTTTAAGTAAGCGGTCTTTTACGAAGTTGAAAGACTTTTAACAAAGAGGTGTTTGCGGCGCAGACACACGGCAGCAACGACCTCCTTTTAGTGTTTTCGTTCGAAGACGCTAGCGAAAGCGTGGCGCTAGCAGTTAAAAGAGAAGCAATGAAAATTAAACGATGTACAAATTAAAGACTTGTTGCACTGCTCGTTTCTTCAAATAAATTTAAGAATAAGAGATGAAGAAACACCAATGTGAAAGTTTGTTGCACTAGATAAGGAATCATTCCCATAACTAGCGACATGCACAAGTCCGTCTGGCACCACTGTGCTTTTATTTACCGTATTTGTTTTTCGCTGCTCTCGACTGCTCTCGACACGTTATGGGCGACCGTACGGGAGAAAAAGCGAGGATCGCAAGCCTCACGGCCTGCCTTCTCGCTCTGGAAAGCGAGGCAGACGCTGCAAAAGCCGCCAAGGAGAGGATAAAGCAGCGCATGACCGAGCGTCACCACGTGATATTGCCGACGCGTTGTAGCTGCTTACGAGAGTAGAAAAGGAAAGAACCATTAAAAGAGTTCATTATACCTTCCGCAGGATATGAAATGTGTTTTTACAAAGAGTTTTGGTGACAGAAAAATAAGCATTCGCTCTTTTTTTCCCACTACTCGAAAATTGCTGGTGCCCACTGGTTTCGAGGCTACTCATTCAGAGCCGTAAAAGAGATCGACGAATGCCGTTTACGAAAAAGACCGCTTCTGAAAAGGAGTTCGCTCTGTGCCGTGTGTCTGCTGTCAGGAACTCCTTTTCGGAAAAAGACCGCTTACTTAAAAGACTTTTAAGTGCCCGTGTGACAGGGGTATTAGTTAGGTAATATGTACCGGGAAATATGATGATGTGCGAGAAACGCGTAAAGCTTTACACTTGGATGAATTAAGCTGCATTAGCCACGAGTTACATCCTTCTGAGATGAAAGGGAGGTCATTTTGTAGAATACAAGAGTAATTGATGTCATTAATTTCTCTGAAAACTACACAGCCATCTGCGAATAGGTGTATGTTAGAAACTACGCAACTAGGCGTGTCCACTGACCGGGGGAGGGACACTTGCGGAAAGAATGAACATGTTGTATTTGTTTCGTTTGTAACGCCAGCAAAACCAGCTGCGCGCGCACCATTTCGTTTGGGTCCTGTGCGCCTTCATTCTCCCTTTCCCCCCTCCCTTCACCCTCTCCTAATGCCAATGTATATAACCATGCTGCGGACAATAAACGCTGTTCGTTGACTGCCTGACCATCGTCCTTGCTGCGTAGCTGCGCGCGCCTGAGTTACGACAGAACACTTGCGGTTTTTTTTTTTGTGGTCTGTGGCGCACGCATGACAACCTCCGCCAATATTGCACACATATGAGCATTGTGAAAAATATTTATAATGCCGCTAATTATACGAACAAATCACGACTGTTCTGTTATTCCTGAGATATCTGGTATCAAGCTTTCATTGCCCACCGCAGGTAGGTAATATATGCCGTTTTTTAATAAACAATGCGTTATAGTACCCGATATTACGTGGCATTGCTTATTTATGTTCCTAAGATCCGATATAAACGAGAGAAAAAAAGAACACCTACGAGGAAGTAAATGCATAAGTGTGCAGCTGTGTCGTCTGTGTTAATTGCGCCTCACAATGTTATCGTGCACGCAACTATATGCAGCCGTTGCAACGATCTTGTTTACGTTGCAGCGCTTCTGCCTGCCGTCTCTATATGCAATGCTGTTGCCACACCGAGCGTCAATCCGATAACGCTGGTGCCGGCCGGATCCAACACGTAGCCATGCCTATTAGCGCGAGAGTTCCACGCAAAACAGGGCGGCCGCTGCCATTGTGACAGAGCGGGGAGCCCGACAAGAAGCACTGGCCTATGACGCCTGTGTGCGATGTCACTTTAATGAGCCGCCTGTACATGATTAAAATCAATTAAGAGCCCGGTACAGCTGTCACCAGTGGCGCCTGCCACCGCTGGCTCGTTCTGCGTGGTTCAATAACAGATATAACACAGAAATTCGTGGACCCGCTGACGCCTAACCCGAGCTGCTACTGAGTTGTCAAGGGTTACAGGCTTGCATTTGTGTACATGGCGATCCCGTTACCTGACCATGCACTTGTCTTACCACATGTGAAAGTGCAACGATTTCTGCCTGGTGCAGATTCCTTTTCTTTTTCTTTTTCTTTCTTCTCGCGAAACTTGTTAAGTTGGTGTTATAGGCTTTTGACCACAAATGGTGATATAAACAAATGAATGAACACATACGCATGCCCAGCGGACGTATTCTCGTTTTATCACCCTTTCAGGATATCACATGCAGAGTGCGCTCATTGAACAAACTAACGGACAACATGTCATGTGCTCCAATGAGACGCGTCGCAGGACGCTATAGGTATACAGGGCTCCATGCATGTTTTGTTTTTTAGATTACTTTTCTTAAAATTCGTAGAGTGTTTTTTGGAGTTTATTTTTCTGGAGTAAATTTAGATTTTATTGGAGTTTATTTCTCGCAGGTCTCCCATTCTCCGAAACTTGGTGTTTAAGTTTGCGTTATGAGTTGTTGCTGTGCATTCCCATTGATTTCATTTTAATGAAAAATCCGCTGCATTGTTGCTGATAATCCTATTTCTATGTCCCCTTATTTTCTATCACTTCCTGTTCATATGCCTTGTTAATGAGGATGTTGATACGCAATGCTGTAAACTGCCGAGTCCGTACACTATATTTTCTTTTTTTTTTTGGGGGGGGGGAGCTGCAGGAGCTAGCGATGAGCTGTTTCTCAGCATTTTTTCCCAGCCTCCATAATCTATTTGATAAAAAGTAAATGCATTATTATTATTATTATTATTATTATTATTATTATTATTATTATTATTATTATTATTATTATTATTATTATTATTATTATTAGTATCAATACTCTAAAACAATAGCCGGAATGATATCTGAACACGAAAACATGTCAACACACCAAGTGTATTTTAGATGTATAGAAGGTTTGAATAAGCATGAACATGAGCACAAAACACCAACGTTTGTTCGTATTACAACATTGAGGCATATTGTAATAGACGCAAACAAACTGTATGAGCTTACTGGCACTGCTGCTTCTTTTTTTTTCTCTTCTTGCACCTCTCTGTCTCTCTTTTTCATCTTTACTCTTCTCTTTCTCTTTTCCTCCAGTTTAGGCTAGCCGACGGGACTGCTGTCTGGTTTAACATCCGTGCTTTATCTCTTTTTGTATTCCTTCCTTCATATCATATCATACTGCCGCTGATGGAACGACGCTCTTTCCGATTGATAATTTTCAGCTTT
Organism: Rhipicephalus microplus; assembly: GCF_013339725.1. Taxonomy (NCBI): domain Eukaryota; kingdom Metazoa; phylum Arthropoda; class Arachnida; order Ixodida; family Ixodidae; genus Rhipicephalus; species Rhipicephalus microplus. The sequence continues at coordinate 59,093,226 of NC_051172.1, forward strand.
GAAACTGCCTTTTGAACGTGGAAAATGTCCTTTTGAAATCTGAGTTTATCAAAAAAGTCTGAATTGTGAAATTTTTTACCGGCTAGCGTTTATCGGATTTTTTTCTCCCCTGGATTTATCAGAAAAAGAAGAGCCCTATAGTTAGAGGCCAAGCAATGGGGAAAGTTTTCTCCGAAGTGTTAGCTTTGTGTGGGATCTAGGCCTTTCGTGAAACTTTCGACACTGATGCGATATTTATATTGTCGCGCTCGTCCCGTTTCTCATTGCCCCTTCATTATGTAGTTTAAGAACGAAGTCCTATCGACCCATCGTTATTCCAGTGGTGCTCCAGAACGTGATCAGGAGTGGTTCACACATGAGCAGTGTATAATGAAATAAATAAATAAATAAATAAATAAATAAAGACCACCCTCTTTCGCTGTTGAGCATGTTAATCAAGACACACAGCGAGAGTAAGCGTGCGCTGTACATTTCTGAGAACTGGCTGCGCCCCACGTTGTCTCTGCTCTTATCATTGTAAATTTTTCTAGTTTTTCACGGCGACTCAGCCACTGGAGTCAGGAATCAACGTCTCTTCCCCACAGGGGCTCAATACTTGCTGCTCTAAAATCCGTCCAGTCACAGCGATCACGACTTAGTCAACTCCTGAATACGCACGCCGTTTCGGTGATGCAAAATGAATTTGCATAGCAAATTGCTTCCATTCTCATTTAGCTTTCTCCTTTCACCACAACTGGAAGGTTGCACGCCCAAGTACGTTTATTTATTTATTTATTTATTTTTCTGGCAGGAATCGGCTAAGCTTAAGGGTAGATTATAGACCTGTTCCATCCACGTTTGTAAACAGTGGTATGGCGCCGTCGACATACTGAGGCGCTTGTAGCGACGTCATGGCGCGCGGGCTCCGCCCAGCCCAAAGCTCGCCACCACCGTATATAATCACGTGACAACTGACGCAGCAACTGCAAAGCTGCCTCCGAGCACAGCGCGTCGAGGACGCGTGCGCAGGCTCCCCGATGGCAGCTTTGAACTTTGGGCTGGGCGTAGCCTGCGCTCGACGGGGCCAACCGCTGTAAGCAAACATAGAATAGGTCTACAGGAACAGGATGAAGGGGAAGGCGCAATACGCACTGAAATAGTGCCGGAATACGGTGAACAAATAAACGAGAAAAACTCACAACAACAACAAAAGAGAGGTGTGGAAAGGTGGGTCTAGACAGAGGAAAGAGCCGTATACGACTGAATCCTGATTCGGTTGTGAGGGGCAAGATTTTTTTTTAATTTTATTCTTGACATATATGCTGAGTTAGCGTGCAACATTAATCTACCTGGAAAGACAGACGCACGCAGGCGTATGAATTTGGTTCTTTAAAGGCGCACGTGGGAAGGTCGCGGTGTACGCCGTGGGTGTATGTCGCCGAAAGATAGCGGTAAGCTTCGTCGATTTTCTCGGGCATCGTAGTCGAAGACCTGAATCTGTTTCTGATTTGGCTTGTTTCACCGCGGAGCAGTACAAGTACAGCTTCTTGGAAGGGTTCTACTTTCCGTGCAAAGGTGCACCGCTGCCAGCAAACCACCACCGAAGGCTCTGGTGAGCTGAAAACTCGGATATCTAGATATAGGCGTGGAAGCCCTGGCACTTTACCAAATTTCAAATAGCAATATAACTCATTCACCCCCACTTCAAAACAATAATTAAAAAGGAAAACGAGGAAAAGGCAGAAAGGAGGCTTGACTTCGAGGTACAGCGCTATCAGCAGCTTGACGTATAGTTCTTAGATCGATTCCTGGAATCTTCTGAAACAGGAAGCGCTTTGGTGAAGCAGAGACGTGTTAGTTCAGACAACAAGCAAATATCTCGACTTAATATATTGGTACCTTCAGGACGCAAGAAAGCACGAGATCAACTCACACCAGTGTGTTGTAACGAAAAACTTTTTGTTCTGGGTTCAGTTCAGCACGAAGAAGTGCCGTTCCTGGTCTGCACCGAAAAAAAAAAGATAGTAGTCACTTGTGGTTTGTAAGGGTTTTCGTTAGCGTGTAAAACAATTCCACAAGTAGGGGCAGCGCCAGGGGTGGGCACGGAAGGGCTGGAGCCTACCCCAAAATGGAGCCTACCCCCGTTGCCCCCCCACCCCCAGAAGAAAGATAGTCCTAACACAACGCTTAAAGTTCCCCGCCTCCCTGCCCCCCGAAGAAACTCACTTATCGTGGGTGCCCCCCTCCCTCCGGTAATATAACCCTGGAGCCACCCCTTGTGTGTTAGAACTCAATTATATTGTTTTAAACACGAAAAAGTTTCTGTTAGATCTCAATAATACTGTGTAAAACATGTAAAATTGTCTGTTAGATCTCAATAATACTGTGTAAAACATGTAAAATTGTCTGTTAGATCTCAATAATACTGTGTAAAACATGTAAAATTGTCTGTCAGATGTCATTATTACTGTGTAAAACAAGAAAAATTGTCTGTCAGATGTCATTATTACTGTGTAAAACAAGAAAAATTGTCTGTCAGATCTCAATAATGCTGTGTAAAACACAAAAAATTGCCTGTTAGAATATTAATACAATTGTTGTTGTTGTTGTTGTTGTTGTTGTAACTGAGAAGGAGAGAGGACCTACCTTTCCACCTTCTGCTGCTGAACATCCATATTGAAACGTAGAGCCTCTGAAGTATGCACGCCTTCCATTGGACTTTATGAGACGGTCAATGTCCTGTCATTCTTTTGCAATGTGTTGAGCAGTTTCCAGGCTATTATTGTAGAAATGATATGGTTCGTGCGATTTCGAATATTTGCGTTGTATATCTTTATTGCCCTCAAGCAGCCAGTTCACGATTCAAATGGCAAAGCGCTTCCCTTCCCGGTGCTATCATGTGAATTTTCATGTCTGGCTTTTTTTTTTGCCTATACTCGTAAGTGTGGAGCGTTTCTCTCTTTCCATCCCTTGCATCTACTTTACCTTCCCAATTTCTCCAACCTTCTTTGCACGACAGCTGATGGCCTGTTTAGATTTTAATAATTATACATATCGGTGGAACAGTGGTTACGGTACTCGGCTGCTGATCCGAAGACCGCGAGTTCGATCTCGGCCGCGGCGGTTGCATTTTGCTGGATTGATTTGATTGATTTGTGGGGTTCAACGTCCCGAAACCACCATATGATTATGAGAGACGCGGTAGTGGAGGGCTCCGGAAATTTCGACCACCTGGGGTTCTTTAACGTGCACTCAAATCTGATCACACAGGCCCTACAACATTTCCGCTTCCATGGGAAATGCAGCCGCCGCAGCCGGGATTCAATCCCGCGACCTGCGGGTCAGCAGCCGAGTTCCTTAGCCACTAGACCACCACGGCGGGGCGCATTTCGATGAAGGCGAAATGGTGGAGGCCCGAGTACTGTGAGATGTCAGGGCACATTGAAGAACACCATGCAGAAGGTCGAAATTCCCCGAGCTCTCTATTTCGAAGCCTCTCGTAATCATATTGCCGTGACAGGTTGGCCACGTTCAAGTAGCCCGCCGCAATCATCGTGGCACGAGCACCAGCAAGACCCGGCTGGCATGCGCCACGCGTTCGTGCGCTCGGGCTACGAGGAAGAGGAACATAGTTGAATCTGTGCAACTCGGCTACTCGGACTCGACGACCATAGTCATTGACTCGTGGGCACAAGTTCACCCTAATAAAGGCGCTTGTTTTTTAGCCTGTCTGCCTCAGCATCGCTACATTTCTGGTGGAGGTCACCATCTTGTGACTATATGATGGTTTTGGGATGTATACCCCGAGTATTATTGTTATAGGCATTTATTTATTACCCCATACTTGGTTATCAATCGTTCGGTCACCGGTCCGTGGTGCGTCAATTCTTTATTGGTGTTGATCATGCCCACACCAAGAACGCTCCACGATCCCAGACGGCACACATTCAGCACCAACCACCCGACAAGGAGAAACGACCACACTATAGACGCTACCCTAGGAAACGCACCCTGTACACAGACGACAACCTCATTGAAAGGTGAAAGCCTGACCCTGCGTCGGACTTGGAAGACCAACGTCGTTTGGTGAACCGGGCTCAAGCGACATCAATCGCCCCGGTGGTTTCCTGAACTGTATAGGGAGACCACCTTCATCTGGTTGCCATGGGTTAGTTTACGCTAACTCACTTATTAATAAACATTCATTTGTCTCTCTTCCCTCAATCCCGTGTGTGCGATGTTTCGGTGCTGGTATACTGGTGGCCTTTAGCAGCCTAATACCCGTGCCACACGGGCAGAAAAATGGCATTTACCCCCGAATGCCTTCAGATTTATTGCCATTCGCGCGGTGCCACACGGGCGAACAAAATGGCATTCATTCGAATGGCATTCGAATGCCATTCGCCACCAACTGCCTTCGCCAGAACTCAGTTGACTGAGAAATGCCTACTCTCGACGACACAGCTCGCGAAGTGCGATTTACCTGAAAGTATATAAAACAAATCATATTGAGCTAAAATTGAAATTTCCCGTCTTTTATTTGCACAAAAGTCTTAAAAAGATGCTTTTAACGTTATACAAAGAAAATAAAGTATTGATAATGAAACGCTTGTCAATTTTAGTGTCTATTTTAACTATTTACGCTGTGGATCTAACTAGTGTTGGCTTAGGTTGCTACGGTCGGCTGCAACGTTGTAAAACAAAGCAAGAAACTAAAACGTAGGACAGCGTAATATGCTTATTTCTACATTTGATCATTATCTGATGTGTATGAAGCTTGTAAATGCTTCTTAAATTTTTTTATTGCTATTCACTCAATGCTCACTTGGAAGGTGCTGTGATCGACATCATAAAGTCAAATGTCATTCGCTTTGGACGTGTAGCAGCGCCGGCGAAACGAATGTCATTCGGGATCTGAAGGCCTTCGCCACCAAATGTCATTTTCTATGCCCGTGTGGCACGGGTATAATTCTAATTTCGGAGTCTTTCATCTAGAACTACTTTTGCTCTCCCGCTGCTTATCTCGAGGACGTGAGTTCAATTACCGAATGTGGTGGCCGCATATAAATGGGTGCTGGAATGCAGGAACGTCCATCTAAGTACATTTAGTAGCACTTCAATGAACATCAGGTAGTCAAAGTTGATCCAGAGCCTCCCACTATGGCATGGCTTGTAATCATAACGTGGTTTTGTCTCGTGGAGAAGTAATTGTGTATAGCGGGAATGTATTATTCAATGCATATGCACCTTTTAAAAATAAGGAACCATGTCTAATCATCCTTAATCATGAAATCCAGCAGTTTATTCATATGAACGACACCGCAAACTCGTGGCAGTGCATTTGCCCCCAATGGAAGGACACGACAATAAAGTATACATGTAAAGATATACAAGAGCTACGACGAACGCAGTTAATAAAACATTTCAGTGTCGGGGAAAAAAATTAGAGCACGACAGTGATTGAAAAGCGCGTGGTTTATACTATAAAATGAATGGATCTTGAAATTTGTCGCTCACTTTCGAATATAAGAGGTAGAATTCTCTCCGTTACTAGACGCGTCCATTAATACGAGCTTGCCAAGGAACAAGGAGGACGGAAATCATGTCACCACAAGTGTGCACCCACACCACAACCACTTTGTAAACAGTCATGTATATTTTAGTGAACAAAACAATAACAAAATGTATTTTTGGGGGCGCCGAGACTCGAAGCTCATTTGTTTTACGTTGATCGACAGCTGTCAGACGAGACAAAAGCGCTTCAATCGGTATATAATACGCGCGGGTGTGTCAAAAGTGTCGATGTATAGGAAAGCGAAAGCTGGCAAAGACACGCTAAAATATCCTCGCGTAGGAGACACACGTACTGCCCCGCATTTTCCACATTGCGCACATCAGAGTTCTATCAGTTATTTCTGAAGTATATATGAATTTATAGTTCGGGATCAGATTCTGCTGTGTACAACGCAACAAATTTCGAAAAGTTCCGAAGTCATGATTTGGTTTGCAGAGTTCACAAGGCGGAAATGGGCTACAATTAGGCATTTTACTTACGTTTTGCAACGTGATCGCACTCATGACAAGACGCACAACATCGGAGGAACCTTATTCGCTATTTTCAGTGAACACTGTGAAAGAAGTGATGAGGCAGTCGTGATAACAGACTATACCCAGTCATTCGCGCTAACGTGTGCAGCGAAGATTTTTGCTGTAAACTGATTTAATCAATGAGAAGTGGTTTAGCTACGGAATTCTAGTGAAGACAGACAGGTGCATGCGTAATTGTACAAAAAGCTGTAAACAATCTTCATGATTGCGAAGCTCCTCTTTGTCGAGCATTTGCGCCTGCTAATAGAGTGGCATGAACGTGAGATACTATCGTGTTATTGTTATTATTATTATTATTATTATTATTATTACTATTCGAATAACATTTAAAATGAAGCTACCGCTGAGAAAAGGGGAAAAAAGAACAAGCAAAATATGTGTCAGTATCAACACATTTTAACGCAAGTTAATTACATATATGTCCCCGTCCAACATAAATCAAAATTAAAAAAAAAGACACGTGAATCACTGTACGCAGCCCTTCAAAGTACATATTTGCAGGTACCGAAAGAACTGAACCATTAACGGAGATAAGAATATTTGCTGGGGCTTTAAGAAAGCCCTCCGCGACCGCTGAGTATATAGAAAATACTCCGCCATTAATAAGTTTAAGACGGTTATGTCTTACGTTATTTTCAGTTTAGGTAGAAAGTTGAGAACATATCATTACAATCTACAGGCGACTGCTGTTCCTCTGCTGTGAGCATATATACTAAATGTAGCAGCTAGTGCCGACTATATCACTTCGGCGATATCGTGGGACGAGGGCGTCATCTCGAACACTGCAACCACTGGAGACAAAAGCGCGTGGACGTATGGGCTGCCATATCGCGCTCAGAAACCGCTGCCTCCCCCCCCCCTTTTTAAACCATAGTATCAGCCCGTTTTAATTAAGCGTGTATTAAAGCCTGAATTGCTATCCGCTTTTGACTGTCCGGGTAGGCGTATACGTATATTTGCAGCTACCCTAATTACCCCCATATTTCATCTATAGATCACGCCGGAACAGACGATGTTCCGTTTCATTTTCGTGGCTTTGGTCATCCAAAAAGTTCCGCGAGCAGACAAATAACATTTTCGCGTCCCGATCTTCGTTTAACCATGCCTGCATGACGTCAAGCCATATTATGTGGTGAGTTGACCGGAACGCGTATAGATAGCAGCGACCTTTTGCGCACAATAAGCGGCAGGGAAACGTGCGTACGTGTGACATATAGTTTCCTGAGAATAGCTGTCCAGCGCCCTCGATGACTCAGCCGGCGGGTATATCGATTGTAAACCAGAGCACATTGTTGCAGCGTACGAACAAATTTCTAAGTTAATTGTAGAGGTTTGAGTGGAAAGAAGGACTCAGGGGGGTGGAATGTACATAGCAGCGGATGGTAGCTGACTCATAGTATTTCAGCCGCTCGCCGAAAATAATGTAGGGGACAGTACTCTCGATAAATTACCGTAAGTAATGCATGCATCGGAGAGAATGAGCTGGATAAGGTGAACGTAAAAAATATATTTAAAGAGTTGCAAAGTATTCTTAAGCATATTCTGAGGAGATGACAACACAAACGCATCTCTTTTGGGTAAGCTGTTGTTACTTAGGGTTGCGGCAAAGTGTTTACGCTGATTATTATATTCAAGCGATGCGAGAGGCTGAATCTCGTTTATTTATACGATTTAATACAATCAAAACGGTGTCGACAACGCTTAACACCAGTGTTCGGTAACCTGCAGCCCGCGATTGGCTCTGTAATGTGGCCCCTGACAGGATGTCTAAACTCTTCTCCCCTACCCCTGCAACCTCTTATCTTAAGGCTAACAATGCAGTTTTGACCACAAATACGTTTTCTGGTCGTAACTATTTTGTTTGTAATTTGGAACTTTGTGACACGTGTGCTAAAAATAAATGTTAGTTCTACATTATTTTTCTAGTTTTTTTCTTTGCATTCGTCGCAATTCGCCATTTCCCCCCTCCCCCCTTTTTTTTGCAATCCCCACCCCACCCCTAACTCCTCCCAATGCCGAAAAACGTTCTATTTCGTCATCGAGGCAGTGCTCCCTACAACGTAGACGAGCCTTATGCAGATGTCGACGTTAAGTCTACAACATCGATGCCAGACTCATTCAAGAAACTGTACTTGCAATAACGTAATGCTATGCATGTTGCACACGGCACAGCCTGCACAAGAACCGAAGGCAACTGGTACGGCGGTAAAGGGCGCGCTTCCCTTCGAGTGGGGACTTCCCGTTAATTTTGCTACGGGGATTCCTCGCTTCTGCAGCAGCTCCGGTGGAAGAGGTCACGTGCTTTGCGGGCATGGATTTTGCGGACGCCGACCACGGGCGTGCTTATGCGAGCCTAGCCAAGTAACGCTTTTAACGCTTTGGCTAGGAAAGAATTCGTGGGATCACAATAAAAGGAATACGAGGAGGAAATCCGGTCACTCGGATGCATGAAGTCGCCTCGTGGCGTCGAGGAGGTGTTAGACGTTTCCTGTTCTTGCACGTCGTTTATGTTATTTACAACATAATCTCTTCGAAAGATGTGGCGTATACGTGAAATTAGCGGAAGAACGCGAGCATTTTATGAGCCATTTACCATGACGGTGCCACTCCGTTCGTCATAGGAGAGCCATATTGATACTTGTGGCCGGCCAATATTATAAAACACCAGCCTGCACGCTTTTGTATCGAGGGGCTGCAGTGTTCAGAATAACAAGGCACTTGTCTCGAGCTATTGCATAGCTGCCGCTATCAGCTGTGGTCAAAGTACGGCGGTGGGCGCTGATATGAGCATGCGCGCCCACGGTCGCGATGTTAAACACCGCGATAGGTAGAAAGGCTGTTGGCCTGCCTAAGCGCGCCTCGGCACGCTCTCTCATCTCCGCATGTGCACCAACAGAACCCTATATGCACTCCAGCAGCGTGCTGTGAAAATGCTTCTTCCTGTTACAATGTATGCCCGCATTTTGCAAATAGGGTGCCTGTGTTCGGGATTTTAAGTTGTGTTTCTTTGGTCGCATTGTTTCCACCCTTTTAACTCACACCTTCAAGGCAGCATAACAACTTAAGAACCAGGCGTTGTATGCCAAGCGTATCTGTACTGTGATATATTGTCAACTTATATGTGTATGCTGTGCCGTTTCTCGCACTTAGTGTCGTTCTCTTTTTCGTATCTTCTATTTTTTAATTTAACAGCATGCGTCATTGCTCCCCAGTACTAACGCTTCCTCTTGGGGTCATTCCACGCCAAACGTCCCAGACATTTTGACGACCATCTCAAATGTATTCGAAAGACGTTATGCTGGTTTCTTGCACTAAAAACACTGAAATTAATAATTAGAGTTTTCGAGACAAAAAAATTGATAACAGGGTTGCGCTTGGAATTTTGTTGAACATCGGGCGAATGTTTCTGTCAGAAATCTTATTTTGAGAGTATATAATCTTCTTTCGAAACTAAATTTGGTTTACACATTAAGCAAAAGGTGTTTTTGTGAAGTGTTAGGAACTTAACAGTATACTATTACACTTTATATGCCATAAATGCCTGTATAGATAAGTTCGCCTAATGGTCTATGTTTGCATTTTCCCCCTTGTAATGTTGCACTATGTATAAATATCCAAGTTATGTATAGAAAAAATCTAGGGAAAGTTTATTTTGGAATAAAAATATTTTCGTGCCGCTAAAGTTTATAATTTTACGAGGAAAAATCACGTATTTGAAAAAAATCTTCACTTTGTTACACATTGAGAAGCAATTTACAGTACTGGGTTCTTCCAAATGAAAAATCAGCTTTATACTTAGACAGAAAACAAATTGACAGTTTTTTATATGGCAAGTTTTACACTTTTTTTGTTTTGAAGAAGAAAACATCTTTTGATATTATTCATTGGCAGCGATGGGGAACTTAAATGAAGTAGCTGCCATATGACTAAACGCGAAAGTATCCATGAATGGGGGATTTTCACAATTATTTTCTTTATTAAAACAAAAAAAAAACTGTAATAACAAAACATGCTATATAGAAAGAACTATTCACTTCTTTTCGATTTAACTCTAAAGCTGATTTATCATTGGAGCACCGCGTGGTGTAAATTGTTGCTCAATAGACCACAATGAGAGTTTTCTCGAAATCGTGTTTTCTCGCAATATTCAGAAAATTTAATAATTTGAGAATAGTTTGAACGCTTCGTATAGTAAGTAATCAGTTCACAGATACGCATATATGGCCCAGTATTTTTAAGGAAAAGAATGCAAACACAACATTTTGAAAGAATTTCTGGAGGCGTATATGCCTGCCAGTAAAAAAAAAAATTGTAATAATATCGAGCTTCGAACAACTTACACAAACGCCTTTGCCTAATACCCAAACCAAATATAGTATTTAGTAGCGAAGCGAGAAAGGATAACAATTTCAGAATAAAATTTCGGACAAACGATCCTCAGATGACATTCTGTGAAATTCGTAAGGCGGTTACGTCACCAAAACTGTTTTATCTCCGACATATTTCAGCAATTCACTGTTTCCAATCCAAAAATAAACTTTTTTTATTAATTTTTTGAGGGGGAGGGGGGAGTATACGTTTGAGATGGTCACCAATGTGTCCGGGAGGGAATTACCTTTAGTTCTAGCTGTTTGTTAATGGGCACGTAGTGTCTTTCTCTCGTGCGCGAAGAAAGGCACGACTAAAGGCATGCTGCTTCCGGTTTCCAGTCTCCTTATGGGGCCCACGCGTATGTACCAACACTCTGGGTTGCGAAACTAACTATCAAGTTGGAGCACAACCCCTGCAGTCCTCGCTTCCACCAGCGCTTCTACTTCAAGTCGATATTTCCGACAAAAAAAAAAAAAGAAATAAAAACGTCCCCCTACCTTTCTCATTTTTTTTTCTACGCAACAACATATGAAATTAAAGAGACCGCAATCGGATGTGTTGGCCTGCTAGCTCAGTCGGTTAGAGCGTCGTGCTAATAACGCGAAGGCCGTAGGTTCGATCCCTGCGCAGGCCAATTTTTTAATTTTTTATTTTTTTCCCCGCATTTTATCAGACGACAATTTCTCTCACAGTTCAAGCGCTGAAGTGCATTTCTTGCTTCACTATTTGGATAACGTTTTGCCCGAGACTGATGAAGAGCGAGAATAAGAAGTGAGAGAAAGATAGGGAGGTCAACTAGAATCGTAACATCCGGTTTGCTACCATGCGTTTAGGGGAGGGGGAAGAAGATAACAAGCAATGAGAAAAGAAAAATAGACGCGCGAAAAAAAAACAATGAGGATGTTATAGCTGATTCAATAGGCCACTACCACGCTAAAATTTCAGTAAGGTCTTGACTGATTTTCTACGCGAAAACAGATCGTCTCAGCAATCGAACAGTGATTCCCTTTCTGAACCGTGGGTGAGATAGAACTACAAGCCGTAATTTCGAAGTTTATTGTCTCCACATTAACATTTCTATCGTAATAACAGTGAAAGGTAACACTTGCGCGCACACGCAATTTGTTTTTTTTTTTTGTAGACCAGACACAGGGACACACATAATCATTAATTTATTTAGTGATTTACTTATAACGCTGAACTGTTGAGTGCGTGAATTTTTATTATAAACATTTATTATCACTTATTTTTGCCCAACGTGTAATGGCACACAATAATAGTTTTCAACGTCTAAAACTTACCAACGATTTGTGTTGCTGATTAGGTCTTGTGGGTTGAAAGGAGTATATGGCGTAGCGCAGCGTTTCGGACAAGTTGTCGCCTGCTGAGGTTGCCCAACGAGCACGGTTATTCGCGGTTGTTTATTTCCGCCATAACTAAACGTCATGCGGGCCCCAAAATAAAGCCGTTGCCTTATGTCCTGCTGCGCTAAGTAGGCAATCTCTAACGTCCGCCACTTTTATGTCAGCTGCTGAGCGAATATGGCCCCAGCATAACTGAAAGTGCATACGCCGTACTTTATGTTGTTTTTCTGTTATGCGAAAGTTGCAGTGCGCGTGCTACTTCATGTCACCCTGGACAAGGAACGCCGATGTTGAATACTCGCTTCGATTAATTAACCTTCGCAGGCCTATTGTACGGAACTAAGCGTAGCAAGAACTCATTTAGGTTCACCGCAGGAAAAAAAAATCCTTTCCTCAAATATCAATACACCGCTATCCTTCGACCTCTTCATTCATTCCATGGCTGTAGATTTCCTAGTCGATGCGATTCACTTTTACCTTCAGCTATTTCTTTCTTTTTATCCATTTGTTATTCCGACAGTTGCACCGTCATTATACGAATAAGGCTATACCTTTATGTATATGAAGAATCCTGTGAAGCGCTTATTGTCGCGCTGTTTGCAAAGCTATATAAGAACAATTTTTTTTTGCATGACTTACAGTCCCTGATTGAAAAGAACACTAAAAAATTCTGGCATGCAATTTCCCCACCTTCCTTTCTGAATAGCATAGCACTCTAAGACTGAAACGGTAATTTGATAGAAGAAGAAATATGTGCTGAAGTCTAAGTATCTTACATCGGTATTCACAAAAGAAGACTGCTCAGTAATTCCTACTGTTACCGACGGCACTTACAGGTACATGAATCACACTGAGTTAACAGTTGAAGGTATCGCATCCATAATAATAATAATAAAACTTAAGGTATCCACAAACTATGGTATTGATGGTATCAACACTAAAATTCTCAGACTGACCATTATTTCCAGCAGTTCAATCCTTCATCACATCTTCTATCAATCATTGTCCAGTGGTGCACTTCCGCAAAATTGAAAAATTGGCTAGGTGTTACCCTTCTTGAAATCGGGAAACAAAAATGATGCAAATAACTATCGCCCCATAACTCTCACCAGCATTGCATCTAATATATATTGCCCATCATTTAGAAAATAACCATTACTTTTTCCCAACAGCATGGCTTTAGGAAACGTCTGTCTTGTGAAACCCAGTTACTAGAATTCACCCATGATCCTCATTCTAATAAGAATGGTAACACGCAGACAGACAGCATTAATGTCGACGTTTCTAAAGCATTCATTCGTGTCCCACATTTTAGTTCAATTACTAAACTGTCTTCCGTAAATCTTGATTTTCTTAATATATCTAGGCTATTTTATGTCGTCACGTAAACAGTTTACATGGGTCAGTAACACCTCATCTCCACTATATGATGGTATACTTCTGGAGATCCGCAGGGCAGCGTCTTGGGTCAATTATTATTCGTCATCTACATTAATGACCTTCCTGCTAATATCACAGCAAATATCCGACTGTTCACCAATGATTGGACCATATAGCGCAAAATTATAACTTATCTGTACTTATAGCTGTACTTATAGCTCATCTGTACATTTTGTATACCTTAAATTTGTATACCTTATATGGGAATGACCCATATAAATAATAATGAATGTTTATTTTTGTTTATTCAAAATTCATAATTGTAATACAAGTGATACAAGCGCATGTGTTATGTACAAATACAGAAGGAGGTCTCAAAGTCGCGAAACTGTGAGTGAGACCTCCTATAAAATCATACATGAGAAATACAACGCAATATTAAGGAGTGGTAAGGAAAGAAAATTACCGTTTCCGTCTTAGCGTGCTATGCTATTCAGAAAGGAAGGTGGGGAAATTTCATCCCAGAATTTTTTAGTGTTCTTTTCAATCAGGGACTGTAAGTCATGCAAAAAAATTGTTCTTATATAGCTTTGCAAACAGCGCGACAATAAGCGCTTCACAGGATTCTTCATATACATAAAGGTATAGCCTTATTCGTATAATGACGGTGCAACTGTCGGAATAACCAATGGATAAAAAGAAAGAAATAGCTGAAGGTAAAAGTGAATCGCATCGACTAGGAAATCTACAGCCATGGAATGAATGAAGAGGTCGAAGGATAGCGGTGTATTGATATTTCAGGAAAAGGATTTTTTTTCCTGCGGTGAACCTAAATGAGTTCTTGCTACGCTTAGTTCCGTACAATAGGCCTGCGAAGGTTAATTAATCGAAGCGAGTATTCAACATCGGCGTTCCTTGTCCAGGGTGACATGAAGTAGCACGCGCACTGCAACTTTCGCATAACAGAAAAACAACATAAAGTACGGCGTATGCACATTCAGTTATGCTGGGGCCATATTCGCTCAGCAGCTGACATAAAAGTGGCGGACGTTAGAGATTGCCTACTTAGCGCAGCAGGACATAAGGCAACGGCTTTATTTTGGGGCCCGCATGACGTTTAGTTATGGCGGAAATAAACAACCGCGAATAACCATGCTCGTTGGGCAACCTCAGCAGGCGACAACTTGTCCGAAACGCTGCGCTATGCCATATACTCATTTCAATCCACAAGACCGAATCAGCAAAACAAATTGTTGGTAGATTTTAGACGTTGAAAACTATTATTGTGTGCCATTACACGTTGGGCAAAAATAAGTGATAATAAATGTTTATAATAAAAATTCACGCACTCAACAGTTCAGCGTTATAAGTAAATCACTAAATAAATTAATGATTATGTGTGTCCCTGTGTCTGGTCTACAAAAAAAAAAACAAATTGCGTGTGCGCGCAAATGTTACCTTTCACTGTTATTGCGATAGAAATGTTAATGTGGAGACAATAAACTTCGAAATTACGGCTTGTAGTTCTATCTCACCCACGGTTCAGAAAGGGAATCACTGTTCGATTGCTGAGACGATCTGTTTTCGCGTAGAAAATCAGTCAAGACCTTACTGAAATTTTAGCGTGGTAGTGGCCTATTGAATCAGCTATAACATCCTCATTGTTTTTTTTTTTCGCGCGTCTATTTTTCTTTTCTCATTGCTTGCTATCTTCTTCCCCCTCCCCTAAACACATGGTAGCAAACCGGATGTTACGATTCTAGTTGACCTCCCTATCTTTCTCTCACTTTTTATTCTCGCTCTTCATCAGTCTCGGGCAAAACGTTATCCAAATAGTGAAGCAAGAAATGCACTTCAGCGCTTGAACTGTGAGAGAAATTGTCGTCTGATAAAATGCGGGGAAAAAAATAAAAAATAAAAAAATTTGCCTGCGCAGGGATCGAACCTACGACCTTCGCGTTATTAGCACGACGCTCTAACCGACTGAGCTAGCAGGCCAACACATCCGGTTGCGGTCTCTTTAATTTCATATGTTGTCGCGTAGAAAAAAAAATGAGAAAGGTAGGGGGACGTTTTTATTTCTTTTTTTTTTTGTCGGAAATATCGACTTGAAGTAGAAGCGCTGGTGGAAGTGAGGACTGCAGGGGTTGTGCTCCAACTTGATAGTTAGTTTCGCAACCCAGAGTGTTGGTACATACGCGTGGGCCCCATAAGGAGACTGGAAACCGGAAGCAGCATGCCTTTAGTCGCGCCATTCTTCGCGCACGAAAAAAGAAACTACGTGCTCATTAACAAACAGCTAGAACTAAAAGTAATTCCCTTCTCAGGCACATTGGTGACCATCTCAAACGTATACTCCCCCTCCCCCTCAAAAAATAAATAAAAAAGTTTATTTTTGGGTTGGAAACAGTGAATTGCTGAAATATGTCGGAGATAAAACAGTTTTGGTCACGTAACCGCGTTACGAATTTCACAGAATGTCATCTGAGTATCGTTTGTCCGAAATTTTATTCTGAAATGGTTATCCTTTCTCGCTTCACTACTAAATACTATATTTGGTTTGGGTATTAGGCAAGTGCGTTTGTGTGTGTTGTTCGAAGCTCGATATTATTACTGTTTTTTTTTTTACTGGCAGGCATATATGCCTCCAGAAATTCTTTCAAAATGTTGTGTTTGCATTCTTTTCCTTAAAAATACTGGGCCATATATGCGTATCTATGATTTGATTACTTACTATACGAAGCGTTCAAACTCTTCTCAAATCAATAAGTTTTCTGAATATTGGGAGAAAACACGATTTTAAGAAAACTCTCATTGTGGTCTATTGAGAAACATCAAACATCTGACTGTTCGCCAATGATTGGACCATATAGCGCAAAATTATAACTCCCGCACCTTATCTGGCACTACAACAGGGTCTCCACTTGATCACAATCTGGTGATCAAATGGCAGATGACAGTTAACACTGAATAATGCAAACAACTGCACGTTCAGCCGGAAGCAGTCAAACTCGACCTACGCATATTCTCTGCCCAATAAGCCTATATTAGCAACGGACCACCACAAGTACCTTGGCGTTAACTCCACTCCGAATCTATCCTGGTCAACACACACTGAAATAATTGATGCCACAGCATCACGCACACTCGGATACCTGAAACGCAACCTTCATATGGCGCCATCCATTAGAAGTATACTAGCATCTCAAATACTTATTCACCCACAACTATTATATGCATCATCCATCTGGTCAACTCATCAAGCCTATCTCATTGACTTACTGGAATCTGTGCAAAACCACGCTGCACGTTTCATCGCGTGTAACTACAATCGCTATTCCAGTGTAACTAACCTGAAGACTTCGTTATCTTTATCATCCCTGGCATTGCGCAGAAAGGTAGCCACTCTGTGTTTATTCTATAGAATCATCTGCAGCACACACGTAAATACATTGACATGATCAAAACCCCATCGCACATCTCGCGAACTTCATAATCAGCATAGTTTGTCTCGTCTTTTCGGCCGCATTCAAGCCTTTAACGCATCCGCGCTAGCATGTACCACTGCTTAATGAAATGATCTTTTTGATGATGTGTGCATTCGCGGTCACTCGTTCCACAAGGCGAATCGAGTAACGAGTGGTTAGTCTAATGCTCCAAACCATTAGAAAACATGTTTTTGATTACCTATTACCTATGGCACATACCAACTTCAGGTAAATTTCTTCTTCGTCGTCAGCCAGTGCATAAAAAAATTGCACGAAATTCCTAACAAGTGTGTAGCGGATACCACTCTTCTCGAAAGAATGACAAAGAATAGAATAGTGAATGCTGGCCTACTACACAAAATTTGATTATTTATGGTATAGTGGTTACCCAGTAGTGTGCATAGCATCCCAAAGACTGTTTAGAAAAGGCTCTGAAAGGCCACTCTTCTATAGCTTTCGCTGTCACTGTGCTGCGCGTTCTACGCAGACCTGGCGTTTTTTTTTTCAGTTCAATTGATCCTTTCTTTCATCGTACTCTTCCTACTTCTAAATGTTAGCATATAGGTAGCGGTGTGCTGCACACATCGGTACTATTTCCCAGTGCTGCGTAAGCATGTATATACATATACGCAGACTTGATGGGGCTTGAGGTACTAGAAAAAATTTTTTTTCGCAAAGTAAAAAATGTTTTGGGGAAACACTATTGGCTTTAGGTAGACAGTTCAGATTTTTTTTTTCATGGAAATCTGAGATGGACGAGCTCCAAGGTTGGGACAGTTGGCGTGGAATGACCCATATAGATAAAAATAAATGTCATGTTCATTTGAAGACAAATGTGTTTCCCAGAAATACATAGTATCCTATTGCACTTACCCTTTCGTGTGGTTGTGCACCACGCAACATCATGATACTATCACAAAGCGAGCGTAATTCATAACGTATCCCCATACGTTGAGTGAGAGGTAGTGGCTTAGCCATGCAGGGGGTCGCACACCGAGCCCGTGCCCCCCCCCCCCCCCAATAATTTTTTTTCTTTTTGCCATGCCATTGGGAGAACAAAATGACTCCCTATTACATCTGCCTGCCCATTTCCTACTTCAGGTCAAAATGGAACCCCCCCCCCCCCCCTCCAACCGAAAAAAAATTTGGCCTACACCCCCGGTAAGGGATGTAACGAAGTTGCAGCCAGAAAATATTTTATGTAGAAAGCGGAAGTGCCTGAGGCCATATCGCCAAGATTCTCAGGCCTGATAGTTTTTTTTTTTCTTATCCAGTTTCACTTCTGAGAACTCGAATTTGCTTACGAAGGCACGCGTCACGCGATGCCCTGATCGGTTGCCATGGCCACTCTGTTTTGCTAGGAAAAGGTCGGTGACGCTGATGGACGCCGTTCAGCGTCGAAACACTAAAACACGCCGAGTGGTCTGACTGCTGTGTATACGCTACATGTCTCGTTCAAAATTTACCAAAAGCCGAGCTGACACGGGGAATGTCGCCATCTCATTCGATTACTTCAGGCAGACTTGTGACAGTACAGCCCTGTATTGTAACTCCGATAGTAGAAAATTATTGTGAAATGTAGGATAAACAAAGGCAACAATTTTATGGCAGCGTTTCTCTGAAGCGACGCGCGAATAGTTCTTAACGCATTCTTCGTGTTTGTCAAGTGTGTTCAGTAAACACCTCCGGGAGTTTTGGTTAAACAAAAACACGAGACAACAACACCAGCCAGCTGTTTAGCGAGGATTCAGCTTGTAACCACGATCACAATGTCTTACGGGGGCAACGAGGTTATTAAAAGCCTGCTCAGGTAACGCCTGAAAGGATTGAGCCCTACGATGGCTCCTTACGAGGAGCGACTCATTGTTTATTTTCTTACACGATGACCATTAATTGAACACGACGTGACTGGACAGACGCAAATGGACGCCGTAAAAAGACAGATGGAGAACTCTGCAATTATTTCGTCGTGCGTTTAATCAACCGCGGAAGCGTTATTTCACTAGTTGACGTTTTCCGTGGCGCTTTAAGAAAATTTTCGAGAGAACTTCTTCATGAGTCGCGTTGAGACCGTAATTTTTCAATTGATCCAGGCTTTCAGGTGACGTTGCCTCTTAGTTGACGTGGCACGAGAACCTACACCATGTCATTTACACTACCGCTCTGGC
Source organism: Rhipicephalus microplus (assembly GCF_013339725.1). Lineage (NCBI taxonomy): Eukaryota > Metazoa > Arthropoda > Arachnida > Ixodida > Ixodidae > Rhipicephalus > Rhipicephalus microplus. The sequence continues at coordinate 59,112,084 of NC_051172.1, forward strand.
TACGTAGTACACATTATAACATAGACAGGCACGCTCGCAGCGATTCTCACACTCTTGAGCAACCGGCAACGCTTATGTGGACAGAACTATGCGATAAGGCTGCACCGCTATCGCCGCTGCCGCTCCAGAAGGCGCCCAAGGCGACGGAGTGTCGTTCTCTGGAATGGGCGACCGACCCCTGGCGTTCCGGGGCACCGTGTGCGTGCGCTTGAGGGTAGGTGGATACACTCCGAGTCTGGGACGTGGAGGGGGCGGGGGGTGACAGTCTCCACTGTCGCGACAGCCGCTGCTGACCTCCGCGAGAAGTGTGCCAGCACCACTCGCAGACCATAACCGGCTGGCCCGCAAACCTAGCTGCAGGGCGCTTGAATTGGGGCGAAGGTTGAGCGGTTTCCATGCCTGCCTCTGCTCGACGCGCTTTGTCCGAACGATCGGGTGCAGCACCGTCAGCGTGTGCCCCTCTTTCCTGCTGTTTGCAGCCGGCGCGTATACGCTTACGCGCAGAGGTTTGTTGTTTTCCGGGAGGCAGCACGCCCTGCTGTCCTATGCGAAACGCTGGAGACGCGGCAAGGCCAACAGGTGGCTGATGCGTTGGATCTTGACGGTGTGAAACACGTGGCGATGCACAGAGAACCGCTTGAGCGCGCGTGTTCGTGCCATTCGTTGTCTGTGGCATCCTGACTGCCACTAGCGGAGCGCTTGCTGCGCAGATTGTTAATCACCAGCGCGTACGTGGCGCGAGTCTTCATTATTATTTCCTTTTTTGGGGGGGGGGGGGGGGGTTATTTCGGGCAATGCAGCTCGGCATCGCAGCATTCCGTCACTATAGGTATCTAGGCCCTAAATCTCCAGACGAAGAATAAATAATGACAATCTTACACGCATTAAAAAACTTGGGTGAAAAACGACATCATCATCAGCAATAACAATCACAAGGAGCAGAATCAATCCCGCTGGCTAGCCAAGAATTAGTTTACCTTGCTTTGGGGGATCATTTGTACCCCTATACATTGCATTATGACTGATAAGCCCGATGGTGATCCACCTCACGATGCCACTGTAAAAGAATCTAAGCACAATCGCTAATTAGCGTGTTGGCTTTATACCACACACATCACTTTTACACGAAAGCCTACTGGCACATCAAACGCTCCTTTTCAAGGATCAGTTCAGAACCAATACTTCTGCGACCAGAGGTGCAGCGAGATCGAATTCGAAAACGCTCCTTCGATACCCCGGGCAACACCAGTGTCTCACCACGGCAGCATTGCCGGTACGACATGGAATCACCTAAGCGATGATGCCACTGGGATCGGTACCACCTGTAACGTTGATAATTGATATGTGGGGTTTAACGTCCCAAAACCACCATATGATTATGAGAGACGCTGTAGTGGAGGGCTCCAGTAATTTCGACCACCTGGGGTTCTTTAACGTGCACTCAAATCTGAGCACACGGGCCTACAACATTACCATCTCCATCGGAAATGTAGCCGCCGCAGCCGGGATTCGAACCCACGACCTGCGGGTCAGCAGCCGAGTACCTTAGCCACTAGACCACCGCGGCGGGGCCACCTGTAACGTTTCCGATGGAGCACGAAACCTGGCACGTCCCACACCACTGTGTTTATATAGATTGCACTATCGTGGGGATGGTTTCATGAAAATGCTTAGACCGGAACGTGGAAACGGCGTTGATTCCGGCAGAAGGATGCTAAGCACAATAAGACCCGTTAACTCACGTTACAAAGAAAAAAAAAACGCGTTCCAGCTGAAAAATGGGGCCCCATTTGTTTTAATTTTTCGCGGCCTAACGCCACGAAACTGCGGCTGGACGCTGACTGTACGACAACCTCTACTCGCGAGTAGACTGTACACCCTAATGGTGCTCTTCGGCACCCATTAGTTGTTGCACCTCTTTTGCACCCTAGTTTATGCCCTTCTGATGTATGCACTTTCTTGGTTCCAGTTGTGTTCTGACTGCTGAGGCGCGAATAGGGTGCTCAAAGAGTACGCTTAGGGTGTCATACCCTTTTTTACACCCGTATGGGTCAGAATTGGTCTAGTGTGCGGCTCTAATTCTTGGCTCACTATTGTTGATTTTATCTAGTGAGAACACCGTACCTGCTGGTGAATAAGCTAAAGCATCTACTACAGCATCAACGACTGTTGGTAATAAAAATGCCCTTGAATGTATGTTAGTCCGTGCTAGCCAGCCCAAGTTGTACGGCCCTAGTGGAGTAATTCCAAGCGGTGAATGCGGGCGAATACGCATAAGGAGGCTTTCACACGTTTGTTGTCTAAGGCAATGCCTTAAGAGTTCGCCTGTCACTGAAAAGCGAAGTCGAACAACACGTGGATTTTTCGTTGGAAATTAGCCAGTGACTTATTCACTACATCGTTTTCAATCACATCGGAGTGTAGCTGTCACATATACTGTATAACTTGCCGATCAATTCAGACTAACAGCAACGCGCGAAAGCGTCCTCTACATCTGCCTGAATCGCAGCTGGGCGTCTGATGATAAGCCAGCGTGATTCACGGTGTGACACGCGTTCTCAGCGGCGCCTTTCAGCCGCGCAGGCACAGGAATATCATTCTTGCGCAATATGTGCGCTCTTTAAAACATCGATGTCGTTTTCTTCGCTTAGATATGCCGCTTAGTTACACCACTGCCGCTCAGCCGCGAAACGGCCGCTGGCCTTCGTGTGCGCGACCGTTTACGTGCGGACACAATGGCGGGGCTCGCACACTTGCGCGCAACCTTCGGGGAAGCGGACGCGTCGCTCAGGTGGTCGGCCCGACGCGCGTCCCTCGAGGACGCCTTCGTCGAGAAGCCGCGTTTTTTAGCCCGCACAGCTGCCGAGCGTCTGCGGCATGCGTGATAGCTCCGCGCGCCACTCAAGCGGCACTGTGCAGTCGCCTTCAGCGCGCCCGCTGTTCCCTGACGGTAGCCGATCTCGCGCAGCTACACGGTAGGGAGCTGGCGGGGTAAAACCAAGACGGCCTGACGCACGTTCCTCACGAGTGAGCATGGTCGTTTCTTTGGCGGGCTGCCGGAGTTACCAGATGGGAGTCACTGGCATCGTGCTGGTGACACATGATGAGCGGCATGGCTGAAGAGGCGCGGGCACTCTCTCGTTTCAAGCAGCTCACGGCTTGCGCATTTCTGCGGCCGCAAAACGTCTTACGGCAAAGGAGATATCCCTCAGGAAGTATTGAATCATACAACGTGTACATATATATATATATATATATATATATATATATATATATATATATATATATATATATATATATATATATATATATATATATATATATATGTTTAGATGTTTTCCTGACGAAGGCCGGACTCCGACCGAAACGTAGGAGTAATAAATGTTTTCGTACGTTTGTCCGCTCAAGCCAATTTGAATATATATATATATATATATATATATATATATATATATATATATATATATATATATATATATATACAGCTCTTCATAACTCATGCAAGAAACATATCATTAGAAGTATGCTTTCTTTGATTCGATCCTTGCCATTACTCGACGCACTATCCCGGAAAGGTCTTTGTGAATTGAATGTGGGATCTATTCTGTGTATTGTCCATCCAATGTTATACAATTTTTCACTCTTTATGTTTATAGGTTACAAAAAAAAAAAGCCACGCGCGTGAATCATCGATTACAGAATAGTAGGGCTGTATTCGAGGATGATTACGAAAGAGCGAGAAATGTATAGATATCTCGCTAAACTGCGGGAGAAACTTAGCCGCTGTTCCCCGCGAATCGATGGGCTGCAGCCCGTGCAATTATGGGCTGCATCGCTGCTATGGTCGCGGCATTGCCTCATGCGCCTCAGATGCGGCGTATGAAACACTGTCCTTTTTATAGCATTGAGAACGTGCGCCTAGCCTGTCCTTCAACTTGTGACAGAGTGTGGTGTTGCCGCCCCGCCACGGTGGTCTAGTGGCTAAGGTACTCGGCTACTGACCCGCAGGTCGCGGGTTCATATCCCGGCTGTGGCGGCTGCATTTCCGATGGAGGCGGAAATGTCGTAGGCCCGTGTGCTCAGATTTGGATGAACGTTAAAGAACCCCAGGTGGTCAAAATTTCCGAAGCCCTTTACTACGGCGTCTCTCATAATCATATGGTGGTTTTGGGACGTTAAACCCCACAAATCAAATAATCAGAGTGTGGTGTTGCCAGTGCATCGCAAGCCAACTATAAGTCACATCTGCGTCTTCAAGCACTCGCCCTTGTGTTGCTCTTTTTTGTTACTGCATTTCTGCGCATGTATTGTCGAGATGAATTTGTTCCAACTATGCCGACTCGCAGTAATTGTATGCGTGATAATTTCAAACGAGCGACCTCTGTCATTTCTATGTCGTCTTTTTTTTAGCATGTTTTGATTGATTGATTGATTGATTTGTGGGGTTTTAACGTCCCAAAACCACCATTTGATTATGAGAGACGCCATAGCGGAGGGCTCCGGAAATTTCTACCACCTGCGGTTCTTTAACGTGCACCCAAATCTGAGCACATTGGCCTCACTTTCTTTCTTTCTTTCTTTCTTTCTTTCTTTCTTTCTTTCTTTCTTTCTTTCTTTCTTTCTTTCTTTCTTGCTCGCCTGCTTAGTCGTTAGTTACTATATTTCTCCTGTCTTGTAGTTCGGTGGGGATTTCGACAGAAGGGCCCATAGCGTAATGAATAATACATGATAGATGATAACATTTGTATGTTACAAAATCAGTGCTGTGAAATGGCTCTAGTAAAAGAAAATACGCCGCTAATTGCTGGAAAATGTTTCAATTCTGTGCATTAATTTCAGGAAAGGATGCAAATTAGAATAACAAAGGTCGTACACTTTAAAGGAAATTCGATTACTTCAGTGCCACCCAACTATATAGTCGTCATATATCTCACATTATTCCCGAACTTCTCGCTCACCTCGGTACGCGCGCTATCAGTGTGAGCCTTCTTGATAGGAAAATGGCAAGAGGCGAGTTTTCAAGATCAGAAACTCCAGCAAGCGAGGTGGTGATCATTGCTCGATTGCATAAATACTCCCCAAATACTGCATTGTTTTCTTAGACTGTAGGTTCACAGCAAAAGCCTCATTGATCCGTCAGGACACCGTTTCGTAGAATAAGTCCACTGATAGATTTCTTAAGCGTCACTTGGAAATTGACTCAGATATAATGAAGCGTCGTGATCACAAACTCGTGCACCTATGCACAACGACTACGTTTATTTGACAACATCCAAGCCGCTGTCAAGTTAAAATGAGTACCACATTGCGTACAATAATGGCCACGCAATGCTTTCATTTTTTTCTCTTCGCACTTTTGTTTGATACATTGCTGTGCATGTGATTGGAACATGCCTCGTGTGGACTTGGACGTTCTGGTTGGCGAATTTCGCTTGCGCACTTGTCACACTCCGACCACGGAGCCGTGTTCTCGACACAGAACTGCTTGAGGGAACTCTTTAGGTGTTCTCATGTTTTGCTCTTTATAATACACGTAGGAGTAAAGGATTGTAGGCGGCGCCTCTACAAAGCGCCGAAATATCCTTATGCAAACATGAGAACAAAAACAAACAAAAAAATGGGCGTTATAAATGAAGAAGTTTTGTATGGTAGAATGGTGCTGACCGTTCATCCCGTACCCCCCACCACCTCCCTCTCCCATTTCTTATTTTTATTTGTCACAGCGTGTGCCACCATTATCACGAAAACTGCACGGTCACAAAAGAACCTGCCTTTATTTCTATATCTTCTCACGGCGAAATTCTACGGGCATATACAGTACGTGTTTCATTTAGGATCAGCCTTTGCGCGCCACTGCAACGTACACCTCATCCGGAACGGCTGCCAATGTGGCTTTTTGACAAAACAAGCGCAGCATGTGCTCTAGATAAGCACGAAAGGTACAGAATCTGCGCCGTCACACCGTGTCACTCTGCTCTATTTTGTGCCAGCTTATGACATCCGTGGAATGCAGACAGGGAGAGAGAGCAACGGTCCGCGGTGCATGCAGGCGCATTTCTGTGATTCTGCGCCATCATGGACCAGCCGCGCTAAGGTTCTGACGTTTCCAACTCAGGGATGGTGCCAGCAGGGGGTATGGGGGAGCTAGACGTACCTCCCCTCAGAATTTCAGCCTGCCCTCTCCTTTGCCCCCCTCCTTTGCCCCCCCCCCAAAATACTAGATGACAAAACACATTCCCAGCCTCCCTACCCCCTTCAAAGAACTCGCCTGTCGTGGGTGCCCCCCCCCCCCCCTCTAGTATAAGAATTCTGCCCAACAAGACAGTGCACCCGGCTACCGGTCTAGTTACTCATTAAGACAACTAAAATAACAAGTAAAATGAGGAATCTTCATGGTTCAACGTAAGAAATAAAAAGAAGTGGCTCTTTCGTTCTACAAAACGCTCAGCGTAGAACAGCTATTATGCCATGAAAAAGTTCGAAAGGCTCGCTAACAAAGAAAAGCCTTCTTTGAAACAAACATTGCCTTCTATGTTAGAGAATAACTCGAAAAAATTGTGGAACATTATTGGTGTTAATAATTTTGCGACAGCTTCTTTCATTCCAGCTAGCACGCGGTTATCGATCAGGACTCACATGTGACAGCCAACGGGCTTTACTTTGTAATGATACTAGTCACAACCCTGAATTAATAACGGCGTTGATGATACTTTCTTGGAAATCGTAAAATTATTCGACAAAGTTTCGCACCGACAGCTACTCCTTATGATTCCTCGACTAAAAGTTGGTACAATAATATTTAATTTAATTCACCGTTTTTTCTCTAATCAACAACAATTTGTATATGCCAACTCCAACTCGTCTAACCAACGTTCCGTAATCTCTGGTGTACCACTAGGTATAGGCTACATTCATCAGACTCTCATTTTTTTATCAGCCCGTCTAGTGGCTAATGCACTCTGCTGCTAACCATCAAGTTGCGGGATCGAATCCGAGCTGCGGCGGCTGCATTATCGATGGAGGCTAAAATGCTGTAAGCCCGTGTGCTCAGACTTTGGTGCACGTTAAAGAACCCCAGGTGGTCAAAATTTCTGGAGCCCTCCACTACGGCGTCTGTCATAATCATATGGTGGATTTGGGACGTTAAACCTCATATATCAATCAAATATTATAAATACATATTGTAACAAAAAACGACTTTAGTACATCACGGTTTACATACACGACGTAATATAAATAAATTATAAATAAATTATGTGGGGAGGACTCGCTCTCTGGGTTTCGTGCCGACCGGCTGTGCCCCCGCGATCTCTGACGACAGCGCAGATCTGGCCAACTGGCTCGCCCTACGCCATCTCCTGACACCAACAAGAGCTCTCGCTGAGTGGTGCCCCGTCCTCGGACTCCTGCGACCGCGTCCATCTTTCCTATCTCCTCTTTACTTCCGTCGTTCTCTGTCGTTCGCTGTCCATGCACCTTGCTCTCTTCTTCCTCTCTCCATTCATTTACCTTTTAATCCTATCCTTTTAATCCCCCCTCACCCCCATCCCTCGTGAGCTGCTTTTGAGGTGTCGCACTCTGATGCAGACACTTAAGCGGCTCACTTCTCTCTTTTTTTCCCTTTAAGAATCACATTAAAAATTATGTATACAATCAAGCTTTTCCTGATCATCCCCACGTGACTAACGTAGCTAAATCCATGCTTTGGGCTTTCTTCGTTACGAGTTACTTTCCCGTGACCCACCACGGTAATCTGCTGGTTATGGTGCTTTAATGGGGACCCGAATGTCGCGGAATTGAATTGCAGGCGTCAGCGGCCGCATTCAGGTCGAAGTAAAATGCTAGAGGCCCGTGTTGGGTGCGCGTTAAAAGTGCCATATTCGCGCGTGGCGCAATACGAACAAGGATAGGGGAAATGACGCAACACAGCCATGTTAAAGAGCCTCGGGTGGTCGAACTTTCTGGAGCACTCCACTACGGAATCCCTCATAATGATGATCGTGGTTGCGGGACGCAAAACTTCGACGTTACTACAAAACTTACACCCCAATCAGTCAAACTAACAGCTTGTGTAACGTTCGCTCGCCCCAAGTTAGAATAGGCATGCTCTGTTTGGGATCCCCTAACCTAACTAATATTCTCGGATCAATTCAATATCATGGCGCTCGTTTTCTCTGCTCTGAGTATCCTTACCGTTCCAGCGTTTCCGAGTTTAGATGTCGTGGTCACGATGCTAACTTAGATTTGCCAAGTCCTATACTATGCCTCTTTCACAAATTTTATCATGACCAGCTTGAAGTTCAAGCTATATATATATATATATATATATATATATATATATATATATATATATATATATATATATATATATATATATATATATATATATATATATATATATATATATTACCAGTTCCTCGTTCGCCCAGCCGCACAAACCATCCCAGAGCGGTTCACCAACCCCAAGCACCAATTAAACATCTGATCTTCGCTGTTTCCTTTTTGCGACAATCGCAACAGACTGGAAGCAACTACTTGCTATATCGCCTTGCACCACTCCGATCCACATCAATTTCATGCTGCTTTCCATTCACTTTCACTCTAATTAAAACACAATACCCCACTGGGGGCTTTGAGGCACCCTTGATATGAAATAAAAACTTCTCTTTTCTCCCCTTTATCTCTTCCCCAGTGCAGGGTAACAAACCGGATGTGCTTCTGGTTAACCTCCCTGCCTTTCCTTGCATCTTTATCTCTCTCTCTCTCTCACTGCCATGGTGTCGTGGTGCTCAGAGTTTCACAATCAATGTTGACATATAGCGTATCAGACTAAAGGGCCATGAGGACTGACTGAATTTTACGTTCCATCAATGAATAAATGGATAGGAGCAAATAAAGGTTCAAAAATGACTCACAGGGTCTCTTATGCCATCGACTAGTACTCGATGACGGAATACATCTTTTTCTTCTCAGTTGATGTATTGATCCTCCCTCTCCCCTCCCCCCCCCCCCACCTCAGTGATTGGTCCACCACTGAACAAGCGGTGCCTTGGTGACGTCATAATGACGTCACAAACTTGGCTGATCTGTGAGGTCAGCAGGACATCGCATGGTGACTTGAAAATGACTTCTTGCGTCACTCGTGTTGACACCGTCAACGCCACGGATGGTCAATTTGCACATTTGACGAAGCAAGGAATGAGGGATAGAATTTCGCAGCGCGCGCACAGTCAGACCCCGTTTGCGGTGGCGACTACCGAGTATTTGCTCCCTGCGTCGGCGTCTGTTCGCCTCATGGGATGTGTGCGTAACTACACCGTGGCCTTGTCTGCAAACAAGCGTCGGCGGCGCTGCTTTTATAACGGAGCCTTCCGGCCTTAAAACGCCTTCACTGCAAACGTGGCTGCCCGTCCTTTCTGCATTCTCGCACGTATGTACGACACGTTTGCTCAAGAGAAATTCTCTTGTAGTTACTTCATTCGAGAGCGTCGTTGCGCCCTACGGGCACAGAGCCGCTAAGCACAAGTAAAAGACGTATATCAACACTTCCCTTTGTATATACTTGATGCGTCAAAGCATACTCAGTGAAAGTAGCTTGCTCACGGTTGTTTACACTGACGGTGATACGTAATTCAAACCCGCCATAGATGTCCCAAAAATGTGCACCACGGCTATGCATTGAGAAACTTGCACCTCTGCGCTTGCAAAGCAGCAACTCATGACATAACAGTTGGTGTGGTAAGCTAGAAAAGACACAATTTAAGAGAGTACATGTACATACAACCAAGTTCCCGAGCACTTGTTGACCGGTTACGTCGTTGATAATGGCAGCGCCTTATCAGGGTCTAGCTAATTGTTTATCCGCATAGAACGACTGTATTTCATTGTTAGGAAACCAAAAGCACGCCTCAACAATTTTTTATCACCATGCGCGGTAGGTTATAGGTGTTTATAACGTCATGCTGCTAAGTTCGAGGTCGCGGGTGTCGCAGCTGACGCGTTCAGATAAGAACTGCTGTGTAATCACTTTAGAGATTCCCTCTGGTGGTGCAGATTTATTCCGAATCCCCCAGTCTACGATGCGCCCCATACTTAGATTGTGCATTTGACGCGCGCAACAATGCATAAAGTTGCGTTATTTAACTTCGATGCGTTTTATCGCGCTAAAACATGCCAAATATAGAGCAAAATAAGTAGAAGTACGTGAAGATGCTCTGACATCTTAAGGGCCCTGATGTTTGCTCCGTATCTTTTTTATTCATTCAATAATCGCATATTCAATAAAAAATAGCGAAAATAACATCGAAATTATCCTTAATATCTTTAACTCGATATAGTTAGGTCCTTTACCACAAATAGAAGTTCACAACGAACACGCTATACACCGCTGTGCACCCATATAAAAATGCGGCGCAGACATTCGATCACGCGATCTCCGGCTCAACAGCAGCCATCGGCGTAGCAAGGGCTGTTGTTGCAAACCTGTTCGATTCCTATTTTCAGTCGGTATATTCACTCATGCAGATCACGCAGGCACATATAGCATATAGTTCCTTTCCCTACCATATATGTGCCGACTTCTTAACGGTTGAAGGTGTCCTTTCACTGTTACGTAATCTTAAAACTGAATCTTCCGATGGTACAGGCGGTATGTTTTTAACGCATTTCTGCAACGTTACGCTGAAGCTGTTGCGCGTGCTATGACCCATCGTTTTCGTCTTTCGTTTCATGATACAATTCTTCTCGACTGGCGTACGGCACGTGTTATTCCTCTATTCAAGAAAGAGGATCGCCTGAATGTAAACTTCTTGAGCACATCATCACGCATTACATGGTGTCATTTCTTGAAGAAAACGATATTTTGACTCCCTTCCAGTATGAGTTTAGGAAAAAACCTTTCGACTACCACCCAACTTGTCACCACTATTCACGACTATGCAATAGCACTTGAAAAGGGCGACCAAATAGCCACCATATTCGTAGATTTCAGAAAAGTTTTTGGCTGTGTCTGTCATGGTAAACTACTCACGAAATTGTCTGCTCATTATTGTATTTATTTGAATTCACTCTTACCCCACCAGCCGGAAACAGTTTGTCTGCAGGTTCAAAGCTGCAGCTCTGGGGTTCTGCCTGCAGTGTAACTCCGGGAGTTCACCAGGGTACCATCCTTGGCCATGTCTTGTTTCTTATTGTTCCATCATCGGAGACGCTGCCTCATCATCGGAGACCTACGCCAAAAGCCTAAAACTTTTTTGCAGATGACTGCAATCTTCACAAGCTGAATAAAAGTGAAATGGAGCAAGAGTTCCTGCAGAAAAACCTAAATTATCTCTTCGATTGGTGCAATACCTGGTCGATGGAGCAAAACATCAGTAAATCACTCTTTATACGAATCTCAAATAAAGTTAGCCCTTTTACATCTATACAATGAATGATTATTCCCTGATCGAAGTCGCAATATTGAATACTTGTGGGCCAAGATTTCCAATAGATGGTCGTGGAGTAACTAAACGCTTGTTTCCGAGTCCGCTTCCAGAAAAATGGGGGTTTTTAGACACAAACTAAACAACGCACCAACACAGATCAAAATTCTTGCATATAATTTCTTTATCCGACCCCATATATAGTACGCATGTGTGGCCTGGGATACATATTTTAAAAAGGATGTTCATAAACTAAAATGGTCAAAAAAAAGAGTGGTAATATTGATCTATAATGCCTATCACAATCTTGATTCCTTTTCATCACGTATGACTATCAACTCTTAAAACAGAGTAAAGCTCTCGCCATACTCAAATTTATTTTCCTGCTTCGCGATCCGCAGTTTAATATCGACCGTAGTAAATGCCTCTCTTCTTCTTCTTCAAGGCAATACAGACATAACCACAATTATGATATGGCACCATAATTTGCACGTACAGACCTTTCGACACTCTTTTCAGTCTACCATTACCGAATGGGAAATAGAATACACTGCGTTCGAATGTTTTTTCTGTACGTGGTATTCCTGATTTTTTTTAAATGCATACATGTTTTGTGTAAACAATATAGTTGATTACCATACTAGGTTTAGCCATCTCATTATTTGACTTGTGTGGCTTTACCTTTTCATGTTGGAAACTGTTTAAAACTTGGTACACTTTTTTTAGAAATGTACGTTTAACGTCCCAGCTATTATGTACAATCGACGTCAAATAAAATACGAACAGTGGAGCTCATGGCACAAGCATTCCAGAAGGTGTATGGTGCACCCTCCACTCAACACTCTATACAGGTCCGCTCCGCCCATCCGGTCTTGGCAGCACTGCACGATTGCCCCTAGAGTCCGATATGTTCTAGTTTTGATATGCCAAACGAAGGCCACAAAAATAGAAGAAAATTAAAAGTGAAACGACCAAAGGCTCCTGGCACGCCCACTTCTGCCCCTTTTAACACCATATCTTAGCTATAGAACGCAAGCAAAAATAATACATTTCAGTGACATCGCACAGTGCAGCCAAACGGAATGGGCGAAATTGTCAGTGGTGATGACTGGACGGAGCGCACTATATACCATTGATAGTGCTTGGGTGTTCCATAGTTAGCATTTTACTTGATGCTAATAGTTTGAGTAGTAATGTTTGTTCAAACCTGCTGTATAACTGCGCACTTTCCTCACAATGTCCCCTTTTTTTGCGCTCCTCCTGATTGGTCTACGGGCTGCAGTGTGCGCTAAATAAAGGGTAAAGGTACGAGGGATGGGACCGGGAGGGAGGGTTCAAACACTGAAATTTTTACATACGGCATGTGTGTATATATGAACCCCCCTCCCCCCGCCCCCGCCCCTACCCTAGAAAAACAATTTCTGGTTGCACCCCTTACAACAGTATACTCTAAATTCCCGATACACGATGACGGGGCACCGTCATTGAAGAAACGTGGGATGCAGCACAACAGAAAGTATACGCACCACGCGCCCCCAGGCGACCGTACTTTATTTGCACCACTACTTTTGATTTCAAGCAAGATTTCATTTCACCTGGCTTTCTGAAATACTGCATTCCAGTTCGTGCAGATTATCTAGAACGACTCAAAGTGGAAGGAGTGGTAGCAGTGACAATTGCTAAGGATCGTGTTATAATCTAGCTAGAATTTAATTCAACAGTGAAGCTATAGCTCCAGCATTGTATTTTTGCATGTACTGGGTGCCCGTTACCGGTCAGTTAATTCCGTATCTGATCGTCACGAGGGGGCGTTTCCTGAGCGTGTGTTTTCTTTGCTCTTTTTTTCTGTTTTGTATCACATTTCAAGCTCTAGCCGGTAACCAATGAGTCTCGAAGCAGAGAGCAGCTTTACAATGCCTGTGTCAATCGACAGCCTTACCATGGAGATAATCTAAAATCACAAGTTGCCAAGTAATATAGACATTGCTAGAATATAGCGACGACTTACCAAAGTAACTCTGCTAATGGGACACGAAAGGGGAAAAAACTATTTCTATTCTATTAGCAAATTATCCTGTCACATTACCAAAAGCTAGCTATATGGTGGCCTGAGAATCAATTTACCCTGTTTTCATACATATGTTAACGGCATCTGCTGGTGCCATACAGAGACTTCTTTATCGGCAACTCTTAGTTACATCATTTTCAAATTCCTCTATTGACAAACCAACCTAATCATTACCTTTCGTTTTTCTTATCATTTTCGGGTCCCTAATGTGCTTCGTAAGGAAGTATAAAGCCATTATTCACAAATCAACCTCAGTTATTCATTGTCCTGTTTATTGCGTGTCTGCTGTACTTAACACGCGTTAAAGGCAGAAAAACAATAAGACAAATTAGAAACAATGGTAAGACTTCTTTGGGAATACGGGACTAAGGGAGCCAGGGACATAACACACATTGTTTCTAGAAATTTTTTGAGACAATGTGGCCAGAACACGAACAAAGTCTGAAATCCGTGACGCAACACTGAAGTGATGTAGCTGAGCTTTCGGCACGAAAGAAAAAAAATCTTAACCTTGATTTTTTTTGTAGCAGTGAGCCTGAGGAGGCGAAATTAAAGACAATAGAGTTTTGACAGTATAATATACCCATTTAAACTGAATTGGTGTTTCAATATACTGTCTGTTTAATTGCATTTTGCAGGAAAAAAAACAAATTGTGGCTGAGTAATGTATTAATTCTTAAATTAGATGCACTCCAGCAAGATACATGGTCCCGAAAGCCGATACACCTTGCCACGGGGAAGTGTTAAATTGACGACATTGTTCGCATAGCTTCAGGTTCTTGTGGTTTGCTTTATTCCCGATATAAGAAAAAAAAAGATTGTAAAAGGAAGAAAATAATGATAATAAACAGCACAGTTTATAAGGCAATTCAGGCGTTATGTTATTCACCGTAATTTCGATCTTGTGTGTCCTGAATCAGGAGACCTGAAATCGGGCGGTAAAGAGCAGTTCCATGCTAGGGAACACGAAAACGTTGTATGAATGCCAACAGGTGACAAATGTCACTTTGGGCACTTTACGCAGAACTTTCTTGTTTTATTATTGGTTAGTTTCAGAAAACACGATTGCCATCTCAGATTCCCCCCCCCCCCTTCATTTTTTTTATTCTCCTCACATTCCTCGCGAACACGTCCATCTGTCACATGTGGCGACGACAAAAAAGAACAAAAGAATGCGCATTCCTGGCTTTCGCCCTTATGTTGCTACCCTTGAAATAAAAACAATGTTATTATTTTATATCATTTATGGGCTTAATTTTGACTTCAGTAATTACTCAACCAACCTTCTGGCTAACTAAAAAGCCCTTATAAGATTATTAGCATTGTTTGTGGAAAGTTAGCGCGCATTATCGTTTACAATCTGCACGATAGGTTAACGCACATGATATGCAATCCGCCGTAGGCAATGTATCAGGCCGCGTTCACACTGAGCATTCCGGCCGCCGAAAGTGCTCCGAATCCGGTTCGGCGGCGGCGAGATCCGCCGAAAGGGCCCTTTCCGCGCCGATCGCTCTCGGACCGATTTTTGCGGCGTCTGCCACCGAATCGGTCACCGCGGACCAATAGGAGCGCTAGTCAAGGAATTTCGAAAAATGGCGCCCAAGCCCTACTCACTTGTTATGCTGCAGTGCACGTAACTGAATGTTGAAACCAACGGGAGTTTAACCTACTCTGTGCCTACTTCGCCTCCGTATTTCGTGAAAGAGGTGACCGAGCTTGCTGTTGGCGTGACCGAGCTTGTTGCGGTCTTGCAAAGCAAAACGAACCCACCAACGCCGCTGGCGTCGGTGGTTTTTCTGCTCTTCGTGTATTGCAAGACAGCCACTTGCCAGCAAAGTAAGCAGTACTGTCTTTTCTTGCTTCTTGCGTACGAGAATCGTCGAAGTATGCACCACTGGATAGCGTAGTAGCGTTTGCGAGCCGCGACAACAACCGGGTTACAGCGCATCCATCCCGCGTTCGCCCCGTAGTAGATGGCATATTCGGCGGCGCGGGGCGCGTCCAGTGCGAACGACGCTGTGTTTCGGCGGCAGGGGAATTTCGGTCGCTGTAGAAAGCGGATGTTTCAGTGGGAACTAGGCTTTATAGCAGTTCGACTGAGCGACCATCCATGACCATCCTGTGAAAACCTGCGAACTAATATAAGAGCACCTGACACACAGCTACTTTGCTATACGTCTATACGTATTCAAAGGGCAACTAGAAGGCTGAACTCACCCTATTGACAGACATGGACGTCAGCAGGATTTTGTCCTGAGGCGTGTAAATCCGTGAAGCATACGGGGCGAGCGCTGGCATAGGTTGGGTGGGGGAGGGCAACTGTTAGAACGGTTTGGCATCTTCTGTCAGCGCGCAGCTAGGGAACGATGCAACAGCCTGAGTGCGCTACTAAAATATATGCTGACACTGGCATCAGGAGGTGGCGAGAATGACGCGATGTTCGAGATAACCGACGTTTGCTTAGGACAAGACGTATAAATGTTGCGGTTTCACGGGCCAAAACCAAAATATGTTCACGATGCAGAGGAGAGTCCGGGAATTTTTTACCACCTGGGGATCTTCAACGTACACCTAAATTCAAGTACACGGGCATCTACCATTTCGTCTCCACCTATAATGCGACCGTCGCGGCCGCGATCGAACCATCGTCTTTCGAGTCAGCAGCCCAGCAACGTAATCGCTGTACAACAGCGGCGGCCTTCAGGAAGCGTGCCCCGACTGTGACTGCGCGATTTTCAAGGGGTACATTCACGACGGTGCATAGCCCTGCCGCGGTGGTCTAGTGGCTAAGGTACTCGGCTGCTGACCCGCAGGTCGCGGGATCGAATCTCGGCTGCGGTGGCTGCATTTACGGTGGAGGTGGAAATGCTCAGGCCCGTGTTTCCAGACTTGGGTGCACGTTACAGAACCCCAGGTGGTCAAAATTTCCCGAGCCCTCCCCTACGGCGTCTCTCATAATCATATAGTGACTTTGGGACGTGAAACCCCACATAATAATTAATCAATGACGATGCATAGTCGTGAGCTGGACAGGCATTCTTCAAGATAAGCTGTCAATTTGCTGGCCTCAAACTGAACCACGCGCGATACTGAAAACTGTTCATTCCGCGCCCTAGTCACTGTGTTACGGCATTGCTGTCACCCCGAAAATGTGAGCTCTCACTGACCAGGATCTCTGTACTTCACCCCCGAAGTACTATCCGCCAATCATCGTGCGAGGAATGCAGAAAGCATTCTCTGGTCTAACTCTTACTCTACCGAACCCGTTGGCCGAAAGTGGCACAAAAATTGCGATTTTTTTTATTTGCCCGTTCAACTCTACGTATATTGAAACATTAAAAAAAAACATTCAAAAGTGCTTTAGTGGCAAGATACACGAAAAAAAGTTCTTTTTTCTTTAGAATTTTCAGGAATGTGCTTCGCTGCACTGCTGATAGGAATGTGCCCTAATTCTTCCACTAATCGGTGCAAAAAATCTGGGATTGAAATTTAAAAAAAAAAGCGCGGGGATTTCAGCCGATACGTCGTGCGAATCCGATTGTATTGAGAAACCATGCTGCTACGTGTAATTGCTGCCACACACACAGGAGAACTGAAATTCATGTCACAAAGCTTTGGCAAACCGCTGTATCATTATTTTCTGTGAACGGAGCTGTTTGGCGTACGCACGCACATGGGAGGGTGCAATTTTTCAATTTTGTTTGCATGAATCAAGTCCTTTCTCTACCAAAGGGAAGCTTTTAGCGCTTTTTTAATTTTTATTGTGTTATATGTTGAAGCCAAAAAGTACATCGCAAAGTAAATATGGATATAGCTTACCCGCATCATCCCTTAACACTTGTTTCATGGTGGACAAGCCCAGCTCGTCTTCGCGGGTACGAGCGGTACCATATAGGCCTACTCTTTGGACGAACTCAGCACGTTTTGGGTATGGAAAGGGTTAAATGAGATAATTCGCCCTATAACGTTGACTTTTCGTCCGAAATGTTTGCGGCTCAAAGAAAACGATTTGTAGAGGCATCGGGTTTTGTTATACCGAATAACCACATGACAACACAATATTTTTTGAGTGAGCTCTTATGTAGCTGTTGCCATGGTATGGTATTGGACCCCACTGGTAAAAATATTTCTTTTTTTTTACAGTTCTTGGGTTCGATGCGTTATGTTTATATCGTCAACCCCCCCCCCCCCCCCCTGTGTCAGTTCAGCTATATGGCAATAGCTCGCTTCTGCTCTTTCTTTCGTCCTATTTATTCAGCCACCGAACAATGCAAAGGCACCAAAGCAAAAACCTCGTGGCGCCACAGGCAATTTAAGGGCGTTACTGAACGTATAAGGGGCCGTTGTGTGAGCTTTCTTCGGTACATTCGAGCCTCATGTCGTCGAAAGGCTTAAAGTGTTAGCTGCAATTGGTGGTGGCGTACCGCTACTATCTCGGGCCACTGGGTGTGACGGTGATGAGGCCACCTTCGCCGTTGCAGAAGCCCGCTGCGCGTTTCTTGGGCCAACATTTCGCCTTGCTGGCTCACCACGGTTCCTCTTAAACGATTACCAAATGCGTCTCCATGATTCTAAGACGAAAGGTCGGATCTGGCCCCAATAAAGTACAGAGATAAATTGCAGTGACGTCACTCAAACAAGCACGTGAGAGCACCAATGTGGTAGGACGCGAACTTTATGATGTAACGTTAGTGTTATCAGTACATCGCACGCTGGTTCCTTCGTTATGCATGCACATGAGGCGCAATAACGTCGTTATCAAACTGAAGCAGATTTATCTCCGCGAGATTATGCTGCCTTGACGTCATCTAAGCCGCTATGTTTGAGACATGTTTTGCGTCCATGACGTCACGTGCAAGATATCAATCACAAAAACGAGGGTATGAAATCGTTGCTACGTCATCATCATGACACGCTGTCGTCATACCATCGTGGCCGCTGAGGCATTCATATTCGTCATGCGCACGCTAAAAGCACGTCGACGATAATTAGTGGGGTCATCGTCAAAAAATGCTATGGCTTCAGCAGTACGCACTTCAGAAGCATTCGTAGAGTATTGGTTTGATTGTCTCGGCAACAATGACTATCATTTTTTTTTTGTCGGATGTAGACGATGTGTCAATCATTCTCTCAGAAGCAGAGGACCCAGAAACGAATGACTTTTATGGGAACGATAGGAAGAGGTAGACGATGTGCACAGAACACCTATATGTTATGTGTCTGCGAAGGCTCTTCTTCGACCACGTTATCGTCTTTGCACGTGGCGCTCGCGCGGCTTTCAATGGTACAGCAGGCTCCAGGCAAGGAATTGAAGCCCGGGGGCGCTTCGCGTCAGCATCGCGACTGACACCTGTCGTGGACACGCCGTCATCTGGTTTCGCGCTGCACAGGTGGGCGAGCCACTCTTCCCCGTCGACGCAACAGCTTTGCGCCGGCGACGGCCGCGATCCCCGGTGGATGCTATGACCCGGCCCCTGAGCCCCCGAGTGCGTCGCCGCAGCTTCCGTGTGGTACAAGCGTCCGTGCGTCTCCTCTTTCCCGACGCTTTCGCTTTCTCCTTCTTTCAGTTGCGTGATAACCGCGCCGGCAGGCTGTAGCGTACCACCGTTATGCATGTTTTGATTGGCGACAACGGCAATCGTTGTGTCCGCCTGGGGGGATCAGTGGCTGGGCTTACAGGCTGCTGACCCGAAGGTTGGGGTTTCTGTCCCGGCCGTGGCGGTCGCATATCGATTGAGGCGATATGGTAGAGAGGCGTGCTTCATAGGGGCAGGTGAAAAGACTTTCCCACCACCCCCTTCCCCCTATGCAGAACTCTGCCCACGCCTATAACGGTAGTCGCATACATGTCGACGTGGGCAAAATACAAGAACACCCGTGTCTTTAAACCTGGCGAGCTCAGAATGAATCCGTGTCCCGCTTACTGCGTGCTTCGCATTCACGCGGTCATTCTCGCACGTAATACCTCAGAAACTTTCATTTATTGATTATTTGATCAATTTTACACTCCCTTGGAAAAGCCACGTTGACATTGAACAGGAGCCTCAATCAATTTTCAAAAGCAATGCATAGTTCTTCTTCATTACAGACAATATGACTCACAGGTTTGCTGCAGCCCTATGACGCACGATTTTTCTGAGTGCGAGTCTTTTGTTCTAGTGGAGTGGCTTAACTCGCTCGACGAGGCGAGAGCTTACAGAAAGAAAGTTGCACGAAGCCAGTTTCGCAAGCTCTATTATTTTCTCTATTAGCCACTTTGCACAATAAAGTTTGTACGCACCCAGTATGACGCAAAGTTAGCCGTATCCAATTCGCTGCATCGCCGTGTAGTTGACGTTAAATTACCGGATTTTGTTTCCAATCAAAATCATTGCAAGGATCGAACTTCTTCAGTGGTGCCACAACGGATGCGCAGTTATTCCCCTGAGCGCCCTGTAGGAGGTTCAATTCCTATCTACGACAAATCTCTTTCAACGGAGCATAGTACATAACGCACCTCGTGTACCGAGCGGTGTACCACAAAATTACTTTCGTTGTCCCTTACTACGGAGTGTGTGGTATCCAAACTGCGGCTACGGCACGCCAAACCCTATAATTAATTTAGCTTTGCCCTTAATCTGAAAGCAAGCGTTTAGAGAGCACGTTCGGAGAACCACGCTTTCTCAAACGAAGCCCGCAACCCGTATAATTTTTTACACAATCAGCAGCAATAGTTGAATAGTACCCGCTCTGATAGGCTTGCTTATCGCCAGAATTTTCGCTTTGTTTCATCTCCTTTCTAACCGCGACACAATATGTTTTCGGACAATGGGCTATATTGCAGGTGAGCAAGCAAGTGATCGGTCACTTTACACATAGCTCTTCTGGAAGAGTACACCTGTGACAAGATGAGTTTTTCTGTCAATAACCCCTGCTATTCCCCTTTCAAAGCTCATACCTTGCTTTAAAATTAGCGTTGAATCACTTTAGACCACATGCGGTGTCCACGTTTGCTGCACGGGCATATCACTCTTGTTCCTTTAAAGCGAAGCATTGCTTAGCCAAAAAAAAAAAAAAACGGACTTTTAATCTATCTATCTATCTATCTATCTATCTATCTATCTATCTATCTATCTATCTATCTATCTATCTATCTATCTATCTATCTATCTATCTATCTATCTATCTATCTATCTATCTATCTATCTATCTATCTATCTATCTATCTATCTATCTATCTGTCTGTCTGTCTATCTATCTATCTATCTATCTATCTATCTATCTATCTATCTATCTATCTATCTATCTATCTATCTATCTATCTATCTATCTATCTATCTATCTATCTATCTATCTATGTCAGGGTGCTCTCGTGGTCGTCTTCTCGATTTGAGAGGACATTAGTAGTGCATAACCAACACGATTAACTAGTAATTACATGACTAGTGTGCGATGCCTGTGCGCACATCACAATACCCTTTCCATTAACCATTTGTGGCACATACCCGCATATCACGACCCATATAAGGCGGGTATGAGCCACAGGTGATTCACAATTTATATGGAACCACGAGCGGCGATAATTTACTGGAGAAATCTTAACGTGCATTAAGTAGCAGAAAATTCGGGGCTGGCATCGTCAGCGTTGTCGTTAAGGGAAATGTCAGGGTGACTTAAACAGTAAAAATTGAAGGGCACCTTTTAAATTTCAAACTTTGTTCGGCGAAAGCCTGAGATCATTCGACTAACTCTGTCATGTTTTTTTTTACACTCCAATGGAATGGCAAAAAAAAGAATGTGTGCGTGTTTTTTTTTTTCATTTTTACCGCTAATCGCAGCGAGACGCAATACTAATCTGCTTCCAACTCAGATGCGTTTGTATCCTTCCAGTCTGCGCATCGTGCAGACGCAATCCGTATTCCAGCGCTCATAAAGCTCATTTATTCTCCCTCTTGAGGGGGAGACGCCACAGCTATAGCACCGTGTCAGGGGGCCGAAGAGAAAGCAACCACCGCGAGTGTGAGACATTAATCTAATCACTCATTACGATCAGCGCACAAAAAGGACAAACAAAAAAACAAAAGAAACTGCACGACACAAGCGCTGTCTAACAACGAAAAGTTTAATGGAAGAAACGTGCACATGCAAACATGAAGGTATAAAAAAAAAACTTAACCCCCCCCCCCCCCCAAGCACGTAACCAAGTATGCTCCAGATATGAAATCTCAGCACCTGTGAGGGTGATTGAAGGTTGGCTCACGCACCTGTCTCCTGCTTTTATGATTTCATACGCTTCAGCAATTTCATGCGTGATCAACACAGTGGTTTTGTTAAACTCAGCTTCACAGCCGTACTGCCGGCAATGGAGGGCAAGATGCGTGGATGGTGTACCTTTCAGAGAGCTAGCATGCTCCTGAGGCAACGTCCCGTCTGCTCAATCTACATGCACCCGCATGACAAAGGGGTGGATACACCTCTCCGCTCGCACAGTAAGTGAAACTCTTCGAGTGCACTATGGAGCAGCCTTCAGCGCTGACAGTGGCCTGCCCCTTCTGCCCTCCTTTGTCAACTTTCGCACACACGCTTCCTAGCTTCTTGCCAGCGAGAAAGACAGCGTTTATGCCATAATCACTGGCCACCTTCTTCAAACGGTGCGACACGGCGTGCAGGTACGGGATAACTACGAACTTTTTATCGGCAAAAAAAGTTCGTCGTCATCCCATACCTGCACCAGGCTAGCTACCAAGCCAGTTGTTATACCACGCACTTCTATTAAAATCTAACAAAAAACGAAGCGAAAACAACGCAGTGAGCTATCCAGGATTGTTAGCTCACGAATGATGTTTGTATGTGGCACGCATTACCGGACAGGGTCATACTTGACCATTTATGTTTGTTCGCCTATCTGGCCATATCTGATTGTCATTTGACTACGTGGAACATTGGGAATTCTGGGTATATTGCTGCACTTGCCGATTTAGAGCCTGTAACGTAACACAAACGATGTACTTTGAAAAGTCCGCAGCCGAAAACACTCCGCGTAGGGTGATGCACATTGCATATACTTATTCATACAACAGCTCCTCCTTCTTTTTTTTTCTGTAGTTGTCAAAACAACTAGATGCAGCACAGCTAGTGGTTTCCCGTTCACCTTCCTCTCGCTGAAGTCGCAATAGAATAGAGCAAAATCTGCAGGTCGACCTAAAATACTTAAAAACTGCACGGCAACGCCACTTATACGAGCACCGGCCCACACACTCCGCGCCCTTCAGCCAGAAAGGAAGAAAACGCTCGTTGCCAGACTGCTCCTACTCATCCGATGCAAAGGTCTGCACACTACTGTCTTCAGTCCCACCTACTCTGTCATCATGTGTCGCTGCTGAAAGACCGAGAAAAACAAAACATTTATTTGAGAAAACGCCCCTCAGATGCATGGGTATAGGGCTCTTCGTCCGGGTCTCCACTCGCCGGACCTGGCTAGGGCCTGTTAGGAGAGTCACGCCTTCCACTACATCTGTGTACTAGTGTGTATATCTGTATGAGCGATGAGTTCACCTTCCCGGGACGCGACGTGCTTTACTGTTGCTAAAGGATAAATGGTTCACCTAATATTTCTGGTATCGCCAAGGAAGCTGCATTTCAAAGACAAGCATCATTTTTGGCGATAGTAGTTTTTATTTTATTTTATTTATTACATACTGCATACCTTTAGGTCCAAGCAGGTGGGCAGTTACAAGGGGACATAGTCGAAACAATAAGTGGCATAAAGATTGTTTGGGGTGAGTGTTTCATACACTCATAGTGAACACAAGGAGCGACATAGCAAATTATTTGATGATAACGCATGTACCAGACAAAAGAGAAAAAAAAAATGTCTAGGCAGTTGGTTCTGCCTGGACATTTTTAGAGCAATAGGCGTGCGCAGAACTCCCAATTAAGGGAGGTAAATGGCCAAGCCTCCACATGATGCTCCACCACGCCTCAGATGGTCGAGGACAAAGAAAAAACAAGTTTTGCTTTGGATGTAATAAAAATGAAACGACGACGGGCTTCCGACAACGGTCTTCCCTTGGACCTTGCAGCCGCTATCGTGAAAAAGCTTGCATGGCCGTAACATTGCGCTTTCAACAATGAGGCGGCAGATCCAACGGAGTAAATGTAAGAGGCATGCTTGGCGCCCCCTCAGATGAATATGAGGAGCCCCCTCCCCCTCATTTATTTCCACGTGCGCATGTCTATGATTAAGACTCATTTTGAAGCTTGGAAAGACGAAAAACAAAGCGCACCATGCTTTCTGTGTGAACGACCTTTCCCGCAATCTTTAGTCCTCAGTGTAGTACGTTTTTACAAGCAAAATTTTGTTAACAGGAACGACAAGCTCGACTAATTATTGGCAATAGTGACGTCGCAGGCTCGAGTAGGTACACTTCTGTCATATTATTGAAGTACGTGGTCAATCAAATTAAGCGTTAATCAGCAAGGTGGCGCATAGACTAAAAAAAGGGGGGGGGGGGTAGATGGCGTCGAATTGAATGAAGCACGAAGCTGCACGTAAAGGTTGTAACCATATCTTGCATATTGATTAGGTCTTTGTTGTTTCATAGAGCAAAAACAAGGAAAAAAGCAGTTTTTGTTCAATATTTCTACAATGGTGAATCTTGACTAAAATCTTTTAATAATGGGTGAACTTCCGTTTTTTTTTTATAGCGCCACCTCTCGATACTTCGTTGCAAATGTTACAAATTCCAACGAACGTACCTATGACATAATCATAAGGTTTCAAATAGTTGGAGTAAAAGCAGCCAGTGGAAAGGGTATAGCAGTGAATATATAATAAACAAGTAAAACAAAAAAAGACAGGCTTACGTTCATACAACAAAATGAGTAGATAAAAAATACGCGTAGCTAACTTTGTGGGGAGACCATTCTTCAGATAGATTTAAATGTCACACGGTCGCCGAAAACCGGCGCTTTATAAAACGCTCTTTGGCGTGCCTCTCGTGTATAGGCCAGAGGAACGCAAACTTCTTTAGGAGAGATCAGAAGACTGCAACGAGCCGAACAGTGCTACAGCCAAAGTAGAGCTGAAGAGGGATCCGCAAAAAATAAAATTTTATGGAGGCGAAACGCAAAAGCAACGTCCGTGTACTTAAAGGTATAAGTGCGTGTTGAACGCTATAAAAAGGAAGTAACCTGGAGTCCCCATATTTCTTCTGCTTCCACCCCCACCCCCCACCCCTCAAAATTCCTCGCGTGCCTCATATCGTATCGCGGTTTGGCACGTAAAACACCAGAAATCTTTCGGCGCCGCTCTTTAGAGTCGCTCGGTGTGAGGCCGATTGCAGCAAACGCCGCAATAGCTGATATCCTGATAACTTGGAGCACACTCCCTGGGCTAACTTCCCGCTCTGCGGACAATAAATGAAACGTAGCGTATACCCGAAATAGCAATGATTCACTCGAGTGTGCGCAGGGCCGCACCGCTGTATAGCGTTTGTTGTTGGCAAAAATATGGCGGGGTATACGATTTGCAGGCTTTCGCTTCACACCTTCTCTTGCACTCTTTGGTGAGAGTGGACCACAGGGCAAGTCAGCTCCTTGTAGCCTGCGAAAAAGACGACATTACGCGCATACGCTCTGTAAGCACATTGTAGTGCGATCGTCCTCTCCTAATCTGTTTACGTCAAGAGGGCGCATCTCATGCCAAGGTTATATGCATGGTTATGTTAAGCAACAAAAAAGAAAAAGAGAATTAAGAAATGCTTCACAGCACCATATGTGCACCATCCATATGTATCGTCTGTATTACTTTTTTTAATTATTGTACTCGCGCATGTGTCGAAAAATGCGGTGAAAATACGAAAAGACAAAAAGAAGGGGGGGGGGGGCACTTTTATCAGTACACTAAATTCTCTGTCTGCGAACGAGAGAGCCTCCCACACAAAAAATAATAATAAATAACTCGTCTGTTGACCCGAAGGTCGTGGATACGATCCCGGCTGCGGCGGTCGCATTTCAATGGAGGCGAAATGATTAAGGTCCGTGTGTTGTGCGAT
Organism: Rhipicephalus microplus; assembly: GCF_013339725.1. NCBI lineage: Eukaryota > Metazoa > Arthropoda > Arachnida > Ixodida > Ixodidae > Rhipicephalus > Rhipicephalus microplus. Next base: position 59,137,610 of record NC_051172.1, read on the forward strand.
GGCAGTGCACATTAGAGAACACCGGGTGGTCGAAATTTCCGGAGCCCTCTATGGCGTACTTTATGTCATCATATCGTGGGTTTGGAACGTTAAACCCCAAATATTATTTACATTTTTTTTTGCATTTACACCACCACATACGTGTTCAGTTTGCGGCGGGTGGCAGCGTTTCGCACAATTCGCATCCCAAACCTGGCGGTCAAACGACCTGACAAGGCAGCGCCAGTGGATCGGATTCCGATATGTAGCTGCACACACGTCTCCGAAACGCTGACTCCTGTCACACGGGACATGCCCCGAAGAGATAAAGAAACAGTCAGTAGACTTATCAATGCAGACTCATCAGAGCCGTTCGACCATTACCAGCACGTGCACTTCGCTGGCCTTATATTTTTTCCACTTTTAATGTTTGCGAAGTTGCTGCCCAGCCGCGGTGGTCTAGTGGCTAATGTATTCGGCTACTTCATGACCCGTATGTCGCGGGATCGAATCCCGGCTGCGGCGGCTGCATTTCCGATGGAGGCCGAAATGTTGTAGGCCCGTGTGTTCAGATTTGGGTGCACGTTAAAGGACCCCAGGTGGTCGAAATTTCCGGCGCCCTCCACTATGGCGTCTCTCATAATCATATGGTGGTTTTGGGACGTTAAACCCCGCGTATTATCATGATCATCATGCTTGCGAAGCTGCAACAAGCCCACATGGCCTGTTCAGTTTGGGAAGTGGGATGTGCTTTTGGGCCACTTTTCATTTTCATTCGTCGTCATTTAATAGTATTTCTGTATTTATTGTCTCCCGATTGATTGATTTGTGGGGTTTAACGTCCCAAAACCACCATTTGATTATGAGAGACGCCGTAGTGGAGGGCTCCGGAAATTTTGACCACCTGGGGTTCTTTAACGTGCACCCAAATGCAAGCACACATGCCTACAACATTTCCGCCTCCATCGGAAATGCACCCGCCGCAGCCGGGAATCGAACCCGCGACCTGCGGGTCAGCAGCCGAGTACACCGCGGCGGGGCGATTGTCTCCCGAGGAAAGAAATAAGCGGAAGGACACGGAGGTTGGCCAGTTCTTCAACCGGCTGGCTGTTGTTCATAATTCGGGAGGACCGCACGAGACATCATGGCAGTGCAGCTATGAGGAAGACCGCGGAAACCCGGTAATGGCATACACGGCGCCTTTCTCGGGGCACGGAACTTCTACGCTTGAGTGAAACCGCCAACCCAGCCAATGCGCATGTGCCACGTTCTCGGGCGAGCTGGCCATAATGCTCTATTGTTTCCTCTGCCGGCTATGTGTATATGTATAAGCAGCCCGGTGTCACCATTCTCTCCTGGCGGCACGCTGCGAAGGACGACGCTGCAGCATCAAAGCACGAGCGGGTTGGCCCGTTATTCCGCAAGAAGCCGTCGGAAGTCAACTCTCTCCATGGCTAATGGCCGACCGGCTGCCGCGGCAACGCGTTACATCCGCTTTCGTCGGAGTGGCTCTTAGCCATCATCTCCCACACCACGTCCCCGAATCGGCCTCTTGCAGCCCCATCGCATAGCTGCATGGCGAGATACGATGTCCTCTCGATCTGATGTAAAAAAAAAAAAAAAAACTATATATACATAGCAACGACGCTGCTTTGCACCGCAAGAGACAGTGTGAACTGGCCTTCTCTGTAACAGCGTATGCCTATATTCTAGCCTAATCTGCTGAAAGCAACACTTTCGTTAAACTCAATGACCTGGGACCAATCTAACCAGCGGCGGCGGTTCATGCACGCGCCTTCGATGCGGCGAGCAGACGGAGCGATGGAGTGTGCTAAAACGGTTCGAGGAACGAACGGTCTGGTGCACCAGCTTGCAGCGGTGGCATGCTGCCACGAGCAACCAGGACACGTGTGTTTTCAATGCTATCTCGCGGCCGCTTTCGCTGCATCGTGGTGCTGACTCAAGCGTGGAGCGGCTGCGCGTGAGTAATGGGGGAAACGAATGTCATTTGCATACGCGTTGCCCCGTGTTTGTCTGAATGAAACGAAGGTGGAGCCGGAACTCGCATTGCGGTGCAGCGTAAACACGCAAAGTTGACATGCACCGTTCGGGCCAAACTGACTGAAATACAGCTGAATGTCGGGCCAAAGTTGTTGAAAGGTTTACATGGCGCCACACAGCTTCGTTCGCCTTCGCCGTCTCCTGGGTTAATCGTATAAACAGAGGGAGCGTTATGATTTTGGCTGAAAATTCTTTCACGCTTTCATGTGCCTTGCGTTTAAACAACGGTGCGACATACCGGGCGTTGCTCATCGGGCATGCATTAAAAAGAGGGCTGCAGTGAACACTGCACGTATACGACAGACAGTTTGGATGCTTCCGTATAAGTTTGGCCCCTATCCAGGGACACGCGTCCTTCCCATGTTCCATCACACCATCGGAGGAGGAATATACAAGCATCCACACGCAACGCAATAACCTGTCCTCGGTTACGATTATATCGCCCTCTCATTTTACTACCAGCCTTGAATTCTCCTGGCACGTTATGTTTACCTCTGTCGATGTCCCCGCGCTTTTCACAACGCTCTGAAGCTTACGTCTATACGTATTTGCAGGAGCTCCGTAAAAGAACAAAAAAAGAAATGTTTAGACGAAAAAAAAAAGACCCTGGAATGAGTGACATGTATACGCCGTGTGCTCATTATGCAGCTGCAGTGTGTCACTGTCTGGCTCTTAGCTTGTTTCTGTTTCGCGGACGTTTCAGTGGAAATATTAGCCATATCAAGATTTCTAACCCATGGTATTGCGATGCTAGCTGATTGTTACAAGTATCAAAGAAGGGAACTTGATGGTAGGAGGAAAAAGCGTTAGACAGCACGCCAGCAACGGCTGAGGAAACTACGGCAAAGCTGCAAGTCGCGGTGCGGCAGCGTTTAAAGTATTGCGCAAGCAGAAAGCCACGCTTCACTGCAGGCTCTTCTTCCGTTCGCAAGTTTTCCCCCTGCGTTTCTTACCTCTCTTGAGGTTGCTTTCATTTTCCTTATACTGTAGATGGAATTTCGTGCAACTTGCTTTTACATCCCCCACGCGTAGTCAAACGAAACGCTTGTTTACCAAAGGACTTCTCGCAAAGCACCATACGCCGGGCTCCAAATTGAGCACGCTCTGTTTTTTACTCTTTTCGGGGTCTCTATCGTTTAGCAATGAACTGAATAGTTGCCTACGCGAACCCGTGCGCCAGTTCCAGCGGCGTGCATGCACGATTCGGCATTGGCGCACGTGCAGAGAGGAAGAGGGGCGCGGGACGAAACGTCCGTTTCATTGCCAGCGAGACACGCATCCAAGTGCCGCTGTCAGCCGTATACCCAGAAATTATGGGAAGGGTGGCGGGAAAGCCTTTGCTGCGATAGGAGAGATCTCCACGCACACCTATGTCACGTTCGCACTGCGAGACGCTTCGCAATGCCAACAATGCTTTTTTTTCTGTTTTTCTTTGCTGCGTTGAATTGCGGACAGCGCGCGTTCGCCCAAGGTCCGCCGCCTCGTTTCCAGGGAACTGGCCGTGGCGCCAAAGCACTTAAGTGCGCTCAAGGAGACGCGATCGCTTTTCTGGTCATCGGGGAATAGCAGCATGCAGATGCTCCGACCTGAGTGTGACTTAGGAAAACAACAATGTCTTGTTTTTGTCGTGCTTTGAGAGTCGTGTGTTGTGGGAGCCGTTTGTGGACGAGTGTTGTTGTGAGGAACTTAGCCGTGATGAGTGTATACCTAGAAGTACTCAACGCTGTCATTAAAAAAAAAAGTACGCCGCTTATCGACCACGAGTTTGCAGAAATTCTGCCGACATTTCCACATATACCACTATTGCAAATGATGAGTATACCCAGAAGTACTCAACGCTGTCATTAAAAAAAAAAGTACACCACTTATTGACCACGCATTTGCGAAAATTCTGCCGAAATTTCCACATATACCACTATTGCAAATGATGAGTATACCTAAAGGTACGCAACGTTGTCATCATAAAAAAAAAGTACACCACTTATTGACCACGCATTTGCAGAAATTCTGCCGACATTTCCACATATACCACTACTGCAAATGCCGGTACAGATAAAACAGTAGTACGTTTCGGTACAGGTGAAATAATACGGATAAAACGGCAGTACGCTTACAGACAAGGTATGACTGCGCCGTGCTGTTTGCACTATTGTGCGAAAGCTTTTGTGGAAGTTCTTGTTAGTAGTTGGCAACTGACTAATGTTAACGGAAGTTTTGCGTCTCAAAACCAAGATATGATTATGAGAGACGCCGTATAGCGAAGGGCTCCAGAAATGTTGATCATCTGGTGATCTTTAACGTGCTCTAACATCGCACACTGCACGGACCCTTTCGCCTCCACCGAAGTGCGACCGCCGGGATCGAACCCGCTACCTTCGGGTCAGTGGCCGAGCACCTCAGACATCCTCCGCGCGGACAGTGGAAACTCACTAGCTGGTCAGAAAGTATAGCAGCGACAACCATCAGTCACAAAATGACCCGCAAGAACCACGGATGCTGCAGCGCACGAAGATCTTCCATGTTAAGGAGCGAAACCAATCGTAATAAGTTGTTTCAGAATAAGACTAATATACTCTCAGAAAGAAAAATGAAGCTTTTGGGACACTAACAGATATTTCATTAAATTTAATCAAAAGTACTCACAGTTAAAAATTTCAAGCAGACATTTTGCTACTTAGGCATTTGCTGCTTTCTATATTAACTAGTTCGCAAATGTATCGAAGTATCTTAAGATACAATTGCGAAGTATCGCATCGGGAACAATTATTGAGGCGGCATCTTTTATACGTATCTAAAATACTTCATGCCCGGGTATATTGTATCATATCGAGATGTAATTTGGCAGTATCTTTGCCCAGCCCTGGTGTCAGTGTAGGTCACACCAACACAGAGATTCCTGTCTTTGCGTATTTGTTTTTTTCGCCCGACGTGTTCGCTTGGCTCTTGCACATAACCTGAATGTGTATACGACGACACGTGCGCGATGGATTCATCGGGCTGCTTACAAATATAGCAGTTGCCGCAACGCGGCTGTGCAATACCATTCACCCGAGGCAAGGTTGCGCAGGGCGACCTCGATCGACACAACCAGCGGGTGTGTGACGTGTGTAAAGCGCGCCCTTGCTAAAACAAGCAGTACCTTCCTTCTATAATCGCTCAAGCCGGTTACGATGGTTGGGGTTTGCGGAGTTTAACGTTCCAAATAATTGATTCTTAAAAGAGAAAAGAGGAGAAAAGTGAGCCCCGTTATTGTCTGCTTCAGTGAGCGACACCGCCACAGTAGCTCACGAGGGATGGGGGTGAGGAGGGATAAAAAGAGTAGGAGTAAAGATGTAGGAAAGCCGAAGAAGGAGAAGAGAGGAAGAGACGTGAGGTGGTAAGCCAGAGTGAGCGACGACAAACTGAGGGGATAGAAGAGATGGGAGCACGGTCACTGGAGTCCGAGGACGGGCACACCTGCGAGAGCTCCTTTCGGCGTCGGTAGATGGCGTAGAGCAAGTCCAGTAAGTCAGAGCTGCACTGTCGTCGGAGGTGGAAGGTCGTCGGCGGCAGGAGGTGACGTAGGGCGAGCCCAGCGACTCGGTGCTATACGAGAGACGTCGTAGTGGGAGGCTGCGGATAATTTTCTACCACCTGGGCTTCTTGAGCGTGCATTGACACCACACAGTACGCTGGCGTCTAGCATTTCGCCTTCACCAAAATACGATCACCACAACTGGTATCGTCTTTCGGGTCAGCGGTTGAGTAACGCCAATGCCGCAGCCAGTTGTGGTATAGTACGTGACGAGTGTAGACGAACGTTACACACTTGTTATGGCAACAAGCAAAACGTTTTGCTTGTTTTCTCGCCTTCTTCAATTATAATGCTTCTTTATCGTTTATATTGCATGATTTTCGTTTCAAACAAACGTCAGTTGCAAATAAAGGGCCAGTCCTGTTGTATACGTGATTTGTCTTCGTCGTTGGCGCTTTTCATGTTTCCTCTTTGAAGAGTTCTGTGCAGTCGAAGAGCGGGAATGGTTGTCGTACAGCCGGCAAAGTCTGGTTTTTCGAATAACCTAGCTCTGGTTCCCGGTAAATATTATATAAAATCTTACGTTTTATGTCTTCAGGTTGTGTTCGTGAAACAAATTTATCGCAATTTGGAGTGAACTTTGCGCTTGTTAAAGTGCAGTTGACGTTTTTAAATATCCGTAAACTATTCTAGAACGTTCGTATTTACTACTATAGCAGCTTCCCGATTACCCTTCTTTTACCTTTTTATTATTTCTCTTTGATTCCCATTCCCCCATCCCCTGCGCATGTAGGTGAATTCCTTGTGAAATACAGTAACAGCTCCACGCTTATTTCTTCCTTTTTTTCCCCTTTCAAGAACCTCTATCCAATTTGGAGGCAGCATCGAGGGACACCATTCAATTCGATGTTCTAAAATCTTGATTATTCGCAGGCCACAACGCTTATTCAACTTAAAGTACGGGAGATATGGAGGAATAAATGTTTTAGTGAGTGCAATTCTACCGGCTTGCGAATATGTTAGCGTGTTTTTATTTATGTAGCTAACTTTTAAGCGACTGTATACATTGGAAGTAAAGTGTGGAAAGTGTATGAGCAGGTTGCCGCACAACACGATTCGATCACATATACGTATGCGTCTTGACATTCAGCGTAACTCACTGCCAGGAGACGACAGCGAGTACCCATCATGAAAGCGCTGCAACATTATCGCTCAGCCTCCACAACGCAGCAAGTCGCACTTGAAAAAAAAAAATTAATATGGCAGATGAGAGGGAAAAGAACACAACGTGTTTTGTCCGTCTTATTTGACTTGTTTGTGAAATGTTCCGGTAGAGTTTAAATTGAAAGATCTCGAGAGTAATACTTTTCTCTGGCAAGAGCTCTAATAACGTATGTGTTGTTTTCAGCTTCCTCTTTGCCACTGATGTGTAAGGCCTGTGATCGGTCGTTCATGAAAAAAGTAATTTCTCTTTAAACCGTTCGGTGGATAAGTGTTTGGTCTGTACAGAGCTTGCGTGCATTGCCCTAAGGAACGATCGTTTGAATGCCACTGATTCCGTTTCTTGGTATTTTAAATGCTTTCTAATGTTTTTTTAAATGCTTTTTTAAATGCTTTAAATTTTCTTATACTGTTCTTCCAACTTTTGTTTCTGTGGACAGAAACCTGTCGTCGTGTATTCTCGTTTTATTCATTCATTTCACACTACCCTACCTATAACGGCCCACGGAAGAGTGCTGAATGGGGGGAGGTATATAAGGGGAACGCTATAGGATAAAAAAACAAAGTGACAGTACAAAATGAAGCAATAAAAATAAATCAATTAACAAAACTGTTTGATTTACAATAATACCTTGATTTGGGTTAGTCGGTAGATACTCGGTCGACGTGCTGTCACGCATATATGATATTAGTTGCAACACGCTGTCTGTATACTCAAAACAACGCCAGTCACGGCAAAGTTGCACCTACGTAAATTAAAAATGGGTGAATTAAACTCTCAATTAGCGGTACTTTCTGCACCCATTTAACGTTTGTCGGCGCCATTGTTCAGGCTTGGTGTCACTTTAACTACACCAACGTGCTGCGACTCCATATTGAGCACGACTGTGCATTTATTTACGACTTTTCTGAGCGACAGCGCCGTACGACGGAGCCGAGTTGCAAATAGAGTGCAAGCAAAGCCCTAACGAGACGTATGCGTTCAACGCGTCTGCGCTTGGCGTGTAGACCGCGGGCGTCGCTATGGAGATGGCGCGTAGCTACGTGTAAACTAATTTACATAGAGTGAAGTTTGCGTGCTCAAAGTACCGTGTTTACACCCTCATGACGGTAACGCTGGTTTAAGGACACGGGTGTATAGCACGTGTAGCAGTACCCCATCTCAATCCGCAGCTAGAGGGCGCGCATGGAACACCACAACTTCACAAGCTGACGCGTTGTAAAGCACACGTGTGGACCACGCGCATGCCCGCAAAGCCCGGTCAGCGGCCCCCGTCGTCTGCTAGCGTGCGACGCCCCCTTAGTAGAGCACTTCAGAAATGGCAGCGTGAGCAAGTGAATGGCTTTGCTCGTATTTTACGTTTCGAAGAATAACTTTGCAGGAATTGCATTCCAGGAAATAAAATGTAAAGATATGACAGACGCTCCCACTCGTGAGATAAGTTGATGAAAATGGTTCGTGTGAAGTGCCCAAATGTGGAACGTCGTCCTTGCGAAGGAACAACGTATTAGATAATGAATGGGCCCAGCTGACCGCGCTTTGCGGGCGTGCGCTTACCCTCGACCTGTTTGCAGCTGCAGCTCCGTCTGACGCACAGAAAAGTCGCCGCTTGCTTACGTTAGTTTGGGGCGCCTGTACATTCACTTATCACCAGGACCAGATAATTCACGACGTGTTCAGTGTTGTTATCCTGGAGACGCGTTTGCGAAATGTAATTCAGCCTCTTTATACTCTAATGAGAATTGTCTCTTTATCTCAGTCTTGTCATTCGGTGACTTTTAATCAACAGTATACTAAACATGATTTGACACCTATAAATGTCTATTATATAAAAGCTAACCATTTTACAGCATAGTTGCCCACGTGGTCGTTTACGCGCATTCCAGTCTCTGCGGTGACATTTTTTTTTTCTGTTGCGTAAACGGATAAACTTGATGAAGTGCACTCACTACGAGGTTATCTCGCCCCGAAGCGTTAAGAGAAAGAAAGTTCGCCAGTTTTTGGCAACATAAATGTGCTGGTATAATTAATCAATTTTGATAGTCGTCAGCTGCAATTTGTGCCATGCCGACCTGTCAGAGCTGCCCCCAAAAACGGTGACGTCACGGACGGGTGCACCTGCGGGTGTTCCGTCACCGTGCGTCGTGAGGCTACAGTGCTATTCGTGCGGAATGTCTGAAGGGGCAGCGAGTCTCGAAAAGAAAGAAAGAAAGAAAGAAAGAAAGAAAGAAAGAAAGAAAGAAAGAAAGAAAGAAAGAAAGAAAGAAAGAAAGAAAGAAAGAAAGAAAGAATTTCCGTGGTTGGCGGTGCGTGGAGCTTCAGCGCGCATGCAGTGCCGCCAGCAGCGCCCTCCCATGAGTGAGGCACGGCCCTGCGTTGCGGGCGCCATAAATACTCGCTGCCGCACAGCTGACAAGTGGGCCAAGGAACCGCGTGAGCCGCACGGCGGGCCCTCACCTCGCAGTGACGTCACAGCAGCCACGCCCAGAGTCCGCCAAGCCAGCCGAGCCAAAGGCGCGAGCGCTGCACGAACCACACATTTGGATTGCCGATCGGTTTAGACGGTCGGCCAGCGCGGGGTTCTCGTGCGAAAGCGCGGTGCAACCAGGAGCGAGTGGGGCCACTGTGTTTGCAGGTGTAGACAGGTGGACAGGTTGCTTCAGCACTCCCTTCTATTTGAATGTGCGATCAGATATCGTGTAGTTCGCGCAAATGAACCAATGTGCTTTCTCTTTTTTTTTTTTTTTTTCGTGACACTTCGTGTGGTAATGTATACCTTGGGACTGTGTATGCGACTTTCGCGGGAATGGCGGAGCACTTCCGCGACACTGCGTAAAGCTATATATACAAGTGCGTTTACTTGGTAACACTGTATGTACTAAAGTTCGCGTTTAGAGCCGAGAGTTTTCGAGACGGGGTGGGCTTGTGTCACGTCGTGGTCAAGATCGACGCGGGCTGGCCGAAATTTCGAAGAGCCTTTCATTACAGCCTCCGAAGCCACGTTTGTACACGGAACACAAACGTCAACATTTTCCTTGCAGGGTGCACGTTGTAGGAGCCCGTCCAATCCAACGCGTGCAGCCGGCGTTTCTTGCAATAGGTCTTAGCCGCGGTGAGCTCGACGTAACGTGCCGAGGACGAAGCTTGTCCGCTGAGGGAAACACGATCGGTCTATTTACTGCGACAGCCTCGCGGACGCCCACTTTTTCGCCCCGCCGCGGTGGTCTAGTGGCTAAGGTACTCGGCTGCTGACCCGCAGGTCGCGGGTTCGAATCCCGGCTGCGGCGGCTGCATTTCCGATGGAGGCGGAAATGTTGTAGGCCCGTGTACTCCGATTTGGGTGCACGTTAAAGAACCCCAGGTGGTCGAAATTCCCGGAGCCCTCCACTACGGCGTCTCTCATAATGATATGGTGGTTTTGGGACGTTAAACCCCACATATCTATCATCAGACGCCCACTTCACGTTTGGCGGGGCAAAAGTCGTGGGCGGCTGTCGTCATTTGAATGCCGACTCGGCCGACTTTCCCGAAATATGAGGGGGAGGGCTATGCCGCGGGCGCATTGCGGTGAAAACAGGGGAGGGCAGTTGGCAGCACAGTCGTTTCGCAAACTCACACCACGCGTCGGTTACCGGGTCCGCCCGTGTGATACCGCAACGAAAGAAAAATGAAAGACGTCGAGGGGATCTTTTGCAATGGCATGACTCGGCGGCGCATCCGTGAAAATCGTGAGTCAGTTGCCGCTTCGTGATCAGGGACTACGTTCGCGCTCGGCTCTCTCGGAGCTCTTTTCTCATTCAAGCGTTCTTGTGTTTGCGAAAAACGTTGCTCGACGGCGATCGTTTGCGCACTACAAAAGCGCGTGTATGCATTCGTTGCAGCGACGTGTCGAGCGCGTGCTGAACGCGCCTTTCGAACGTGAGTGAGTGCAGAGCAAGCACACATGAATATTACGGCGATTCGAAAAAAAAAAGGGGGGGGGGGGGGCAAAGCTAAAAGTTGATTTCAATGAAAGTAAGTGTTCACTAATTTATTCCTAATAACCTTTGTGCTATACGTATTTCATTTGACCTGTTACTAAATGCCAGAATGAAGCAACGGCAATAGCTCGCTGTGAATAGCATGCGATCAAACACACAAGACAGCTTCTTGTGTTTTTTTTTTCTTTTCTCTCTGCCAGCTTCCTAAATACTTCGTACATATTTATAGTGACAAGAGTGGAATAACTGTTTGTTGATGAATATTGTTACACATAGGCTAGCCAGAAGTTGAACTTGCTTTTATTCTTGCGTGCGTTGAAACCGTGGTTTTACGAAACGATCGAGTCATATTGTCTCCTCATTGGCAATATGCATGCATAGCAATATAACGAGGGCACACACGTACTTGTACGCTTAGGTACAAGTATATATCTCGATTCAACTTAGTTGCTTCCGAACGGATGAAATAGAAAGGCCAAGGAGGAAGTGCATCAACAGTGCTATCACTACTGCAACTGGAGCTCTCAGCCCCATTCATTCATTCATTCATTCATTCATTCATTCAATCAATCAATCAATCAATCAAATTCCTGAATTCACTTTACGTGTATGCAATTTACACGCAATGTACCACTTGCACGTTCGTACGCTCCCAAACACGCCAGAATAATATCATATGGCGTAGTGAATCATGGCAGGGGTAGAGGAGGACACACACTCACATGCTATTTATACAATAAAATGATATGCAGAAAAAACCAAGGGAATGACATGTAAAGGCACAGCACACAAGAGACACACATGTCATCACTGATCCCACAACAACCTGCATGTACCCACCTAACGTCAAAGGAATTGCAGGTAAGTACAGTACTTCAATGCCTAGCTCGCAAACACACAAATTACAAAGATCACATCTGCAGTGTTGCCGTTGGCTAGATTTGAAAAGGAGCCAAACTTCAAGCTAAATGTAGCCACGCCAATTGATTTTAGCGCCAAATTCGTAGCCGAAACAAAAGAGACGATATTAAGGATCATGGCAATTATTAATATTCTAAAATAAATGAGCGAAAACCAAGAATGACGAGCGCAATATTTTTCCTTCCCGTTTGGCCTCCAAGCAAGAAATAAGTAAACTATTATAAATGCAGCACACCTGCGTAGAAGTCTGAAGCCGCTAAATAAAAGTGGTACAACGTTATCATAACAATTCAGATTTAATAAGTGACATCTGATCGACAATAAAAAGTCGGGCTCATTTTGTTGCTGATCTCTTTTTCACGCGCTATGCTTCAGCATTAGAACCAGGCGTCTTAAGTATACCGCATTAAGTACATCTCGATGTGCATCTAGCCCGCTGGCGTGGGGAAATCATCACGACTGGCCCACACGACATAAAAGCTTGCAACAATGGTAATTCTTTAGGCTTAATTATTCTATTGTGTCTCCAAACGATAAAAAAAAGGCGAGTTAATGCGCCAAAATACAAGAGTAACCAGAAAGAAGCCATGACGCCAACCTGCGATTTGTGTTGTGAGACAGGGTCGTAAAGTAGCCAATTTGGCAAAAAGTAGCCACCGGTGGCAACCCTACATACGTATCACCATCATCGAAATCATCGTCATCATCAGCCTGACTACGCCCACGTAAAAAACTTGAAAAGTAAAACGAAGTAATAAAAGGGAAAAATCTAGAGACTTTGAGCCATAACCTGCCAACAGGAAGGGAGCAAAGTGCACCACGGGTCGGCTTTTTTCTATAGACTAAAAGCACCGTCTTGCAGGGCTGCGCGCGGAAGTCCAAAAGCTGACGTGGAAGCATCGGCGGTGCATTGGGGGGCACGCCCATTTAGCGCAGCCCAGAGAACATCATGGGAGGCGCTGGGTGGCTTACATTTGCTTCACCAGAGCGGCTAAGCCTCCCCTCCCCGCTTTGTGGTTTGTCACCGTCCAACGTTTTCCGCCAGTTTCAGCGGATGTACGCGAATCGCGCTGTAGGCGTGGCTTTCAATGACGCAGCGGAAATACACCATATCGGTAGTGCGACAAGCAAGGCAGACACGGGCCCACGTGCCGACGAGTGTCAACCGCAGGCATACCTTGGTGTCGTTGTTGTGCGACCCACACCTTTAGCCGACGACATCGGCTGCAAATGTTTACTTTTCGCAAGTGCTCGAAGCCGACGGGCGGCCTCTTTGCTTTCACATTCTCTCTTTGCCGGACGCCCACCGCACTCAGGAGTTATCTACGATGCCCTTTAGCGGCGCTCCGACGTCATAGCGACAATGGAGTTTCTGAGTCAGCGCACTGCGTCACGGAATCCCCGTCTGCGGCAGGCTTTGAGAAATGCCATATAAATCGTCGCACTCGCTTCCCGGGCGATCTTTGTAAAACGTGAACGCGTGCACCGCCGATGCACCTGGAAGCCAGAACTCGGGTAATCGTGAGCGCAAAAAAAAAAAAAAAAAGAACGCATTTGGCTCACTCTAGCTTCACTATCTCTAAATATCCAAACGTAGATTTTAGCAGAATCAGAGTAAAGCTAAGAAGCAGTGGAAAATTGCCGCTGTTCTATCCTTGTAATGCACTCTCCGAATATTCGTTTGTCACGGAATAGAAGTCACGTTTTATTTGTGGTACTTGATTGATATTGATATGTGGAGTTTCACGTCCCAAAACCACCATATGATTAAGAGAGACACCGTGGAGGGCTGCGGAAATTTCGACCACCTGGGCTTCTTTAACGTGCGTGCACCCGAATCTGAGCACACGGGCCTACAACATTTCCGCCTCCATCGGAAATGCAGCCGCTGCAGCCGGGATTCAACCCCGTGACCTCTGTGGTACTTGATTATAAACCAAGAGGGAAAAATCTGGCACAGCATTTTTGTTTTCGCCAAGTAGCATGTTCGGCAACCAGTAGCGTTATTTGATAAGCGTCATGCCATTGATTACCAAATGAATGTCGGGTACACTTAGAAGCTCGTGTGGGATTACCAAAGAAAATGGCAATATCTGGAGCTCAATGGTAATGAAAAAAAAAAAAACAATCCCGGTGCATCACAGATGCATGCGATCGAGTGTTCAGTGCTCACCGAGGAAGCTGTACAATGAGAAGACATCGTGTTATCAACCAAATAATACATTGGGTTTTCAAGGGACAGGTGATCTTTAAGTTGCTCAAGGAGAGAAATTCACACAGAGGTTCTTACCAACTTGATGGTTGGCAAGTATTATTCATGAGTAACCAACTGCCTGTTTTTTTTTTTTTTTCGGAAAAATGAGCCTTTGCGTAGCGAACCATGGTTTTCCTCTACGAGCCACCCTTCTATAGCTTGTCAGCTGAAGTGTTGAGCTGTAAAGTTCGAGGTCTTGGGTTGGACTCTTGTCCGCATTTGGACGTTTTTGGAGTGCAAGAACAATCGTAAAACCAGATTAAGATGTACGTTAAAAGTACTCAGGTGATGAAATGTAGTTTGGAGCCTTCCATGCTCGTGTGGCTTCTGATTACATCGTGGTTTTGGTACTTCAAACCTCAGAATTTAAATGTTTAAATGCAATACGTTTACTCGTTGCTGCGGTGTGGCCGCTTCAAGATTACTGATAAGCAGGAAAAGAAAAGCAATGTGGTGCGTGATCAGCCCGGACAACTTGCAAAGAAGTAGTTATAAATTAGCCTAAAGTTGTGCATATGTTTCATACTAATCATTTTATAGCGGTGGAACAAAGAGCCTGCAGTCATACTGCGTGGAACATTTGCAATGTAGCGCAGTGCTTTTTTTTTTTTGCAATGAGTGAATTGTCATTATGTTGGCCAAGGTTGTGGTATTTAATTATGTGCGAAGAAAACAGAACGTGGTAGATCTGCGCCTTAGATTTTTCCCGGAAGAAAATGCCGACATCGTGGCAGAACACCAGCAGCACGCGATAATGATTTGATCAATGATTCGACATGACATACATGACATGACATATGTATGAGCGGAGAAAGTCACGCCAAGAACTTTGCTTCTTTACGATTTCCACAGGTATTCCGTCAAGCGTTTGTGATTCGTCAAGTTTCATTTCCGTACCTCGAGATCTGAAAAAAAGTCAGCTTTTGTTGTTCTTTTTTTTGCCCCATTTATTCGCAGGCAATTAGCGGTAGACCACCACCGCACATCTGAAAGTACGCTTTCGGCTCTGTCAATAATTTCAGATGAATCATTCTCGGAAATAAAAAGAATGGTGTCATCTGCGTTCAGTAGAAATGCAGCGTCGTTCAAAACGCTTCAACGCTATTGTTTCAACAGGTACTGAGGCGCACAATCACACAAAAAAAAAGCAAGAAAGAGAGGGGGAGCGAGGAGAGGTGCTGTTATGCACCACTGTCACCATGCTAACCATAAATATGTCGTGGCTCGAACATTTGTGTCGCCATACTAGTTCCAAGATACCTGAAGTTGAGGCTATCCACAAGCGTGTAAATACGATGAGTAAACACTAACGTCATCTCTCGTTGTTTCGGTAAGCGCGTCATTCAGATAGGAAATGAAAATGAGGGCGCGAAGCGCGCGGAATGGCCGAAAGGGGCGTGCTCCAGCGTCCACGCGCTGCGCGCATACCAGCGCCGCGCAACAACCACCGCGACGGACTACTTGCCACTTGACGCGCGCGATCATAGCGCGAAAAAATATAATCCCTCTGATGATATGAAAGTTTGTTAATAAGAAGCAAAATAATATTATGTTAGGTCGTAGTGTAATTAGGACTTAATATTTATTTCAAGATCTACTAAAGATAGCTTTTAATGTTCACACAAATTGTCACTACTTGCAGCAGCGCGCCCTTTCGTGACGTGCGCGTCACGCAGGCAAAGGCGCGGCGGAGGAGGACGCGTATTGCCATTTTAGCCCGAGCAGCGGAGCGTGAGGTTGTGCCGTTACGTTGTTGTGCGTTACCTGCTGTGCTAAAGTTTGTAGCCGCCTCCAGTAGTGCGCAAACATGGTACAAGGATGTGGGATGTCGTGTGTTAAAAACCTACTGTTCATATTTAACTTCTTTTTTGCGGTAAGTGCGAATTTCGGAACGCGCGCGCTATTCTCAGTGCGTTTTTTTTTTCCTCCTGTTGCGCTTTGTTCGTAGCAGACGACATTTTGTGTGTGTTGTGGCGAGTGTGTGTCGTGCGAAACGTAGATGACAGCAGTTGTGAACCACGCGGCAGCGTTGTTTCCATCTGTTGTCATTTCCTAATACGTGTCGCTGCTTCAGCGTTGGTGAGAGAGCTGCTCTTTTTCTGGCCCAGCTTGCGGGGAGTGTCTCTTTCGTATGCGAGCTCGTTCCTTGAGCATTTTTCGTCGTTGTGCGGACCTCGGGCAGCCTTGTGATTTTGTATCGTGGAAGTTGCCCTAATACCGAAGGGTATATGCAAGTGTGAACTTCGCGCCTATGTCACTCTAATCACGCCAAGTACACCATTTTGTTTTCTAGGGAGCGGTTTAGGAAAGCGCTGTAAAGACCCCCCCCCCCCCCCCCCAACCTTTTTTTTTTTTCCTTTGTTGCTTCAAAGTGAACCTGTTGATATAAAGTTGGCATGATGCTATATTGAAAACACTGCATGGTGCGATATGTTGCTGTAAGACAAATTTATATGCTTTCATATTCGCATAGGTGCGTGTTATTGGACGCGCGCGTTTAACATAGTTCAGAATTGTTTTCGATTCGTTGTCATCACAAGGTGTTGCGTCGTTTCGTGCTGCACACGAAGGTCAACGCTTTCGTAAGTTTCCATTAGAGTTCGAGTGTTGACACTGCTGTACTAATTCAGCGTGCGTTGCGACATTTTATTTCTGTTCACGGCATAACCTACTTCTCACTTTTTATTGGTTGACTTCGAGGAGTTAGACCTTCCGCTTCAGGTGACATTTGTGGTTAATGAAATCATGTCATTCCGTTGTTTTAACGAAAATATAGGTGTGGTCAACTCGATTTGAAAGTCGCAGTAGATGTAAACACGATTACTTGTATTCGTTCTTAGCTAATGCCAGCGATATGGACATCTAGCACGTGCTTGCTCGAACAACCGAAACCACCATTGTGGAGCTAAAGCTACGTGAAACACTGCGCGCAACTTAGAAGTGTGGCAGTTTGGGCTAGTTGGTATGACATGACGGTAGTTATAGCGCCAGAACAGAACGACGACAAAGAGACATCGTGTCCTTCTTGTCCCTTTGTCGTTCTGTTCTCGCACTATAACTATCGTCACTTCGCGCAAGTGGAGCCCGTGGATTAGGTATGGTCTATCGCAATGCTTTCGGTGGCGCGTATGCCGGAATATAAGAATTAATGAAATACGCTGCATTCATTTCGCACTGTGTTGTTGCATATGTCTGAGTTCGTTTGTGTTTAAACATCAACTATGTTTCTACCTTGATCATTCTGCGCTATTTCTTTACTGAACGAAATATCTTAGGTTTTACTTTATAACTTCTATACGCACGTTAAGGGCATTTCGTATTGGCAGATAATTTTTTAGTATGAACTGAAAAAGGTTGTTATCAACTATGAGTAGGTTAATGTTGTGCGCGATGAGTTTTCTTCGACCGAAAATGTCGGTAATGAAACGCTCGATGTAGTAGTATAAATTGGGCGTTATAGTCATCGGGTTACGTGTGTAAATCTCAATTCTTCTCGGGAAAAAGACTTTTGCATGAAAAAAAATCAAATTGATGCTTGGGTGCTTCCAAATAGTAATAACGTTGGTTTGCATTCATATCATTCTTTGCGCTGTTATTGTACCTTTTGGCTATGTGACACCTCGGTCACATATACAGCTATTATTTTCTGACCGCAGCGGTTATGGTGCTCGGCTGTTTATCCGAAGGTAGCGTGTTCGATTCCTTCCGCGGGGGTCACATTTCGGTGGAGGCAAAGTGGTATAGGCCCGTGTACTGTGCGACGTCAGTGTACGTTAAATACCACCAGATGATCAAAATTTCTGGAGCCCTCCACTATGGCGTCTCTCATAATCATGTCGTGTTTTTGGGATGTAAAACCCCAGATATTATTCACTGTCATTTTCGGCATCAGTAATTGTATGTAGTAGTAATTAGGATCATTGGCATGGAATCGTTTCTCATCGTACATCTACTCGGCAACTTTGCTTTATGTGCTGTTGCTGGTGACATTTTATGTAGGGATAGGGCCCTTGATTGTTGATACACTCGCCTCCAAAATTAGTGTTCTGCTTGAATCTGAAAGTACGGAAGGCATAGAGCTGCTTGAGGGTGTAATTATGTTAGTATCTCCGTACTGCCAGGTATTGTTTTATTTGCTGAACAATTTATTAAGCAAAAAGAAAAAAAAGCTATTTGAACTGTAGAGTATAAGCGGCAGTTGCAAAATCTTGCATGAAAATTGTAGCCAACTTCGACAGCACATTATTTGTTTGATAGTCTGGGTTAATCGTCATTTAAATGACTATTCAAAACATGACATGGTTGAAAGGAAATAAAATTATTCAGTCAAATATCTTGCTTGTAAACTTTTCTGTTGTCTCAAACTGGGTTTAAAGTGAAAACTCGCCAACTTTCTATCTTGCAAAAGCATTAACATCTTCTCACACTTTATGTGATTGTAATTATTTGGTAGTTGAAATTCATGGAAAACTGTCTGGGCAGCTTGGCAGTCTTTCATAGTGCAGCTACTTTCCCAGTAAAAGCATGCACACTCTTCAAGTGACTGACTGGCCAAACATGTCATCATTGGTAGAGCTTTCTTTCAGTGGTCAATTTTCATCGTTGTGTGGAAGATTGATTATTCGAGAAAATGGTGCGTGAGCATTTCAAAATACATATTTATTTGGTGTTTTTTTTTACATTAGAACACTCCCTAAAACATGCAGTTGTCTGTATTTGCCAGTAAACATGAGTTGATCCGTATTTACATTGATATTCTTGTTGGGATAGCATGGGAACTGCAGAGGATGTGCTGCCATACATCTGTATTTAGCTTGGTGTCTGGCTTCACAGTCCTCCTGTCGGGGTGCTGCAGCTTCGCTATTACAGCAACATAATGCACAAATGCATTTTTTTATATCCCAGAACTGTGGTAAACTAATTTTGCTTCAATAGTAAAGCTGGAGATCAGTGACGGAACTATGTCTTATCATTTGCGTGGGTTCATTCTACGAAAAGAAAATAGGCATAGGCAGAAGGCCCTTAAATATTCTTGAGCATGGCATGATGCAAATTTTCAAAGTACTGCATGCTAGGTGATTTATTTGTAGCTTGAATGATTACAGGTTCTTCTCTAAGGCTGTAATATTCACATTGTCCTATGTTTATCTTGTGGGCCCAATATTATGACATCTCTAAGGAAATTCGATATAACTCTTCGCTGCTTGAGGAACCTGTGGAACTTTCCATCTGCTAGACATGAATTTGTGAATGTGTGAACTTTGCTTTCTTTCGATTTGCATCTTCATGTAATGTATGCTGTGTGTGCATGTTTTATAGGGTTCTTGAGGCTACCTGTTAAAAACATTTGTTTTTAATGCAGGAAAATGTCTAAGGTAAAACGAAGTTTAGCATGTGAAACACTGTTGTTTA
Organism: Rhipicephalus microplus; assembly: GCF_013339725.1. Classification (NCBI taxonomy): domain Eukaryota; kingdom Metazoa; phylum Arthropoda; class Arachnida; order Ixodida; family Ixodidae; genus Rhipicephalus; species Rhipicephalus microplus. The sequence goes on from NC_051172.1 coordinate 59,156,953, forward strand.
TCAAGCTTAATTTTGCTTTAGCCTGGGCGAATGCATCAACCAGGTCAATTTCCTTTAGTTTGCAACCACAATGGTTAAAGTTTATATATGCAGATTTTTGGCTTTCAACTACTCCCCTTTGATGTAGATGTTGTGTACGTTATCAGGTGTAAAAGATAGGGCATAAAGCACAGTGTTATGGAGACACCTTTATTGTATATCCTTGTTTATCCTTCACAGGGTTAATTCTGATGCAATTATGCAGCACATGTATCTACCAAGAGGTCATGTCAGATGTGTAAAAGCAGATTAAGGATATTCTTGCTGTCAGCTTCGCAAAAGCTGGCACTCATTGACTATTTGGAAAGTTTTCCAGTTGGCTTTCTTGCATTGTTTCTAAAAACTCTCATTCAAGGGCAGGGTTTCTCAGGCTTGGTGTTTAACGACTCTGCCTATTACACTAAAAGTGTCTCCCCAATAACAGCTTTCCCGGTCAACATATGTGGACTAAGAGGTGGCTATGAAGCGTGATGATTGCATAGAAATTTTTTACCAGTATTTCTAGTTTTAATGTATCTTTACTGGACTGGACGGGGGAAAGCATGAAGGGTGAGAAAAGTGGTCTATGAACAAGAGCTTTTGGTTAAAGAAAAAGCTTGCAGGAGAACAGATTTTTGCAAAAAAAGGCAATTTTATCTAAATCTTTGTCACCACGAACTATAGAGAACACCCATGGAATGTGTTGAGTTGAGGAAACCAATTTGAGGGAAATACCCTATATCTCTCAAAATTACACTACTTTACTATACGACTTTTCACAGCGAAAGCTGTTACGAGGTCACAACATTATTCATGTGCGTGCTGTAGTTGTCCACTGCAGCTGCGCCGCCAGTGTCCATAGCCACTGTAGCAGGAAACAAGAAAAAAAAAACTGTACATAAAACGCTGAGAACACAATGGGATTTGAACCCGGGCACCCTGTGTGCCAGCCTACCATTCTACCTCTGAGCAACGGCGGTGCTTGGAACTCCTTTGCAAAGTGGCCTTAGGCAGGCTTGATGTCGTCAAAGGAATTGGGTTAATATAAGTAATAGTGTTTCAAAACAGCGAAGGAACGACCAGGTGTCGCATCATACGAATTGTGCAACGAGTGGGTCCTCGAATGCTACAACCCTTTACAAAAGCTTGATCTTGTTCGCAGATTAACTTTGGCGCATACGCACTGTGGGGTATTGTGGAGATTATAAAGTTTGGCATAATTCATCGCTGACAGCCACAGCACAAAAAAAATTTCACAAGGTTCCTTGCTAGTGTGTACTTCTTTGAAGAATGGTACCTTGAATGCCTGCCACCCACACAATGATTTATGGTGAAGTGTGTAACCTGCAAGCGTGTTTGCAGCAGCTACCCAAATGGTGTTTAAAAATGCTCTGAAAGGCCGCTCTTCCAGGTTTCGTTGTGACAATGCGGCACGTTCCGTGCAGACCTGATACATTTTTTTTTTTTGTTACCCTGCATTTTATCGTATGGCTAAAATAGTATAGTGTAAGAATTAAGCTCGGTGTATAGTATGCAGGCGTGTGGTCGTGCTGATGTCTATACACAGACAACACAAATACAACCTCAGCACGTCCTTAGCATGCCACCTTGAGCACATTTGACTCCATCAAAATTTCCTTTTGTGCTACTAGAATGGCACTGATGCAGTTCCCTTGTCTGCACTCATAACCTCAGCACATCCTCAAAACAATACTTCAGGACTTTTTCAGTATCTTTTCAGAACAACCATTGTGCGGCAGGTTCGGTATTGTAGGCTCTGGTATTATTTAGTATTACTTCTTACAAATTATTTATTCCGTGGTATTTTTGTGAATTAAAAGAAGAAAACACCTTTGTGAGGTCTCGTGCATGTATATTTTATCAAGCAACAAAGTGACAGTAAGTGCTTGTTAATGACAATAAAACACGAAAAGCTTGTCAACTGAAATTCAGTTATTTTATCTGTAGTTAGTTGCAACTGGTTATGAGTGCAGCTTTGTTCAGGCATTTGAGTCTGAATAGTTTAAAAAAAGCACTATTAAAACAGTCAATGCAACTGAATCGCACATGTTAGTAATCTTCCTTGAAAGTATGACAGTTTCTTCATTGTAACCATTGGAAATCAAGTATGAGTAGTCTGGGGAAAAAAAACAATAATTAAAGCTGTAGGCATGAATATGGAGAGGGGGGCAAAGTCAGCCCCATACATTGACGTAATAGTAAGGGGGGCACTTTGATGAACCCTGCCCCCTTTCCCCCCCTGATGGGGGAACCTGCGCACGCCTATGATTAACCCATAAGGCTCATGCAAGAACTATTAGTTGGATTTTATTGAATGTTTGCATATTTACCATACTACAGTAGACAACAGCAGCTATAAATTGTAATAGTTACATTTGTCTTCAGAAACTGTAATGCTGTACTTTAGGAAGTATGCCAGGCTCTTGCCATAGCAATTGTCAAGCTGGCTCTGTACAAGAATAGCAAGCACACTAGGCCTTTGCCAAACTAATACCAAACTTGTCTTGGCTCATAAAACTTGTTGAAGCACCCACACTTTTCACAGCATCGTTTTTTTATGACTGGCACTACAGCCGAATGGTCCTTCAAGCTTATTGCGTAAATATCCGTACAGATAAAGGATAATAGCAGGCACAATGGGCACTGGAGACCACATGATAGTTTTGCTGGGTACAAAAAGGTGCAGGTAGTGTCTTGCTATTATGCAGGCAAATGGCAGGAGCCAGTGCATAGTGGGTCTGCTAAGCTACAGTAATTTAGCAGATCCTCTGTGCGTTGAGTGCAACAATGTTGATCACTCTGTAAATAGGGGCCTCTACCACTTTTTCCAGTGGAATAAAACTCCGTAGTTATATGCAGCTTAATCGTGGAGGTGAATCGCTCCCATGCCTTTGCAGTAGCTGCTGATATGGTCTGGCAGTGGTGCTACATTTTTTTTATTAGGATGCTACTATCTCTTCCCTCAGCATAGTGGCTGAGGTATCTTTCATGAGGCCTAGGGTTTGACGGTGAAATTATAAGGTTTTCTTTTATAGGAATAGTCTAAATCTGGCTTAAGCCATAATAATGATGGTGATGCAAAAATGGCAGCAGCAATAACAAAATGTTGAATTTGGTGGAGTGCAGGTTACCACTCTGTTATAAAAGCAGCGCTTCTTGTCCATCATTCATTGTCATAGAAAAAATTCACATGGTCTCTTATGCATTTGCCTAAGATGGCTGGAAGGCAAAAGCTATTTTCTTTACTTTTCTTCTTAGGTGACTGCACTGATTCCTTCTTCCCCCTAACTCGAAAAATGTCGTCTACGGTGATCTTACGATGCCTTCGGGATAGGGTACACTGCAAGCTTTCTGCACCTCACGTGCCTCCAGGGCCGGTCATCCATAGTCTTGCGCAGGAAGGGGGCAAAGGGGGAAAGTGCCTCTCCTCATTTAAAAGGGGTGGCCACAAAATCTGCCCCATACATTAACTTAGTCGGGTGGTAGGGGCACCTTGCACAAACCTTTGCCTCTATGAGGGGGACCTTAGCACAAGCACGCCTATGGGCCCAGCTATGACCAAATGCTGATGCTGCACGATAACGCCGTCATCTGATGTCATATTGTGATGTCAGTGACATCACTGTGACTTTATGAAGATATGAAAAATTCTGGCTTTCGTGTTTGATGAGGCATCTAAGGCTGTCACCTTAATGACCGGTAGGTTTTATTCCTCCCATATATTTTGAGGCTTCTTTAGGACCCATTTTCTCTAAAACTACTTTGTATAAATTACATTCTTTGGCATCTCTTCTTGCAATAGAACTAGAATTATATAATTGTATTTCAAGTGTTGACATTTTGGCAATTTTTTTAAATGAAGGAATTAATTTATCAAAATTTTAAATAAAAAAACTGCTAAAATAAAACTATTTTATGTATGTGCACTATACTATTTCAGTAGCTTTGTACTACTCTTTGTTTTACTCTTGCAAAAAGTCAGCCCTATGATTTTTCAAGTTGTTTTGATAAATGTAGTAACTATATTATTTCCACTTCTTCAGCCATTTGTCAATTCTTTTAAGCACTTTTTTTTCCAAGCGTCGTCCACATTTGGAACAGACTAGATGGTTCCTTGCGAGAAAAACCGCATGAGCAGTTTTTGGAAAAATTGCTGAACCACATATTGTCGTACTTTTACTATGCATTGTATGACTGTTGTTTACTAATGTGTACCCACTCCTGCTATGTTTCTTCCATTGAGACAGCAGTATTTGTAAATACATTAAATAAATAAACTTTGATTTCTCAATATTGAGAGCTAAAGAAGAAAATGAACGTTATCTCATGTTTTGTTCAAAAAGATTTACCGAAAAATTTGATAGCTGTCTCATAGTTCTCACACAAATTAGTTTCTTTCTTGGTTTTTTTTTATTCCCTGCCTTGTTTTGTACTATCATCTGTTTTCCTAATGGCCTATTACTGTCAATAGCAGGCCATCTCATCCAACTATATAAGTTTTGTGTCTCGGTGATATGCCGAATGAGTTCCTGAATATTTACTCGGGTTATACAAGCCTTTTTGAGAGTTTAAATTGTTTCAGAGGTGATAGTTATGAGGGTCTCCATTCCAAAAAACGCAATACATTGTGTTTCCTACAAGTGCTAGGGTTCCTCTGTATTCGGTGTAGAAACTATTACGATCATGGTTTGTAGAAGCTTTACATCGATAAAGGCATAGCCAGTGTCATTATAAGTACCATTTTGTCCTTGCAGCTATGCGTAATGAGGACAAAGCTTGCTTTCTGCAGTGCTCTCACAAGTGCTTCTGGTGTTGTTTCTGTTAGTAGCTGAAGCATGTTGATTTATATTTATGCAGTGTTTTCTAAACTGTTTCATTAATTCATCAACATGAGATTATCTTTTGCCGTTGCAGCAAAATCAACCAAGGCGCAACTAAACTCAAAATAAATGCACAGAATCGCTTCTCTTTGCGCATCTCGCACAAAAAAGTAAGCGGACTTGGTAAATGCCACGCATGTTAGAGAAGAGCTTCACTGATTTCATTAAATAGCCGAAATACTTTTTTAACACCTGCTAAGCTTCCTCAACTACCAGCTTTGATTAAAAAAAAAAAACACTGGAGGCCAGGGTGTGCACTGTCAAGAAAAATCGTCTTGGCTTCTCGCAAGTTCTCCAAATTGGGTTCTTTTTGGCTTAAAGCATGCAGAAAGGGGGGGGGGGGGGGGGGGGCACTGGATAGTGTTGAAAAAGGCCTCGTTTCAAAGAAGCTAACTAAATTTCTTGATGCTCGCCGCACCTGTACAGTCTTTCCTTTTTTTCTTTTTGTCTCGCACTCTCTTCCTTGCACCATATGTATAAGTGCCCTTCTTATCAAATGAAATCTAGTTGAAAGTCAGTGCTCTTTGCTTTTGTTGTCTTGTCCTTTCCTAATCATACTATGTGCTGTTGACTCTATTTGAAATGAATCCCCACCAACCTATCCAAGCATGAACCCTTCCCATTTTCAATATACAAAAAAAGTTACCCTACCTTATGCCCTAATAACCGGAACAGATTGGCATTGCGAAATAGCCCCTCCGTTCAACGAATGAATTGGAGATGACAGAGGAAAAAATCATCCATTAAAAGTACTAGCACAATGATGGGCGACTTATCTTTGGTCTCTGCCTTATGTTGGCAATGTGTGAATTAAGACAGTTCCAACATTATTCAAAGAAAGATTTAATTTTCAGATTTCCTTAGGAATGTAACATTGAGATACGTCATGCAGATTGGCTAGATTTTTTTAAGCCCAGTGTCGAAATTACCCCATGTCTTATAACAAAATTGCTATATTGCCCTACTACACACACTGGCTGAAAAATTCCAAAAATACCCAACAAGTAGGGTCATTATCTTTTGGTTGGCAACACTGGTTGACATCCAAATTAATGGTGCAGTGTCAACATGACAACTGACCATGTCATGCTGTCTCTATTTCTCTGTATTTATGAAAGAAAAGCAAACTTTACCATATCAGTAATGAAATGGTTATTTTGTCCATACACGTGGGCTGCTCCTTCTGATATTTCACTATGGTCTTTAAATAATAAAGAGAGGTATCTTTGTTTTTAAAAATTGTTTAATATAAGCTTAATCTGAAGAAATCCTGCCAGAGAAGTAGTGTTCTCACCACCGTTTTGTAATGCTGTTAGTAGTATTGCTTTGATTATATTTGGTTTTATTCATCGCAAGTAATAAGGTAGCAAGAAAATAACTGTTTGCATGGGTGGGCATTTCCTGTAAACAGGGTCTGGTAATATATTCAAGTAGTGCCATATGTGTTTGACTCCAGAGGTAATTGCTGTTTGCCAACTCTTGTAAAGGAACATTGGTGTATACTGCTGAAAATACCCATGTAGAATAAACTGTGCCACAAAGACATCTATACTTTCCTGCAGTACTGTGCAAGTTTAGATTTCTGCAGTGAAGGAAAATATACTGATTTGTCCCTTTTCTATCTTGCCATTTCTTTGAAGCCCTGCATTTATACTGCTCCACAAACATTGGCCTATCGGTATAGAGTGACGATTTCACATTACTGTTGTTTTGTACATGTGAATAGCAGTTTTCAAGTATTGAATTTTTTATTGTTACTGGACAAGAAATAATTTGTTTACAGGATGTAAGCAGGCACAGGGTATGTGCCTCATATAAAAGTACATAGTACCCTTTGCTGAATGATCAATGCCTTAATTTCTGTGCATGTTTTTTGGTCAGTGTCCTGTATTCCAGTATTGAGCTAATCTGGAAAGCTTGGGTGCTTATTAGCTCGTTTCATAGGACAGAGAGCAGTAAGCTGATCTCGAATCCATCAATTCATGGTGTTCATCATGGCAAATGAAGCTAAATCACTCCAAGACTAAACTCGTCTCCTTTACACGAAATTCTAGCAGCCTCCCAACTACATATACACTTAATCACACACTCGTAGGCTCAGTCACTTCATACAAATATCTAGGACTTTTCCAAACTGATTTCTCCAGGAACCATCACATCGATTACATTCTTGCAGCTGCTAACTGCTCCCTTGGGATGTTAAAATGTAATCTACGTTATGCTCCTACGCATGTGCGAAAACTGGCATATACTACCCTTATCCGCCCGAATATTAAATATGCTTCAGCCGTATGAGATCTGGATATAGCATACATCATTGATAATATAGAATCCCTGCAGAACCATGCTGCTTGTTTCATTTATTCTCAATATTCTCGTTTCACTAGCGTCACTGCCTTAAAAGCTCGTGCTGGTCTTGTTAACCTTTGCCATCGTCGAAAACTTGCTCACTTATCTCTTTTTCATAAAATATATCGTCATCATTGCTTCATGATGACTTTTTCCAGTCACCGTTGGCAATCTTTCCTTGCCGCAATTATCCTCTGAAGGTCAGACCCATAACATGCTGTACCTCATCACTCACTAATGCATTCATACGAAAAACTTTCATTGAATGAAATCGGCTGCCTCGAACTACCGCAATAGAACAGAACATTTCAAAACTTAATGAACTATAAAAAAGATAACGAAGTTTAGTGTTTTGTGCTGTTCTCATTAACTCATATAATTTTTTGTTACTCTATCATTATGTAATTCTGTTATCTTTCATTGCATTTTTAGTTATTCCTTTTTCTATATTTCTGACAGACGTTTGGTTATTGTGCTGCTCTTTTCATATGCATAAGTTATATTTTTGTTTGCAACTTGTTTTATGCTTGATGTGTATTCATTGCATTTGTAGTGGAGCATACGCACCAACGCGTATGCGCCTTCCGAAGATAACGAAAAGCCCCGAGCTCTGCTTGCGCGAGAGTATGTGCTGCCTGTGCCAGACTTGCCGTACGCCCATTTTCTGTCGCGACCTCGTTGCGACTTCTCTGCTCAAATAAACGTCATCACATTTGGTGGAGGCTGCTGAGATCCCCAAGCAGACTTGGAGCTCTGCTCTCGCAAGTTGCCCGAGAGACTACCGCGAAACATGACTAACACAGTCGCCAACCAGCCAGTCCCAGCCCAGCCAGCACCATCGGCTGCTCCATCTACCTGCCCCGGCGTTACTCGCCAGCGGGACCCACCAATCTTCAGCGAAAGTGGTGAGCAAGACGTCGAAAACTGGCTCTCCTTGTACGAACGCGTAAGTGCCAGCAACAAGTGGGACGACGACTCTAAGCTCTCCTACGTTATCTTTTCATTGGCAGACGTAGCTAAGCTTTGGTTTACCAACTGCGAAACCGCCATCGTGAACTGGTCCTCCTTTAAGACCCTCGTAACTAAAGCGTTCGGCCGACCAGAGGTCTGCAAGCTCCGCGCTGACCAGCGTCTGCGCCACAGAGCCCAGCAGCCTGGCGAGACGTTTACGAGTTACATTGAGGATGTGCTCAACCTCTGCAGGCGTGTTAACCCATCTATGCCTGAAGAAGAGAAAATTCGGCAGATTCTCAAGGGCATTGAGGATGGCGCATTCCAGATGTTGCTAGCGAAAAGCCCGACCTCGGTGGCAATGCTCGTAAGCCTGTGCCAGAGCTTCGATGAATTACGCCGTCAGGGTTCCATCGCCCGACAGAGTGTCTCACCACCGGATTCGATCTCGGCTGTCGCACTCGCAAATGCCAACGTTCTCCAAGAAAGTCTGTCCAACCAGATCAGACTTCACCAGGGAGGAAGCCGCCCGACAGCTCTCCTTGCTGCCGCATAGCGACGCGCCCACCGCAAGTCTGCCTTCGACACTGCAGCAGGCCATACGCACTGAAATTTGCGATGTCCTACCTACAGTGCAGGCCCCTTACGCATGCACCTCAGCAGCATCTAATCTCTCGGCTGTCAGCTATGCACCACCTGCGCCATCTTCACCTCTCAGCTACGCAGCTGTGGTTGCGCAGCCCCCACCGCATCCAGTATCCTTATCGGCTCCACCTCCTCCGGCAGCGCCTCCGGTTTACAGGCCCTCACCTCGCTTTTTCCGTTCATCAAATGAGTGGCGCACCCATGACAACCGTCCCACACCTGCGTACGCCTCCTTTGGAACTCCTACCTATGCATCGCAGCAGGCCACCACGTCTGGATACGAACAGAGGCACTCTGACTCGGATCGTCGCCCATCAGCTTCTCGTTTCCCATCTCCTCGTCGGCGATCCCCTTCTCCTATGCGTCGTAGACTACCTCCTGAGGAGGGAAACTAATCAGTGCAGTTCCAGAGGCAAGAACTGCAACTTCTGCGCAATTATCAAGGCCTCCATTTTCGCCGTAAAATGTTGTTGATGTCAATGTTGAGGGAGTCACCACACAAGCGTTAATTGATACTGGGGCTGCCGTTTCTGTGATGAACGCAAAATTTTGTCGCAAACTGAAGAAAGTGACCACATCTCTCTGTGGCATCGTGCTGTCCACGGCTAGCGCCCTCGGCTGTGTGTACGGCGCGCGTCGTCATCCAAGACGTTTTGTACATCGTCCAATTTTTCGTACTATCATCTTGCTCTCATGACCTCATCCTGAGTTGGGATTTCTTATCACGTCATGAAGCTATCATCGATTGTTGCCATGCGGAAGTGTCCCTAGTGCCAAGTTGTGAATTTCCATCGCCCGACCATTCACCTCTGCTCTGCAAACTCATCGCTGACGACGACATCACCTTGCCTCCGGAAGCTTCAGTCCCTATTAGCCTTTCATGTGTGGTGCAACCTGACGCCACGGTGGTGTTCACGCCATCTCCTGTTTTTACTGAACGCAAGGGCATCGTGCTCCCATATGCCGTTCTTACAATTGCGTCTGGTTTAACCGTAATGCTGGTTACCAACCACTGCAACTACCCCATTGTCTTACTGCGTGGTGAAACAGGATATGTACTACCTGTCGACCTTATCGATATTATTCTTCCCGACGAATCCCCATCTCGCATTGCCGCGTCTGAGCCATCAAGCTCGCCAGCCTTCGACAATGCTATTGACGCAGACCTTCCCCCCTCGCATCGCAGCCAACTTGTTGCTCTCCTTAACAAGTTTCGCTCTTCTTTCGACTTTCAGAAACCTGCTTTGGGCCGCACCACGACTGTCACTCATACTATTGACACCGGCTCACATTCGCCTCTGCGACAGCGTCCTTACCGTGTTTCTGTAGAAGAGTGCCGCGTCATTACGGAGCAAGTAGATGACATGCTTAAACGTGGAGTCATACAGCCTTCTCAAAGCGCTTGGTCGTCACCCGTGGTTCTGGTAAAGAAAAAAGATGGCACCGTTCGATTTTGCGTGGACTATCGCCGCTTAAACAAGATTACAAAGAAAGATGTCTACCCGCTACCACGAATAGACGATGCTCTTGACTGTTTACAAGGCACCGAGTACTTTACATCCTTGGATCTGCGTTCTGGGTATTGGCAGGTGCCAATGGCTGAATGTGATCGCCCTAAAACAGCCTTTGTAACACCGGATGGGCTATATGAGTTCAAAGTAATGCCATTTGGGCTCTGCAACGCGCCTGCGACGTTTGAGCGCATGATAGATACCATATTGCGTGCCCACAAGTGGAAAACTTGCTTGTGTTACCTAGATGACATCGTTGTCTTTTCAGCTGATTTCCCGACACATCTTCGTCGTCTCCACGAGATTCTGACGTGTCTAGTTTCTGCAGGCCCACAACTTAACACCAAGAAGTGCCACTTCGCAGCCCGAAAACTAACCATCTTGGGACACGTCATCGTGTTCCAAGATGTTCTTCTAGTGTTCTTCCGGATCCCAATAAGCTTCAAGCTGTCGCTGACTTCCCAATGCCCACATCACTGAAAGCCCTAAGAAGTTTCGTTGGTCTGTGCTCTTACTTTCGTCGCTTCGTGCGCCACTTCGCGTCCATCATCGCACCTCTGATTAGTCTGCTTTCCAACAGCAAAGGTATATCTGCATGGTCACCTGCATGTGACGACGCATTTCGCCAGCTGCGCCGCCTGCTAACCTCATCACCTATTCTACGCCACTACGATCCCACTGCAGCCACAGAAATTCACACTGATGCAAGTGGCGTTGGTCTTGGCGCAGTTTTGGCACAACGGAAAGGCACCCAAACCGAATGCGTAGTCGCTTATGCAAGTCACGTTCTCAAGAAGGCTGAATTGAATTACTCCGGGACAGAGAAGGAGTGTTTGGCCATAATCTGGGCGCTTACGAAGTTTCGCCCGTACCTTTACGCGGCCGTCCTTTGGACGTGGTCACAGACCACCACGCTCTATGTTGGCTGTCCACCTTGAAAGACCCGTCCGGACGTCTGGGGTGTTGGGCACTTCGATTGCAGGAATACGACATCCGTGTCGTATATCGTTCCGGTCGCAAGCATGCGGACGCCGATGCACTTTCCCGATCGCCATTAACACCAGATGTGGCTTCTCTGTCACCCCCTTTTACCACCTTGTCACCACTCGACACCACTGACATGCTTTCGGAGCAGCGTAAAGACCCATACCTTGCCTTGTTAGTCGACTACCTTACTTATCCGTCTGCTGTCCCTTCGAGGAGAGCGCTATGCCGGCAAGCAGCCCACTTTTTCTTACGAGACAACATTCTGTACCGCCGCAACTACATGCCTGGTGGTCGAAAGTGGCTTCTTGCTGTCCCAACTCATATGCGCTCTGACATCTGCATGCATTTCCATGCAGATCCCCAAAGTGCTCACGCGGGTGTCCTGAAAACCTACGAAAGGCTGCGCCAACGATATTATTGGCGAGGGATGTATCGCTTTGTGCAGAAATACGTTCAGTCTTGCACCACTTGCCAACAGAACAAGACACCTCCGCGGCACCTTACTGGCATGTTACAGCCGCTCCCGTGCCCGGCTCGCCCATTCGACCCCGTGGGTATTGACCTCTATGGCTCCCTCCCATATAGTAGCTCTGGAAATCGGTGGATTATTGTCGGAGTCGATCATCTTACACGCTACGCTGAGACTGCGGCTCTACCACATAGCTCCTACGTTTCGTGCTGGCTCCCTTGTGTGGCTTTGGGTGCCCCCGCACGTTCCTGGCCGGTCTTTTAAACTTCTGGCCCGTAACTTCTGGCCCGGTACTATGGTCTGTACCGTGTCATTGACGCGACCTCCCTGGTGAATCACATCATCGAGCCATTAACACAATCACCAGATTTGCGCCGTTGAGGACGGGAGACCGTACATGTCGACTGTCTCAAGCCCTACTACGACCCCCTCATTGTGCCTACTCCCTGAATCGCCAGGATGGCTACCCTTCACCCCTGGGGGGTTTTGTAGTGGAGCATACGCACCAACACGTATGCGCCTTCGGAAGATAACGAAAAGCCCCGTACTCTGCTTGCGCGAGAGTTTGTGCTGCCTTTGCCAGACTTGCCGTACGCCCATTTTCCGTCGCGACCTCGTTGCGAATTCTCTGCTCGAATAAACGTCATCACACATTAGTTTTTTTTTTTTACCCCACCCACCCTATGTAATACCCTCCCAGTGAGGGCCTTTAGAGGTTTCTTGAAATAAATAAATCAATAAATAAAATAAAAGCAACTGTGTCACTATGTGAAATCTGTCCAGATATTTTGATACTTGCAGTATTTCCAATTCCAGAATTTTTGCACAAAACCTTCATGTGATAAATGTAGGTGACTATCCTCCAATTGAACCAAAAATGGATACCTTTGAAGTAGAGACAAATCTACCTTGCAGTTTTCAAATGTTCTACACAATACTTGGTGTTGTATAGCTCTACAAGACCACTTGGACGCCACTAATCACATTTTGTATAGACACACTGTTCTACATGCATCATGCTTATGACCTGTTCTCAGGAGGCCTGGTGACATGCCACACTTGTGATTAATTACAGTAGCTGTATAAATTTTTCTTTATCAGTAAAAATCGCACAAAATGGTAAATGCCATAACACATTGTAACCACTTAAATTTGGTACATATCACCTTTACAAAGCCTATAGTTTTTCAATTAGGGGCCCTGCAAGACTTTTCCAACTTGGTTAAAAAAACTCTTGCTTATCAGCAGTAAACGCTCCCGAGACCATGGGAGCCAAACAGCATATATAGCTTGGCATGGGACCTGGAATTTACAATTCTCGGTCGACTGGAAATCTGTGCCTTTCTAGAAATAATGCCATGTACCCTAATCACTGCTTCATATACCCAAATTCACGGCCATTTGCTGACCTAAAAATAGTGAGCTGCGTGGTTACTGAGGCCTAATTGACTCGTCAGTGATAAATTGGATCACGAGAGCATTAAAACTGAAAGTAAGCTGCACATACGAAGGAGGAAAAAAAAGAAAACGTGCCTGTGGCCATGACGTGCATGACATAACTTTTTGCAGTAAAATGATTAGCTGGGCGAGTTGGTATGTATCTAATTATTAACTTTTTTAGTGCCCACAAAATCCAGAACAAGAGTGTTTTGTGATACAGATATTTTGTTCTCGCATAGAGATAAACTAACATCTGAGCTTACGGAAGCCTTTCATATAAATGGGTGTACAAACAAATGCATTAGTCAACCTTCAGTGGCTCAAACAAATAGGTACTACAGTATTTGAAATTATGTTTAGTCATATATTTTTGTTTGCCTGTCGCATCACTTGCACATGCACTACGCTGGTTCCCAGGTACTCGTATGTTTTGTTCCTTTCAAAAATAAGTTAGTTGAGAGTTTGTGCTCATCTGTCTCTTTTTTGTTCTGTATTTTGTACACGCTAAAAAAATAATAATAATAATGACATAACTTCTTTGTCCCTGCCACTCCTCCCTCTTTACTTCCAATACGCTCATCGAGAGCAGAGAAAGCAATTGCAGTATGCAACTAATTTCAAACTCCGCTCGTGCTTGTACTTGGTAGATTCTAAAATTTTTTGCAATTGTCGATTCGTGACGTATTACTCTTTCAGTGAAGTCATTTGATGGTTAGCTTGAAAACTGTTGCAGGGCCCTTTTAATTGGCTTCTATGTCTTATATGATAGTTATTTATTGTAGTGCAGTTGAAATGATAGTGCCAGAGTTATTTGTGCTCCATGCAATGTTTATTATTTGCTGGAATTCACTTGTCAGACAGTGTAAAATATCTGCAAGCTTTCTTCACACTGGATTCGCTAGTGATAACTGTTATGTATTTTTTCACAGATATCTGGCATCGTAATTATTGTGTGTGGTGGCTACAGCCTGCATCTTTTCAAGAAAACAGGGCCAGTCATTGGTGATGACTATGTATCTGCTCCTGTCATCCTCATCGTTGTTGGTTCCATTGTATTCCTCGTCGCATTCTTGGGATGCTGCGGTGCTATGCAGGAAAGCTACTGCATGCTAATGCTGGTATGTATGAATTCTTGTGATTAATGTTCTATCCCCTGGGATGTATTCGAGGGTTCATGTTAATTTGTTCAATAAAGATCAATACATTACGTGCAATGGCGATGCCACAAGTGTGTTGTGCAATGCTAGCTGCGAGGGACAAAAATAGATGTGCTCTATCATTTTTTTTTCTATTCCGCATGTGCAGTTAACAAATTATTGGCAGACAACTGGCAACTGCTCCTTTTTTTTAAACGTGTATCTAATTACCATTCCTTATCTGACGCACTGCATTTTTTCTTGCACAGCACATTTAATAAGGTGCAGTATTACTGACACATTGATGTGGTCTGCACTTGCTGTTTTTTTTTGGCCTGAGCAAGCATGGTCAAGAGAACAGGTTCAGAATATTTGCCATGGCTGGTTGTGCGACTACAGCTCGATAGCTTGTGACTGGAACTATTAATGGGAGTCTCTTGCTTACTAAACAAATGCTCACTAGATGTATGAGATGCATTTGTGTTATCACTTTCTAAAAGCAGCAGTAGTTTGTGGCAGAATGGCATCTCAATGTTCTCTTGTTTATAAACTCCAAAGGATCACATTAGTTGTGGTGCATTTTGAAGAATTGTATAGTGTTTTGGTATTAGGATAAAGATGTTACGTTTCAGCGCAGGAGGTCTTCTCTTATTCATGTTTTATTGGGCCTGTTTACAAAATGTCATGACTTTTTCCCATCCATGACAGTATAGTTGTAATAGAAAATGCTGTCAATGCCATGGGGCTATTTCGAATAACTTTAATAATGTGGTGGAATATTAACTGATGTGAGGGCATGCACTTTCATGTCGTAAGACAGTGCAGTACAGAGATAGGAATAGCTTTATTTCCTGAAAAGAGATGGTATTGTACAGTTCAGAACTCCAGTCTGCATGAACCTGTATGGCAATTGTGTGTGTGTGTGTCTGTACAGTTCAGAAAAAAGAAAAGCTTTGCTAAAGCTATTAAAAATAGATTATAATACTTATCCTAGATTATAAACTATTTCAAAAGTGATGCATTCAGCAGCCTGTGCAGAGAACTTGTACATGGCAAGGGCTTTTGATTATAGAAATCAGTGTAAATAACATTGTACTGACAACACAATGTTTTAATACGTTGACTCTAAACCCTACCAAGGCAAATAATCCCTTATGCTGAATATATTGTGGGCGAGTATTACTATTTGCTTGGTACACATAGCCTCAAAAATTTCTAAACATCGGTAATTAAAAATGGAAAATATTTGTTTTGTAGTATTTTAATAGTGACCATAAGTTGATGACAAAGGTAGTACAAGTTTTGTTGCCCTGGTGTTGATAAAAATTTGGTGTATCACACACTTCTGTTGTCTTTGTTGTATTTTTCATTTAAATGATACTCATCTGCTTTTACTCAAGTTCATTCAGTGTCTTTGTATGCAACATAACATAGTGATAGTTGTTGCATTCGGAGGTCCCATATTAAGTGTAAATGTGAAATAAAAATTGAGATAGGAATGAACTTATTTTTTGAAATTATTACTCATATTCCACAATTATCTGCATTTGACATTGTTCTGTGCTAAGTAAATCGTGTTCTAAAGGTTAATGTAAGAAATTTACTTATTACTTTTTAAATGTTAAATTCTTGTGGTTGTAGTTCATTAGTAGTGGCATTGAGGGCACTATGCAAATACAACTAGTCAATTACACTATGTTACTGTTTATTCAAGAAATCTACCTTGAATAGACAAATATCTAGTAGGACATCTTGACTACTGATTTTTTTGGTCTCATTAAAGTAAAGGGCTGTTTTTAAGATGCGAGGAGCAGGACTATTTGTTCATGGCCTCTTATTGTTTTTGCATGAGTCAATTAATTTTGTTTGGTGATATTGAAAGAAATTTAGCTATTTTATTAGTCGTCCTTTTTCAGAAAGCATTTCTTTATTGACAAGTTATTCAGGAAGTACTCGGAAAGCATCTTTTTATTGACAAGTTATTCAGGAAGTACTCATGTTAATGCCTGATTGTATGATTTCGCTCCAGTTTTCAGTATTTTTGTTCCTGATCCTGGTTGCTGAAATAGCAGCTGGTGCACTGGGCTTTGTCTACAAGGACAAGGTAAGAAATAAAACTGTCATGCTGAGAAAACACTCCATTTTGCAAACTTCCTGTTCTAGTTTGGCTTTACCAAATTAAACCTCGTTCTGATCAATACTAGCAGCAGTGGAATAACTAACCTTTCTATCATTTATGTTCTAGTATTCACACAAAATTTGCATCCACAGTTAAATATACATAAACTGGATACATAATCATTTTTTGTACCATAATAATATTGAACTGATTTAATTTGACATATGCCAAATTTTTATGTTGGTTTCAGCATGGTGCTGTAGTGCTCTGTGATGGCACATTCATGCATAGTTCGTAAAGGATGATATGTTGGTTTCAGCATGGTGCTGTAGTGCTCTGTGATGGCACATTCATGCATAGTTCGTAAAGGACGATTGCTTTTTGTCGGACATCCTTTCTTTCTTTAGCTGTTAAAAAAACTAGCAGGTTTGCTTTATGAAGATAACTATTTAAATTCGGCTGTTGTCTGGCAAGTGGCGAATTGCCATTCTGTCATAATGCCTACGGAACTGTGGGGGTTGGGGTTCAATTTTCGCGATGGAATGCAAGAATGCTTATTTATTGAGATCTAATGATTACTAGACCTCGCATGGCTTAAAATTTGTAGTCTCTTCTGTATGATCTCTTATAAACTCTATGCACCTTTAGGAATATGGCTTTATGTCCTCAACAGACCACCTGAAATAAATTAGTACTAAAAGATAGCTAGTAAAAGCAAAAAAAAAAAAGAAAAAAAGGAAATGTTGAAATGTTTATTGTGATGAGCTTAGTTTGTCTTTCTTAGAACTTGTTTTAAATCTCGAATTGTTATACTTAATTTCTAGTTGAAGTTCTACATGTACAATCTAATTGCCGTGCTTGAAAACTGTTCAATGCAGGTTGAAAACCTTGCTCAAGGAAGGTTTATGCAAACCTTGAAAGACTATGACAGGGAAGGTGAAGGCAAGGTGACCCCAGTTCGGGAAGCCTGGGATTTTATCCAACACGAGGTCAGTACAAAGGAGTTTGTGACAGTCTTTGCTTTCAGCAGCCCACGCCGCTACTGTTTTGGGCCTGTTTTATGGGCATATTAACTCTTCAAGATACTTTTTACGCACAACTTATCATCGTAATTTGTATCAACTAGCCAACTATCAATAAGGACTAACAGACAATGATTCTAAAAAAGGCATAGCGGATGTCATAAGTACTAGTAATTGTAATGTAAATGTGAAGAAAGAAAAGAACGAAACTCTTAACTTGCCGCAACCTTCAAATAATGTGTTCGATGCTCTACCAACTGGGCAACATTGGTGGTCATCCCTCCATCCGATTTATAGGGTATATATGTGCAATTAAATGTGGGAGTGTTGGTCAGCAGCGCCAGTAGCCACTAAGGCGAAAGTGGAACTACTTTTGTTTTACTTCGTGGCGTCCCGTAGTATGTGGACTTATGTGCAGGCAGCTGACCAATAATCCTTTGCATACTACCTGAAGGTATCAAGTCTGCCAAAACGATACCCTCGCTATGAATGTAGAAGAGCAGTGTCATTGTCTGTTAGTTCTAATTATTGTTGTATCTAACAAAGAAAAGAAGCCCTTAAGTTTTACACTTCTTTTCTTCATAACTACCCAACTACAGTCGATCCCGGATATACCGAACTCGAAGGGGATCGCAAAATAGTTCAATATATTCGATATATCGAACTAGCATTGAAGCTTTTCAAATTAGCGAACTTAGCTCCTTCGGCCACAACGTTGGCTGGCGCAGAACGCCGATGCAAGCTTTGTAGTGCGGCAAAAGCTTGGTTAGCGGCGGCAGCGAAGGTGTTGGCACATTCATAACCGCACGGCTACACTTCTGCGGCACCGGCAAAAGCAGCCAAAATCTCGGCATCGATGCAGTCAGAAACAGCAACATAGTCATCTGTACCGATGAAGTCGCTGCTGTCAGAGATTGGTGCCCGGAAATTCTGATAAGTCGCAGAATTCACTGAGGCACCGTACGCCGTTGTTAGCAGTCATGACGCACCCGAAGTCATCACCTGGCCCGCGAAGAACGTTTACAACACAGTGTTTTACTTGACGTCGCTCAAAGCGCCAGTTATAATTTTTATTGCTACATGCAGGTCAACGTTCAGCGAAACTCCCGAATGAGAATTTATTAGGAACGAGGCGAGAAGTGCACAAGGCGCAAAAGAAGCAGCGCCGAGTTCATCAGAATTCTCGCCATCGACACGTTGGCGATACTGATGTCACTGTGGCTTTGTAGCTGGCAGCCTCTGCTTTTAGCGGCTTTGATGCGAGAAGATAAAAAAAAGCGTAGCCTCTGAGACACGTGTTTTGAAACCGAAAACACTACAAATACACCACAAGGTAGCAAATCTCGAAAGGCATGCTTTTCAGGTTTGCATGCTGTTGTGTGCTAACAACAAGGAAGGGAATGCGAACATTGCACCGAGGTCGCCGAGTCGCTTCCCATTCTCATTTCCGTGCCCTTGGCAATCGGTCTTCTGGAAAACATTGTCTGCGCGCTAAGACCTGCAGATCGCGAATCAAAGGTACAGATGTAGCAAGTGCTGCGCAACGAACCAGATCAGCACGATGAAATAACACGCGTTTTTTTCCGTCGCCTGCATGCAAAAAATTCTGGCACGAGGCCGCCACAGCGCCCGGCCACTGTGCCCATGTTCTGCATGAAACTCACCGGCGTCGGCATTCTGCGACTGTGGTGACTTTGAGCACGGTGCAAGTGACACTTGATCGCAGTTGCTCTAACGTTAGGATTACAATGCTGGAGGCAAGTATAACGAGCAGAACAGAAAAGGTGTTTTATTACGCACATGCAAGTTGTTACTGTATGTACACATACCGAACACGAAACTACGTATGTGCACGTGGTCCTCATTGCATCTTCCTGGGCACAACAGTTTTGTCCGTTGCCACAAGCAAGAGCACTGCCCAACTGTCGCTGACCTGCAAGGCGTTCGTCGTCGTTCCACTTTGTCATGGTGCCCAATGCAATTTCGCTGAACACTTCAAATGCTTCATCGCGTCAACCGCCGCACAACACATGAATACGCACTCGTTTTACACACTGTTCAGGCCCCGTTGTGGACGAAAGGTATTGTAAACATTGCTAAGAGTAGAGTAACTGCCAGGAGAACACTGTGTAACCGATAACGCAGCGCAGAGCACGGATATTGTCCGCCACGGCTCAGCACGAGACCTGCGGAGGCACACATGCCGCCGCCAGCCGCGGCCGCTCACTGCTAGGCTAGCTACACTGCACAACACGTAACCATAGCAACGTCCCTGTTGTGCCCAGTGAATATGGCCACCATGATGTCATTTCCTCCACACTTTTTACGTAGCGCGCCAGCCGGGCATGCCCTCTCCTATCTTTCCTTCCTCCGTGCTGCAGGCCTTGCCAAGCCTTGTCCAGTGGCACCGCTGCCAATGCTCGCGATGTCAATGGAGGATTTAGACTTCAGTTGCCCATTGTTGTGAGACTTTCACATTTTTTTCTGCCAACGACCGGTATATAAGACAAGGGTCGACTTTTCATTGTGTTTTTTTTTATTCGACCTATATTCCGGTTTTTACGAATGCTACCCAAGCGTCTGTATCATAATAGGATTTGGTGTTATACTACTTGGTATCAGCAGGGTGTCACTTCCATAATTTAACCACTGTCATGATAAATAGGTTGTGTATACTGATCTTCGTACTTTCATTTAAAAAAGATGATTGTATGTCTGTGGTTTGTTGAAATATCCAGTTTGGCTCTGTGTTGGAGGGGAAGAGCTGCTTGTGAATAGATACATATTCAGTGGTTGTATATGCAAGTGCTAGCACTTATAGTTGCCTTTTAAGTTTCCCTTTTCACTTAACGGCCATGAAAGATATAGAAACAGAATGGTTGACATAGGTGGTAAAAAAAAAAAGCAATCAACTGAGCAAGAGAACATGCAGTGATTATGATGCCATTTTGCTTGGGAGAGCTGAAAGGTTTTTTTACCATTTTTCTAGGTTACTGTCTTAAAGGCCACTTGTATGTTTATGCAATTCACTTGTTCATCTGACAGCCAAGAATAATTTGGATTAGTCATTGTTTTAGCCTGATGTTTTCTCTGCAATATCTCTATTCATAATGTTGAACTGAAAAGGACTTTGTTTTCTCTCTGTAGCTGAAGTGCTGCGGTGTAAATGGACCTGAGGACTGGAGACAAACTAAACTTGGTCATCCACCAGGCAGCTGTTGCACTGATGGTGAAAACTGCCAGAAACAACAGACTTACTACCAAAAGGTATGCCACTTAACATGTTCATTGTATATCGCTTGCTTATGATAATGTATTTCCTAGAGTGTGCTGATGCTGTGATCTTGCCTGTATAGCTTTTAATTTTGTCTTGTAAATTCAATTGATATGATGTTGCACAATGTGCCTCCTGTGTGCCTATATAGTTAATTGCTTTACTAAAAATTAAGTTTCTAGTTTTCTGTTTCGTTCAATAAACACCTATGTTTGCCTACATTAAAAACTGCTTTTCTTTCTATTTTTTCCTTCTTTTTTTTTAGTTCTTAGACTTCGAATTCTGTTAACTTGCCTCTTTATCGACTTCTATAAACACTGAATTTATGCTTGGTGTCTGCCATCTGGAGCCAGCGTAATTTTTGTTTTTAACCCTAAAGTGCTCTTCCTCAGTCTTGTCACAAGTATACACCACTACCCTAAAATTCCGAGCAAGAGCCCCCCATTGAAGTCGAAATTACCGGCAGGGGGGAGAGGTGCCATCTTAGAACCGCACCAAAGTTTAAAATCGTGGCAAAACTTTCGCACCAGGAAAAAAAAAAACTCGGTGCGCATGAATTAAAATTTTATTAGGGAACTTTATTTAGGCCCAGGATTTGTTGTGGCTTTTAATCGCTTTCCAAACCGTCAAAACACTCCTCAGAGTCAATTGCAAAAACACCGGTCGCAGCATTCAACTTCAAGTCCGCCGCGGTCTTCTAGCACCACAGCGCCAACATCGGCCAGTCCACTGTCCTCTGAGCCATCGAGCGCGTTACTAATATCGCATTCCTTGAAAGACCGTGCCACTGTTTTCTCGGGTATAGCAGCCCGCGCCTCTGCAACCAAATCGAGCACTTGTTGCTGGGATGGCTTCAAGTTTTCGTTCGATGTTCGTGACTCCTCACACGTATAGTGCTCCCACAAATGTTGCAAGGTGGACTTGAACGGCTTATTCTAATGCAGATCGGCTGGCTGCAGGATGATCCTGCACCCCACAGGCACGTAGAGCACGTCGTGGTGTCGTGCTTCTCGAAGGCATTTATGGCGACTTGTGTCTTATGGATGGGCGCCTGGTCCAACACTAGTAAGCGTTGCACGTCGTCAACGTTTGGGCCTCATACTCTCGACAGCCATTATTGCATTTTCTCCGATGTGATCCCGTCGTTTTTTGTGGTGGTGAGACGAACATTTGCTACGAGTAGAAAAAAAAAGTCGGCATTGTGATAAAATGAACTAGGCGACAATGTGACTCCTTGCTCCCATAAAGAAAAAAAGTTATTCTCACCTGGTATGCGAAGGCTCGCAAAGGCCCTGGCTGAAATTTAACCACTTTGCTCCTTTAAGACAATCAAGGCTCGGAGTTTGTGACTGGTGGCGCAAGCATCTAGGCAAACTGTGAGGCCTTGCCAGGCACATCCAGTGTTCACAATCCATATGGTGCTTTCGCCGACCATGTTGTTCGTCCTGTTGGCGGGGTTGTCTATTCGCACCATCGTCTGATCCATGTTGGCCTTGTTATATCAGGTGTAGTCGTGCCGTCGCAGCGAGATTGTGGAAGACCAATAGGCTTTTGTGGCTTCCGGAAGTTCTTTCGGCATCTTCTGGCTTTTGTTCGTAGCGCGGCGCATTGCAAGGCCGAATCGCTGTTACTAGAGATATATATAATGTCTGGAGGCTATGAAGTTTCCAACTGCATGCTGTTGGCAATTTTGACTGACTCTTGGAGTTAATTTCCTCCTCCTCGACTAGCTTCAACACTAGCTAAGGAGGGAAGATGTTTGAGGTTCGGAATGGGTCCCCTCGATGACTCGAGTGCACGGTGGCAGCGCGAAGGAAGAGCCGTAGTTCGGTGAAGAGACGCTTTATTGCAGCCTCAGCCGACTGCTCGAGTCCAAGCCCGAACCTCTGCTTCAGATTTATTGGCAACGAATGTTCGCATCTTGTCACTTAGAAATGGCAATAGAATCGTGCCCCGAATATCCTCAGGTATGTTCAATGCCGCAAAAAGAGCGTCCACATTTTTGAACCAGGCGGGAATCATAGGCTCATCAGTGGGCATGGGTGCAAGAACTGCCTTTAGCTCCTTCGCGTACCGTCCGATACTGGATTGCTGGTTCCGGTTTTCCGGTTCCTTCGATAAGGCACGCGACGATCTCATTTTTTCTAGGTCAAGCTTAAGCTTCAGCGCTTCAATTTCAAGCTTCAGTTTTCTGGTGCGATCCGATTCACTAACGGCGTCCCCTTCTATCACATCTCTATCTGAGTCCGCCATCTCCCAGAGAGTGCCTGAACGCAAGTTCATTCAGTAAAAACAAATTTGGGGGGGCCCTGAGAGAGCACAAAGCAGGTCTCACCTTGCAGTGATGCGTCGCCCGATGCACTTGACAGTTGGAACTGCGTCCGCCTCGTTGCCAACGCTAGCTGTGACAACCAATTCCGATGCAGCAGGTCTCCGCGCGGTCGCCTGTCGCTGACTCAGTCTGTCACATCGACTGCCCTGCTGCTCTGCTCCTGAAGCAGCACACTGCAGCGCCTCCCCGGTAGGTCCGTCACTCAACGACGATCTTTGGCTCTGCTCTCGTGCAGTGACACGCAGTGCTCTTGCGCTGCCGAACTCCAAGCTCCAATGTTGACCGGCAGGCTCGTACCGAATGTCAATTCTGCTTCTTGCAGCACAACAGCCAGTCCCGAAGCTGCATGTGTCTTGTCAGCTTCCCGGACTTTAGCACCTTCCTCGCTGCGGGCGCTCCACATCCTGTCGACAGCGCCAGTTAATTTCCTCCTCGAGGGGAACCATTCTGAACCTCAAACATCTTCCCTCCTTGGCTAGTGTTGAAACTAGTCGAGAAGGAGGAAATTAACTCTTGGGAAAGAATCTGGTTGCTGATGGCACGTCCTGCACTTCTTTCTCATTCAGTTTAAGGTACTTGAAAGGCGCATTATCCACATGTTCGCTGAACACTGGTGCGCCGTTACTAAGCTGTCATCGATGTTTCGCCTTCCCATGGTTTAGCTGCAGCGAATTCTTCTCCCATTCCCGTATCCCCTTCGGGTCGAGCTTGAAACGTTGAGAAGTTTCCTTTATGCCATCAAATAACCTCGATTTTCTTTGCCACTGTGTAGGACTGCATAGCCATAGCTGACCTCTCGCTGTAAATGCGAAGCAACAAATGGTACGGAGCATGCGTGGAGCAATCTAGCTGCAGTACAAAGCAGAATTGGATCGGATTGGATTGTTGCGGAGTGGTGGAAGAGGAGGGATGCTTTACCGGAACTGGGTGGATATTTGAAATCGCCAGTGAAGTTGGGGGGGGGGGGGGCTCTTATATGGGGGGAGGGGGTTCCGGAATTTTACGGTAAGCACTCGCCATGCCTAAGTACAGTAGAATCTCAATGATATGAATTCGAAGGGAGCAGGCAAAATATTCATATCATCCCATATTCGTATGAACCAAAAACAAGTTAGAGCTGATAATGAAGATGAACAAGCACTTTATTGGGGTCAACTACTACTTGCTAAAAAAAGTCCATAATATTCTTTTTAACCTTCCTGCTTTCACTGCCTCTCAAGAAAGTGCCGTGGTTTCCTCACTCGTGCTGCTGGTGCTTAAGGCGCGTTCACATTTAGCATCAAAGGGAGCGAAAGCGGCCAAATTTATTTGAAATTCACTCGACTCGCCGCTTAAGCGGCTGGAAAAACCATGAAGTTGACGCGAAGAAAATAAGTTGAGAATTCAAGCGTAAATGCCAGAGTGGCTGCGAAACTACGTTCACGCTTGTTCAAAATGGTCACAATTGTTCTCACCCTCGTATATATTCCACTGCTGCCGTAGCTGCCTTTGCCACTTGATAATCTATTTTGCCCCTTTCCTGAGCATTGAAATTTGTACCGAATTCTAGTTCTGCATGCAAAGCTCTTTACACCTGTACAAACATTGTTTTAGAGATGCACCAGATGAAACGACATGAGCAAACGCACTGGCAGTGGGGGTGACAGATTTAGCAGGCAGTGCAAAAGCAAGACACGTTAAGACGTGCGGACTCACTGTTGCTGCACCTTCTTCTGCTTTCGGTGTTCGAAGCGATCGTAATCCAAACCAGGCTCTCGATGAACACATCCTTGTCAAGGCCGTGAGCTTTGTCGTGCTGCTCGGGTAGTTCACGATTATGCTTACGCGAGCCACTGCCGACGCCTTTGCCGCCATGATGAATTTGCGGCTGGTTGTTTACATCACATGGTGTGAGAGCTAGTTCAGCTGGTGTAACCAAAGCCGTGAAGCAAAAAAATGATCTGCTATCCCATGGTGGAAAAGTTGGTCTCTGGCTGATTTTTTCGCGACGGCCTCGCGACTTGATTTTTCCCGCCACTTACGTGGCAAAGTGAGCGAAATTTTGGTAAGTTTTACTGCATTCGCTTTCATGACGCCAAGTGTGTATGGGCCTTCTTCCCACAGACAAGCTGCGTTGTGCCGTTCGCATGCAGCGGTCAATCGTGCATTTGTATCATCCGCGGTGGCTGGGAAAACTGTTCGTTTAACACAGAATCAGTAAGTGCATCGAACTAACACACGGTGTCATTGAAAAAGTTTGCTTAGGCTGGCACGGGTCGGATTGTAAAGCTGAAATTGTACCTTGCAAAAAATTATAGCAATGTTTACTTAAATAGTACAGCTCAACCTCACTTTCCACAGTGGTCTAGTGGTTATGGTGCTAGACTGATGAACCGCAGGTCTGGGATCGAATTCCGGCCACGATGGTCGCATTTTTTATGAAGGCAAAAATGCTAGAGGTGGTATATTTGGATTTAGGTGCACATTGAAAAACCCTAGATGGTCGAAATTTCTGGAACCCTCCTCTACGGTATCTCTCATCGTAGCGTGGTTCTGGGACATTAAACTCCATCAATTAATATTAGTATAGTCAAAATTCGCCACAATGAAATTGATAATGCACAGAAAAAAATTTTGCTTGTTGTGAAACTGAAAAAAATATAGCTGACTTGAGTTTCTTCTATGCCCAAAATTCAACAAGTGCGAGCTGCTTCCTTTTGTTTCCCAGTAGTGTCATCACTAGATTCTCGAACACGCATAGCAACGCCATGTTGAAAAAACACACTCAAACACCTGCTTCTGTGAAGGAACCAAACAGAGCCACAGATGCATATCACGAACTGCGCAGTTAGGCTAGCACCGTAACAGTAGCAACTATCTACCATCAACAAGGTATCCGACAGTGCTGAGATGCAGCCATGGTATCATGGAGCGGTGACTTGTGCCTTATACTAAGCTATGCTTATCATTGCTATCCTCATCATTCAGTAGTTGTGGCTGGCTGATCTTGTTGATAGCACAAATGAATCATTGCTCTGATTACTGACTGCACTGGCCAAGGGCAAAAAGAACGAAAGGCATTGGAAAAGGAATTGTTCAACGATGGCACCCAGCTGCAGTGTGGACAACTTTGTGACCGAGTTTCAGCTTCAGATTGTCTACAACTAAGAAGCAAGCCAGTGGCAACAGCAGGGCAGCCTCATTGGCATCAGTATACGCATTCAATTTGGAACTGTAGGCTGTAATACCATACGAATTGGCGGCGTATCGTGATGTTTTATTTGGTGCTTTTAATTCAACCCGCCGGATAATTTGACCTCTTTCATTCGTCCCATCAAGGTAGATTTAATGGAAGTTGAGTTTAGTTCTTCGGATAACTAAAACCTCATACAGCAAAGGAAAGTGTCAGGGGTGTTGTCCGTAGAAATTTAACTGAACAAAGAAAAAATTGTCTCTTGTGGGTACTGCACTCGCAACCTTCACACTGTGTGTGCGATGCTCTACAAGGGAATTGCATTTCATTTTCATCCACTTTCATATCTTCTTTCTGTAACCGCTTCATGTGTGGGCCCGTCATAACTGCATTTTTAAACCTGTTGCAACTTTGTATGTATTTCTGTTCTTGTTTGTAACAATTTTTTACTGTTTGGCACTGGCTCCTGTGGCTGTGGTATCGCACTGTTAAGCAGAAGGCTGTGGGCGTGATCCTGGCCACAGTGGCCATGTGCTGATAGTGTGGAGTGCAAAAACTCTTCTGTGAGATGCTTTAGGCCTATATTAAAGAGGTCCTCAGGCAATCAAGCTTTATCTGGTCTCTCAATGCAGAGTGCTTCATAACGGGATCTAAAATGCAGAAGTTGATGTGAACAGGAAAGCTTGTAGAGATGAAAAATTTGGGAACACGAGGGCTACACTGAAGCCAGCATCAACCAGTGTTCCCAAGAATTTTTCATCTTGTCATTAGATTGTTGTTTTAGAGAGAAAACCCCTTCTTAAATGGTAGTTGCAGTTCAGATGCACAGTTACACTGCCAATTACCCTTCATTAATGCTAGTAAAGTATATTTGGAACACAATTACTGGTCATAGTTATACAGAAGTATTAGTAGCGGTCAATTGTCATGGAGGTACGCATTATATCAAGATTTGTGTCTTCCTGCTTGTTCTATTATTTAATGATTATTTAATGTTTAATAGTGCATTGACAAGATTTGTGATAGAATTTCTCTGAATTTTTGTGATATGCTTTTTTTTTGTCTTAATACACCTTTACGTTGTTATCCAGTATTGAATAGCAAAGCTGTGTCTTTGTATAGAATAGTAAGACTACATTATGATGTTTTTAACTTACTATGCATGAATATTATTTTTTCAGGGCTGCTATGACAAAGTGAAAGAGGACCTTTCACAATATGCAGTCTATGTTGGAGTTGCAGGAATTGGCATCGGTTTGATTGAGGTGAGCTGTGATTAGCTGCATAGGTTTGTTGCATTGAATTGACATGCAAGCTTATTCATGGAGGCTGAAGGTACTGTTTAATAGGAAGGTGCATCTTGCATTTCTTTTCATCATGTTAGACTCATATTATGGTTATTTAGAAAATCCACAGATCACTTCTTTTCAGAAAAGCATTGTGATCCAGTGTGGTTGGTGTAGATGGAAGGCAATAATTCTAAACACATTAAAGAGCCCAGCACTATCCCAGCCACACATTAGTTTTTCGTGACCCAATTCCACCTATGGAACAATCATTATTTTGCACTTTTGTTTGTGTTGATGCTGTGACACTTGGCATTCAGAGCTGCTTTGGAGCGTGTATGGATGCTGGCAGTGTGGTCTTGTTGTGTGGCCATTTCGGGTGTGTGTGAATATTCAAAGACTTCTGATAACAAATCGAATACCATTTTGAATTGATTCGGTTCTCAAATTGAATAGTGCTTATTTGAAATACCAAATCTTTTTCTAATAGCATTTTGGATTATCAGCAATATAGAAAAATGCTTGAAGGCATTAGATGTTGCCATAAAAGTTGCCATAAAAGACATTCACTTCCATGATGTAGGTACTCTGCTGGCCTAGCTTTATTCTGGGATGTAGATAGAAAATCCTTTGTCATAATTTATAGATTGAGTGCTCATATTATGCAACACATTTTTTATTTTGGTGAGATATTCACATGAATATAGTTGTAACAAGTGTTTGAATATTCAGTCCAGTCATATAGCTAAATAGTTTTAATGTATTTAAATAGTTTATGTCAGTTTGTTAAGCTGACGATGTTGTGCGTACTAGCAGAATTGTGCCTTGTTTTTAGTACTGCCGATTGTGCTCTCAGATGTTATGTTTCTCTATATTATGCATTCTTTTTCTGTGACCCCCAAGAAACGTCTATAGGAGTCTTCAATTTAATCTTCCATTCACGCTGGACAAGCAGCAGAATAGCGAGAGTGCACAAAGCAGACGGAAATTATGTTCAGACGTGTCCTGTTCCTTTCCCCACTTCCACCTACACTAAAGGGGTACTGACGCAAAAATTTTGGCATCACATTTTTCTGCTGCAATGTGTTGCTGGGGGCCTGTTCGTCATAACACAATACATTGTTTGCTACCACATATGACGTATAATTAATTACAGGCCCCTCATTATCGACCAGTTTCGGTTTGAGAGAGCTTCAAAAACACAAAACCGCCAGGAACAACTATAGCCACCTAGCGTGTGCAGTTCTCGACCACGTCAGCACACAGAACTGTGACATACTTCCGCACAGTCTGCATCAAGAATTGCTTTTGAATAGGAAACGGGACTGCAGTGTGGCCAAAACTTTCAAAGCGTGTGTCACAGCCATGCACTTGCGACGAGTTGCCGAGAGGTATAGACTGTGGGAACAAACACGTCAAAAAAATATTAACAGCTATGACGTCATCATAACTTGTTTTATTGACAGCAGTGTGGTCATGTGAGGGAAGTGGGGGTTCCCGAAGGGTCCCGTTCGAGGGTGTCAATAGCACGATGGAATCTAGCGGTCATGGAAACTTCAAAATTAATTTAACATACCTTCCAAGCTATATTGACCGTTGATTTTTTGCAGATGATATACGAATGTTCGTGGAAATCGACCCCGCAGGCTATCTCAGCCACGAAATTTTGTGTCGGTACCCCTTCAATAAAAGACCCCTAAACCACCTGGAGGTCCAAAAAGTTATGTGGCGGCACTTCAATATGAATCTAGAACAAACGTAAAGCTTCAAGAATTTAGGCTATATGACACCTGCAACAGCAGAGTTGCAGGCATCTAATGATGGACAATGTGGCCACTGCTTGCTTTTTGAATTCCTTCGCTTCTCTCATCTCTGCACATTTCATCCTTGCTGGACACTTCTCCGAAAGTTGTGTGGGCTATAGGGCACTTTCGTGAACCTATCTGAGTGAACTTTGATTGAACGAATATTTCAGAATAGCCAACTTCTCGAAAATTCCCAGCGGTTTTTTTATGCATTGTTCGCAAAAATATTTCAGTTAAACGAACTTTTTAATAGTGGCTATTTCAGTTGAATGAACTTAATTGGCAAACCAAGGCTCAATTTTGAGATCACTTCAGTGAAGTTTTCCGCTCTGTGGTGCTGGTGTACCCAGTGTGTGCCGCCCTGAAATCGCCCATAGTGGTGCAACATCGCTTATACATGCGGCCCCGCCGATGTAAAGAGGACAGGCGAGAGAAAATAACCAGCCACGTGTACTTCAGTACCTGTGCACAGCTGTCAGATTTTAAAATTTGTTCCACTGTTCGTCCGAAGCCGAAAGAAACGTGCGAAGTTATGGCTAAGGCCAAGGCTAGAGATCGTATTAGGAAGTTGCTAGAGTTACAACAATAAGGTGTGCTAGTGGCAGTGCACAGAAATGTTTACTCTTTGACCAGCTTTCTCTCCTTGCACTTTAAGGGGGGGCGCGGCAAGTAAAGTGCCGATTTTGGTCAAAATATGCGATTTTCTGATTTATTTTTTTTCGTAATCTTCAGACCTTCAACTTCCTTGTTCTAAAATATTACAGCGAAACGTGCGCTACAAATCCCGCAAATAGTGTTTTTGCCGAGGCTAGTCGCCGAAAAGTGTGAAAAAAAAGCCCCTGAAACGGTGTTGTTCACGCCGCACAAACGCGCCAAGTTGTTGACCGTGGGCCGCCATTTTGGTAGCTTTGGAAAGAGGAGAAAGCCGGCTTCCCGATGGTCGCGGTCTCGTATTTCACCGAGTGAAAATAAAGCGCGAGGAGCAAGTAAAAAAACGAAAACGAAGAACGGCAATTGGCTGCGCGGGTCACGTGGTAGCAGGCGCGACCTCTTACTGGTCAAAGCTGCGCCGCGCACCTTGGCAACCTTGGAAGCGCGAGCGCATCTGCGGCCGCCGAGTCGAGAATCATTCGGCGTGCGCTTCGTTTTTTGCCAGTTGGCTGTTTTTGTGATAGTTCGCGTGCTTTTTTTACCAAGCTTTGTTTACATCGGTGGTCTCTTCTGAGTGCTTGCTCATACTGCGGTGCTATGTTGTCGCAAAAAAAGTTCCGGAGCGTCCACAAGTACGGCAAGCGTCGGAAAGCTTGGAACAAAGAGCAGACGACTGCGGCTGCCGTCCCAGTCGCAGTTCCGGACGGAGCATGCTCTTCAAGCGTCACGGAGCCTCTACTCAGACCCTTCGCTGATTGTTGTGAGGCCGAGAGTGTGGAAGGTGCCACATCGTCGTATGTCAGACCGCCGGATGCCGTCGACCGTGATGGACGCTCTCGCGAACCCGATTGCGGTGGCACCGCGTCGGCAGCCGTTGCAACTCCGGGCGTGCGCGCGTCGAACATTCTATCGCGAGTTTCGGCCCAGATTCCGAGCAGTGAAGAAATCGCGCAGCGGGCGCAGACAAGGCGGGATGTTTTGGATGCCGTAGCATCGAAATCCGCTTCAAAGCGGAAGCTCGAGCTTCTGAACGAAGGCTGCGACGAAAATGACGGCGGTAAGGACTCCACATTCTTCATTGTAAATAAGAAGATGCTGAACGGTCTGCTTTCGTCAGTAAAGTGCAACAAGTGCGACGAAGGGTCGATACGCCTCGAGACTACGCACTGCCTTGGACTCGCGGCGAGGATGGAACTTTTTTGTGACAATTGTGGCATAGTGAACAGTGCGTGGTCGTCCCCGAGGTGCTCCGGGCAACAAAAAACGAACCCCTTTGAGGTAAACATGCGTGCTTTGAGGGCTGTGCAGTCAGTTGGCAGAAAACAATCTGCCATAAATGACATTTTTTCTGCGATGGACATTTCGCATCGAGCACTGCACCACAAGTCCTACCAGAGACTGCAAAGGAAGTACAGCCACCCTGCCACCACATCAGCTGCCACCCGCATTGAAGCAGAAAGTGCACAGAAGGTGCATGACATTTACAAGGACCTAGGAGGAGTGCCAGGCAACATTGACGTCATTTACGACGGCACGTGGATGACGAGGGGGCACAGAAGTCATATTGGCGTGGGCTGTGTAATCGAGCTGTACACAGGCTTGGTCTTGGACCACTGTGTCCTGTCCAACTACTGCCAAGGCTGTGCTGTTGGCCCCAAGCCTGGTGACGACAACTATGAGGAGTGGCTTGAGAAACACAAGCCACAGTGCCAAAAGAACACCGATGCTAATGCAGGCCAAATGGAAGTAGAAGCAGCGAGGATCATGTTTGAAAGATCGTTTACCAAGTACAAGCTTCGATACATCAATGTGCTCTGCGACGGTGACAGCCGTACGTACCTTGCCCTCACGCAAGACAAGGTGTATGGCTACATGTTGATTAAGAAACAGGAGTGTGTGAACCATGTGAAAAAAAGAATGGGCACTTCCTTGCGCAACCTTCTTGATGAGCACAAATCCAAAGGCCGAGGACTGAGCATGGGTGGCAAAGGCCGGCTGACGCAGGGCCTTATAAAGAAGTTGACGAATTATTATGGCTGGGCCATTAAGAGCCACCCCAACGATGTTCCTGGCATGGAGAGGGCCATCATGGCCACTTATTACCATGTAACATCCACAGACCAGGATCCACACCACGACCTGTGCCCAAGTGGGACTGACTCCTGGTGCCCGCACAATCAGGCATTGGCCAAGGGAGAGCCGCTGCCGCCTCACAAACATAAACTGCCCCCTCACGTGCGAGTGGCACTGCTGCCAATCTACAAGCGCCTCTCGAACAAAGAGCTCCTTGAAAGGTGTGCGCAGGGAAAAACCCAGAACGCTGTGGAGAGTATGAACAGCCTCATTTGGTCACTCCAGTCCAAGAGCCAGTTCGCCTCCCTTCGAAGTGTGGAAAGTGCAGTTGCAGATGCAGTCTGCCGTTTCAATGGTGGCTGCAAGAGTGCGCTGCAAGAGATCACTGCTCAACTGGGCTTCAATCCAGGAGACTGCTCTTTGCGGCGAGCAGCCGAAAAGGATGCCAAAAGGGTGAAGAGGGCTCAAAAGGCGCATTGTTCCACGACAAAGAAGCGCAAAACTGGGTTGCGCTCTACAGAGGCCAAGGCCACAGCATCTCAGGATTACTGCCCAGGAGGATTCTGAGTGTTTTAGGCATGTTGTGAACTTCCAAACAAGAGTGAACTTTCAAAGTCAGTTTTCTCAACTCTTGATTTTCGCCTATGTGCCTTCGCTAGAACATCTGTCATTTTTTAACAAAGACTGATAGAGTCGTTCCGTTTTTTGCACTAGGCTCAGGAGGCCTTTAGCAGTGCAATAAAGCTTTATCTCTCTTCTTACTCATCATTTAAAATTTTTAGAACACATTTTATAATTACTGCGATGTGTGCGCAAAACAACATCCATGTTTTGGAAATTTTATTTATGGTTACAAGAACTAGAAAAATCAACTAATAGCTTCTTTGCACAAGTTGATGCTTTGGGAACATAATAATATGAAAAAATAATTTCATTTAGCAATAATTATCTCTTTAAGTGTGAAGAGCATTAATTAGTATAATTATGCTTGTAACTCAAAAAGTACAAGAGGTATTTGAAAACGGTTTTCATATTTGGAATCCTCACAATCATCCACATACACACACCAAATTTCATCACAAACAGTACATTAATAAAAAAATTAGTTTTACTTGCCACGTCCCCCCTTAAGGGTGCCAGTCCAAATGAAAATCATAGAATTCTTTTCAAAATGATTGCGTTTCACATGCTTGAATTGGATTTCGGCTGTTCCGTATTCCAGTGGGTATTCAGTTTAGCAAACATTCAGTTAAATGAACAATTCCCTTTGGTCTCTTGATGCTCACTCAATTGAGAGTTCACTGACTGTGCCAGCTCTTTCTGTGCACTTTCTTTTTTCAAAACACCATGCACTCTTTGTTGCAAAGGCACTGTGCTTTTGGTTTGCCTGCTGTCCTTCAAAGATGCTGTGGTGGTGAAACGGTCTTTGGATGCCCCTCACGTAGCAGATATTTTATGACATTATAGTTCGTTGTATTTCTTTTTGTGCACTGCCTGCTGAATTACTGTTGGGCATCGCAGCTACAGGCAGTGCCAACATCGGTTAGAGCCACTATTTCAGGCAAGCGATAATGTGTATCAGAATAAAGTTAGGCAAAAATTGGTAGTGGACATAGCTTTTTACAAAATAAACATCTAGTTCCAGTGCA
This sequence comes from Rhipicephalus microplus, assembly GCF_013339725.1. Lineage (NCBI taxonomy): Eukaryota > Metazoa > Arthropoda > Arachnida > Ixodida > Ixodidae > Rhipicephalus > Rhipicephalus microplus. Next base: position 59,190,743 of record NC_051172.1, read on the forward strand.
AGTTATAGAAGTTTTGTTCAGAGATAATTAACAGGTGCCGCCAAAGCACACAGAAGCGGTTTGGCCATAATTTCGTTCGAGCTGATGCCTCTGTGTACATCAGCATATTCCCTGTGTGTTAAATAATTTTTTGAAAAATAAAAAGGTACGGGAAGGAAAAGAATGAAATGTCTTAACATTGTCGCCACAGAACGCTTGGGAAGGAACCGCCCAAGACCCATTCCCTAGTGTAATCGGGTATAGTTTCGAAGTGAATAAAAAAAATGCTTAGGGATGATACAGACACCCAGGCGATCAGTGGCATCAATACTGGTGGAAAAAATTGGGGCCTGCACTCCATGCTCTGTCAGGAGAAAACCTTGCTCACCACAAACAAAACCACAATTGGCTCCAAACGGCAAACAAAGGCCAAGTGTGGTGTGATGTGTTTCTCCAAAATCTCACTGCCATGGGTAAATAAGTTTCAGAATGTTTGTATTTGAAACAAGTGATGTGGCACTACGAATGGAAAACCATGACGTGCAGCATAATCGTGTGTAGCAACACTACGAGTTGTGCAGTCTATACATGTAGACTCGCTAGCTCAGTAAGCGGAAGTCTCAAGTTCTCTCTTGGCGAATTGGCAGCCCCAGGTTCTGGTGACATATCTAGATGTACCATCTGATATGCCGAAGAGCTATGGCAGCATCACAAAGGTTCAGGGTGAAACACGTCATTTTCTTAGTTTGTAGTGTTTACTGGTGCATAGTGCTGCTTCATTGGACTTAGGGGATTTTAATTGTATTCCGAGCTCCATTTAGGTGTCTACTCTAAACATCTAAAAAAAAAAGGGTGGTTCAAGGTGCTTCATACAAAGGTATTGAATGTATGCCACTTTTTCTCTTTTCTGGACTGTGTATTTTGTAATGAATTTTCACTATTTATGGGAAACACTGAGAAGAAATTGGAGAACACTGAGGCAAAATAGTTTGAGCTTCTCAACCTTTTGTTTTCTGGAGATGCACTGGCAGGAGCTAATAAGCAGACACTTGGAAGTGGTTCAACGTCATTGCATGTTAAAGAACACCGAATGGTCCGAATTTTCGGAGCCCTTCACTAGTGTGTCTCTCGTAATCATATCGTGGTTTTGGAGGTGCGAAACCCCAGATATTATTATTACCTAGTAGTGGTTGCAGTAGACTCGGCATGCTCACGGAGGAGACAAGTTGAGACACTCCAACGTAGCACTGGTAAAGATTTCTCGTCGAAATCATGCTTTTGAGAAATGCATTCTTTTAAAGGCCACGTTTTGTCAAGCTAAATTCGAAATTGCATCAATAAGGAACATCGTTGACAGTTAGGCTACCACTTTGAATTCGCAAAAGGATTTTTACATGCTAGTGCAACCAGAGCATAGCTTCTGATAAAGTAGAAAAGGCACCTTCGCCTAAATGGAAGAAGCTCTGCAACTAATTAGGCTCACCTGACCTGCATTTTTACCCACTTTGAGAGGTTGCTTCATGCTGTTACAAGATTACTGCCTTGGGTTTCTTTTTTGTTTTCACATTGAATTCTGCTGCAATTTGTGCTGCCAACCTGGGTCTCTTTTGTGATTCATGCTCATTTCCATGTTTTGACATTGGACATGTCAAAAGGGGCCCTGAAACACTTTTTTAAGTAATCATGGAATGAATTCAGTGGAAAAGCCTTTTGCCTCAAGAATTCAACACCACAACAATTTTCAGAATCCGTCCCGTGCGAGAGAAGTTACAAAGATTTGTCGCATGCTGCAACTGGATTCTCTCTTCTCTCGCCTCGACGAAAGCGCTGGAAGCTAAGCAGGGAGGGATGGCAGGGGCAAAAGAACTATGTCATCTGTGCCTTTTGACCTCGAGCTTTTCTTTTTTTTCTTTTTTTTTTTCAAATGCGCAACTTTTTCAGTGTGATCGCACTCGCACGCATGGATAAGTCGCGGCCTCCTGCGGTGGTCTCTGTAACGACGGAGCGCGCCATGTTACAATCAGCCAATGGCTGATAGATGGGCTTTGTACAAGTGATTTTTGAGTGTCTTCTGTCATTTTTAGAGAGAAGAAAAAGCAATTTTTAGCTGACTTCAATAATTTATGGTGAATTTCAGGCCATGTGCTGCACTCTAATATTTGGCTCGCGTGTTGTCGGGAGCCTCTACTACTGATTAGCAGCATTTTCTGACCATGCTCAAAAAGTGTTGTTTAATGTGCTTGTTTGGTTTTTATGTATATCGTGCAGCATCTAGTGCAAGGTATTTCAGAATATTGTCTTGTTAAGCATATGTTACTAAAGTTAAAGTTGTAGCCTTGCTGCTGTGATATACAATTAATTTTTTATCTATAATTTCCTTTTTCTTTTTCAGATAATTGGAATTATTTTTGCCTGCTGCCTTGCTAACCAAGTGAAGTAATGATGAACATCGTGCAAAGTATATAATGGCTATTGGTCTGCTCATTCAATTCATGGCAGCTGCTACAAGTCACACCCTGTGTTTTGATCCCATACCAGACAAGTTCATGTGCTATTTTCGGCAGGAAACCTTCTGTCCTTTTGTCAACCAAAGCTCATCCCTACCTTGTGTACCATATCGTTGTGCCTTAATATTGTTGAACAAGAAATGTTTTTGATGTTGCTGAGCTTTGACCCTCACAGTTGCACCGCTTCTCATCTCGGGAAGGGACAGGTGCGCACTACAAGATCAACCCCGTTTTCATTACATTTGCACAAGTTGAGACAAGTGGCTGTCTCATGTTGCAGTGTACCTCAAGATTTGTATTGTCTGTAAATAGCTGTTGTGTGTCTGACTATTATGGTGGGGAGTTTTATATATATCTTTCAATGCTAGCTGCTGTGGCCATTTTCTGGCAGCAATGAGTGCATTCTCTAAAAGGCTATTTTTTTAAAGATCGATATAAGAGCCTGATAGGCTTGTATTTTGGCAGCAAGATTTGTCACTTCTGTAGCTTGTTAATTTACACAAGTTATCTTGTTTAGAGTCAGTGGCTACAGTATTTACAAATGCGTGTTGTTCACTGTAATTTAATAAAGTTAATCCATGCTTGTAAATTGAAAATTGTGGCAGTTGCCTTTTCTATTATAGTTTTTTCCGTACTTGCAGAGAACCACTTAGTAGTTGCAAAATGCAAGTGCAATGCCTCATGCCCTGTCTATTTCGTACTGGCCTTCTTGGTGGTAGGCCACAGTTGCTACTAGCTGCACTGCCGGGTGACAGGTTTGATTTTTTGATAACCACTGCGCAAGATTTCTTGCATCATGCATACAACCTTTCAAAGTTAAGTTTTCCGAAACCCTTGGATGCCCTTTCAACTGCAAAAATTTGCTTAAATGCTTAGAAGCACAAATGGGCAGTAGCGTTCTTGAATAGCAATATGTTACACTTGTGACATTAGATTTTTTCACCAGTGCTGGAAACAATAACACAGCTTGAGCATGCTCTCCTTGTGGTCGATTTCACTGTCAACAGTTGGGAATCTTAACAGAGACTGGTCTTTATTGGCACACACACACACACACGCGCACACACACACACGCGCACACACACACACGCGCACACACACACACACGCGCACACACACACACACGCGCACACACACACACACGCGCACACACACACACACGCGCACACACACACACACGCGCACACACACACACACGCGCACACACACACACACGCGCACACACACACACGCGCACACACACACACGCGCACGCACACGCGCGCGCACACGCGCACCGCACGCACGCGCGCACACGCGCACGCACGCGCGCACACACGCGCGCACACACGCGCGCACACACGCGCGCACACACGCGCGCACACACGCGCGCGCACACACGCGCACACACGCACACACACACACGCGCACACACACACGCGCACACACGCGCGCACACACACACGCGCGCACACACACACGCGCGCACACACACACGCGCGCACACACACACGCGCGCACACACACACGCGCACACACACACACGCGCACACACACACACACACACACACACACACACACACACACACACACACACACACACACACACACACACACACACACACACACACACACACACACACACACACACACACACACACACACACACACACACACACACACACACACACACACACACACACACACACACACACACACACACACACACACACACACACACACACACACACACACACACACACACACACACACACACACACACACACACACACACACACACACACACACACACACACACACACACACACACACACACACACACACACACACACACAGAGAGAGAGAGAGAGAGAGAGAGAGAGAGAGAGAGAGAGAGAGAGAGAGGGGGGGTCTGTTACTTGTGCAGCGGAATAATCCACTATAATAAATACACATCAAGTCAGGTTAGACTGTTAGTATTATTGTAAATAAGCGAAGATGAAGTCTAAACGAGGAAAGATAGCTGCTTTCAAAATATTTTGTTTTCCCCATCGCAATAACCGCCAGTTTAATGGCCAATTCCCCATGGTGAGCATGAGCCAAGACATATAGGAACAAGCAAGCAAGCAGCTTCCAGTTCAGCTGGTCATCCAGTTAGTGGGCAGTTGAGCTGTAACTGGGACTGACTGCTAACTGAAACCAGTTAAAAGTGGAATCAACTGGGACCATGCAGTCAAGTTGAACTGGAACCAGTTGCAACTGGAATCAACTGGGACCAGTTAAGTTAAACTGGTACCAGTTGCTAACTGGAATTAGTTTCAACTGGTATCAATTGGGAACAGGTAGTTCCCAACTGGACCACTTGCTAACTGGAACCAGTTTCAACTGGAATCGACTGGAACCAGTTAGTTTCTAACTGGGACCAGCTGATACCAGGTAGTACCAGTTGAAACCAGCAAGATTCCCGGTACACATTTTCACCTGGTAAGTTTATCAGGAACAGGTGTCTGTTAGATACAAATATAATGCATAGCTTTAATGCTTCCTCATGACAGGCGAAACAACCGATATCTTATTGCGGGAATTTACACGCTTCTTTTGTCTTTCGTCGGGCGAGTGTGTTCTCATCAGTGTCGCGCATCGACGCGGCACGCAGGCATTCCTCTGCTGGGGAAACGCAGTAACCTGCATGCTTTACAAACACACGCTTCCTGTATACTGGCTTCACGGCCTTGCCGCGGTGGTGTAGTGGCTAAGGTACTCGGTTGCTGACCCGCAGGTTGCGGGATCGAATACCAGTTGCGGCGGCTGCATTTTCGATGGAGGGGAAAATGCTGTAGGCCCGTGTGCTCAGATTTGGGTGCACGTCAAAAAACCCATGCGGTAGAAATTTCCGGAGCCCTTCATTACGGCGTCTCTCATAAAAATATGATGGTTTTGAGACTTTGAACACCACATATCAATCAACCTTTCAGGCTTTGCATTAACTCAATTCGATACGGTGGATAAAAAAAACATGTACACAAAAGACATAGTTTAAACTCGTTTTCACAGCACGGAAGTCCATTCAGGCGAGGAATGTAAAAAAAACAAAAACATTTTTTATATCAGCCCAAGGAGCCAACCATGTACATTGTAAGCTCAATAAGTAGTAACAGCATATGCAGATCCGCTCTAAAAAGAAGGCAAAAAAAAAGTCAAGCACGATGGGAAACAACGTTGTGAGTCATGTCCATCACTGCTGCACTGTTGCCCACAATCCAAACCACGCTGTTGCCGTCCCGCGGTGTTTCTTATGAACCACTCTCATCTCGCGTTGTCCCAGTCGGGGGTCCTCAAGCATGACGCTCTGCACCGGGTTGCAACGCGGTGGTTGCGGCCTCCCGAAGTTCTTCTTTGATTTTCATCAAGTTTAGTTGAACCAATGGTTCTTGCTCTTCGTCCAGCAATTGGTTGACCAGGCGCCCAAACCGATGCCAAAGTCTCGCTTCTTGTTCCTTCAACATATTCTTGTAAGTCTCCACGACATGATGATTGTACGAGTACGTTTGGCTTGGCACGTCTGGATTCACCGGACGCCAGCTGTCGCCTTCGGTTGAAGGGCCGGCGATGGGGAAACCATCCGGGGGACAGCTTTGTGTTCCATGGCTTTTTGGCCACAGTGCTTGAATGTTGCCTGATGCGTCGCTCGAAGGCATCGCTGCTGTCATGTCACCGCATGGCGAATGGTATATCTCACCAGCTACTGTTGATAAAGGTAATGAAGTTTCTGTGAAATTGACACGCGGTCGTTTCACGGCCGATTGTGGAATTTCCATTATAGGGGCCACTGTAGAAGTAGGGGTAATCAGGAACATCTTATCAGTTGGTATTTCGTCCGGGAGGCCTGGAGGATCCCATTGCGCTGCACGCTTACGACTTCCGGGATCCATGTCGCACTGGTGTCGCAAAACTGCAGTGGTTTGTAGACGTTGTGCCTTCAAGGCAGTTGAATAACTGACACGCTCGGTGATGTCCACGGGAAAAGTGGTGCAACGTCTGGTAACGACTTCCACGCACAGAAAGCATTCAGCACGTGCACGTCGTCGTTGTCGTATTATGCACTCGGCTCTTCCTTTTCCTTCAAATCATCGTGTCCCTCCGTAGATATGCTGTCTCATAAAATCATATCCATCATCACTTGTGTTTTACATAATATGGGGCGACGTTCTTTTGGAACCCTCGTAAAAAAAGCTTTCTTTTTTATTAGGATGCTGTCATATAAGTGGCAGCGTCTTCTGCGTCGCGCGGCGTGGCAGCCAGCGCCCCACAAAGAGCAGCCCCACACATATGGAGGAAGGAGTTTTTCCTTCCTCCATGATGCCCACACAGAAGTGGCTTCTGCGCCGCGTAAAAGTGACGTCACTTTAAAATTATTACTTTTAAAAATTATTACTTTTTAAAATGTGTAAATTATTAAAGTATAATGCGTTAAACCTACAAAAATTTTATTAGGCAGGGGTTTGACGAGTCAAACAGCTTGTAATTGTTAATTAAACAGATATTACAAGTATTTTAAATACAGAGGGCACCATGGGCGCTGCGGCTGCGAAAGGTAAACAGTGCGACATAATGACGGTAAACACTTTGAGATGTTCGGTGTTATCGACTGAGCACCGCGGTAATGTTCCATTCGTCTATCAGTATGCAAACACTGCGACGTCGCAGGAACTATCGAAAGCGGCAGCGACTTGCACTTGAATCACGGTTTATAACACACTCCACGCAACGGGACTTCGTCCCCACGGGCAGAAGCAGTACCAGAGCCTCCTAGATTTTCTTTGCCTGCCGGATTATCGGCAGTCACATGGAAAGCAGCCGTCGTCGGAACTGCGGTGGTGGCGCTACTTAAGTAGGGTTGTCTTTAAATAAGTTTTTACGTTTTTGGAGCTTATATGCAACAAAAACAACGTAAAAAAGTTTTAAAAAGGCGTAAAGGTAATTATTATTAACACATCGTAAGTGACGCTGCCATAGAGGACAGGCGTTTTGCGCTCATTCAGCAGGCAACCCCTTCAATACAAGGCGTAGCCTCTGACTGAAATTAGAAAACGCCAAAATTGCTAATCCCAAAGGCCTAGTACAAAGACACTTATTTCTACGCATATATATATATATATATATATATATATATATATATATATATATATATATATATATATATAACATCCACCCACGGAGAAACCACCACAGCATACTTTTAATATAGCTGTTACTACCATAGAGTTTCTAGAAAGCTACTGAGAAACTCCACAACCTGAACCGACAAAAAAAAAATCTATAAACTAAACGTTTTTCACGCCACCTAATAATGCACTTCTAGTCAAGTCAAGTTAGTTTTAAGCGGCTATATGGGTGAATGAAGTGCTTTTCCCCTCAAAACGCTTGGTTCACCAGGAGGCAGCAACACCGGCTCAATGAAATTGTCTGAAACTTGGTATGTCAAGACCCAATCAGAGGTCAACGAATTTTATTTTTACCGATTAGGAACTACTCGAGGACTTAATTGTTGCTATCAAAATTTATGGCAACCAAGAAAGGTGCAAGAGTTTTCAACTTGCATCACCAGCTGCATTTTCTTACTAACCAAGCGTATTTTCGCCACATGCACACTGGTTTTGGAGCTATGGAAGTACGCTAAATATATGAGAAAAAAATGCCGCCATATCCACGAAGTGAATGATGATGAGTGGGCGAAGCTCCGGAGGTAAACCTGGTAAACCATGAATCCTCCGTACATTTTGCCCACTCGATTTTATTGCAACGCTCCCCCTAGCGTACGTCGCCGCACTATATCGAACGATGACACGCGCCATATGTGGCATCATTCCTATTTTATAACACCTCGCATCTTTCATAATCAACTACACGTACCGCCGTCTAGTTTAAAACATCTTGCATCTTTTGGACGGACGGACGGACGGACGGATGGATGGACGGATGGATGGATGGACAGACGGACGGACGGATGGACAGACGGACGGACGGACGGACGGATGGATGGATGGACGGACGGATGGACGGATGGACGGATGGATATGGCTGTACCCTTTAGATCGGGTGGTGGCTAGCGTAATACTTAGAACTGAACGAGAGGTGGCTACATACAGGGGACGCACAACCCACGCCTTAAGGAGCTTCGCTCCTAAAAACGCTTATAACAAAAACATTCTGTTGCTAATCCATTCTCTAATAATCTGACTCAATTATTTGAAGAATGAGCGATAGAGGACCGCCTCTCAGTGATTTGAAACACTGAGGCTTCGAGGCCACGCGACATATGCTTGCTCAATAAGAACAGAACTGAAAAAAAAGGGGGGGGGGATCTGTGGACAAGAGTAGAAGCTTGGGATAGTTAGTCTGGGTTCATGATGGTGGATTTTACAGCGAGTGACTATAGCAAAAAATAGAACAAAGGAGAAAAGATGGCTGCACTCTTCTTTACCCTGTCCCATTCTTTGTTTGTTCACGTGATGTTAAATCCACCTTCATAAACTACATAGACTTGCTTTGGGAACTTCATTGAAATATTTTGTTTTGGCGCTCTAAAAGCAATCGGGTTGACAGCGCGTAAGGTTGATACCCACATTTTAGGAAAACTCCGACAGTATGAAAACGCAATGTCTGACCCGCGTCGCCACAATCGCGTGATATGGTCCTTTCTTTGGGCCCTTAGGCTAACTAAATAAAGAAAACGAAAGACGCCGTGTTGATGCAGGCTGTAAATAGCGTTTCGGGGACGGTTGCTAGTTAGACAGAAAGAAAGAATTAAAGAAAGAAAAAAAAGTAACAATCATGAAAAAAGAAGAAAAGAAAGACAAAAAGCAAGGAAAGAGAGAGAAAGAAAGTAGGGAAGAAAAAGAGAAACAAAAAGAAAGGAACAAGGAAAGAGATCCAGTACGTTAGGCACGCCTCGCACATTACCTCTGTTAGGGAAGCTCTCCTGATTTTCATTGCCGACGCAGTAAATAGACGGGAGATACTTTGTAGGAGGGTGCTTTATTGGGGTCGGTGGTTTGCACAGTGTTCACACATAAGCACTTTCTCTTGCGATCTGACGACAGCGATATTAGAGTGAGCAGTCACCATAGAGTGGTTGTCTCTCACAGCTTCTCCGCCTTGTTGTACAAGCAGAAACGCTCAGAAGTTCTCAGTGCGGCTAGACGAGGACGCCTCGTCTCCTCCCTCGCGCAGTCGGCGGTGACACTCATTCACCAAGCGCTCGCGAATGAGGCCCATGTGTTGATTGATCAATGGAGGGTGTGCCAAGAGAAAACGCCGGTCTTGTCCTCCCACGGAGGCACCCTGAGGCACTGAACCTGCGGTGACTTCTGGATGGTTGTAGGTGGCCTCTTCCCGTTCGAAACGAAGTCGCTGGTGATGCTCCAGCCACTGCATCTCTCGAAACATTATGGCATGTGGTACACTGGCGTAGGGCTATGAATGCATTTGGGGAGACATCATTGCAGCGGTGGGCGCACTATCAGACGCAGGTGCAAGCCTACTGCGCTTTGGTGTCCTCTCGTCTGGCCCTTGCGAATTGTCCATGCTGTGTGCTCGTTTTGGAGTCCCGGCATCCATCTTGACGCGAGTGACTTGACTCCTTTGCACTGGCTGTCCACAAAGGTTAATCAGGTGGGCACCGAATGAACGCTGATGAACCCCTACTCACGGTATCTAGACAAGTCGCTCCTGGAACAGCGCTCGCCACGATCCTTGCGACCGATATGACTCGCCGTCTTTCTCACTCCGAGTCGCACGAGGCCACACGCTCTTGGCTTCGATGTCGATAGACTGTCTGGATACAAAACACTAGACTTGAATATTGAACTTTCAGAATACATTTGCATATATCTTTGTATTTTTATAAGTATTTGTTATCACGCACTTTCGTTGCAATCTTATATAACGGTATTTTTTAGAACTGATCCAGATTTGAATGTTTGGGTTGTATTTGTGTGATTATTTTCGCTGAGTGAATGTGTAACTACGTCATTGTTATTTTTCCAAATACGCAATATATATAATAAATACTATGAGGGCTCGGTAACGTTGACAAGGTGACGATAAGGCGAAAACAACTTTATTAAACCAGAACTACGGCATCAATGCATGGGCTCAGTGGGGACATCTTCGTCTGGTAGCACGATGTCCGCCACGTAGCAAAATACTTGTCCTCTAACTACTCTAAATAAACGTCAAATTTCTTTCTACTGAAGGAAATTTAGTATCTTCAAGCTGCCTCGACCCCGTCTTTGCGAATCTCCTGTGACAGAACGACCGGACACAACACTTAACAACCTCTGAAACCGCTGATATATCTCTTGAGAGTTTATAATGCCGTTTCGTAATCTGTCTTATAGAGGGTTTCTTTTTTATTTGGCAGTTTTATCAATTCTTTGATTGCTCGCATAACGATGATCTACGGTAAAACACTATGCACAATTCAGATTATCTTTCTGAATATTTCGTACAACATGCGGAAAGGAGGTCGATCGGTGTTATAGTTTGTGGATGAATTGTGAAACAGATCACGTCGTGTGCGTTGAAGAAGTCAATTCGTATATGCGCATGATGGGAAGTTATCAGGAGAAGAGGAAGCATGTGAGGACAGCTGTTACGTCACTCGCATGACGATAAAAGTGATGATTTTTAGCGAACTATACTTTATAAGAAACCAACCAAAAACACGAAAACAGTGAAGTAACCACACAGGACAAGTGCTAGACTAACAACTAAATATATATTAAAAAAGCCCCCACATGCATGAACCATCAGCACATGCGTAAGTGGGCTATCTGAGCTTAGTACGTTGCACATTTAACAATACAAAGCCAAGAAATAAGCATGCCAAGGTGTCGTAAACAGCGCATTTCCACAAAGCCAAAATATCAACGCCACGTGCGCCCGTTGACTAAGAACTGAGGATTCGCATCTCATATGTCACGTGCATGCCTTTTTTATTATATTGAGAGGCTTCACAACTTTCATATAAATGTTATTTCTCAATTCCTTTTTTATGGCATCCTCATTTGAAATCAGGGGCGCGCAGCTACAGCCTTTGCAGCGCAGATGTACGTGAGTTTCAAAATTTCCTTGTCATGCGGCCGTGTCTACGAAAGTAAGAAGAACCGATCAGCTTCAATGACAGACTGCGTGAACACCACATTCTACTCTTTACAGGTACTGGTGGAAACTCACCTCTGCACTGCAATGGCTCTACGTCCTTGATTTCAAATCACTAAGTGTCATGGGCAAAGGAATAAAAAATAAATTTGAACGTAAAGTACTTAAAGCCTTCAAAATAAAACAAAACATGGCAAAGCGTCATGTGTAAATCGTCCATCAGTTTTCCTTACAGATAAAGAATTCACGTTACAACATAGTGATTGCACGGTAGCGTCTACTCTGTAGTGTTTCATGAAAATGTGCTGTTTGTAGCACCTTAACACTTGTGCACTGTTAGGCGTTCAACTGTGAAGTGACACAGATAGCATAACTTATGCACGCGTTGCTGCGTTGTGTGTGGGTGGGCTTTCTGCAATAACCGCTGTGTTTGAAGTACAATGCTTGCTCTCTGTGGTTGTTCTCCTTTGCTGTCTTCGTGTGTTTCGTTGGATTCCTCTCCCGAATATTATGAAGCAACTCGCACAGCAAGCTGCGTTAGTGATGTACTGTTTCAAACACCGTTGAGTAAAATCGGCATCTAGATTTAGTTAGTCGAATTTAGTCGAAGATAGAACACGCGTGAAGTAAGACGCATATTACTCGGTTTGATTGTCTGACGAGTGCATGACAAAGCGGAGGAAACACAAAACATTACGTACTTAGTGTTTTATCCGCATGTATTCATGTTCTGTGCAGTACTTCACACGAAGTTGATGGTGATCCTAATCTCGCCCATCGGTCGACCTTGCTGAACCTGCCAACTGGATCGATTGTTTGATAGAGCATACTTCATCTGTAGTGTTGATCGTCTCTTTCTCTCTTCGTTCTGTGTTCCGATTCCATAACGGACTTTTTTCTAAATACGCATGCTGCAAACACGTGGCTCCTGCTCGTTTATAAAGAACTATAAGCAACTGCTTTCATACACATTCAGTTCAGTTCAGTTTATTACCTTAATGGTCCCCCTTTCTTGTAAGGGCATTACATAAGAGGGCTTCTACATTAACTAGCGCTGATCTTCCCCTTTGAACTGTAAACGTTCCTTCTCTCGCTTTCACAGTCGTATTGATTGTTATTCCAATACCGTCTTTCCCCACCTTTTATTCATACATGATTTTGTGAAAGGGAGTATGTAGACTCGATCGTCAGCCAGAATATGTTGGTATATAGTCCTCGCCAAAACACCGCTGTTGGCGCTCAATTAAGTGAGCTTGAAAGTAGCTTAAAAATAACGTTTATTTTGAGTCCAACACTACCTTCCTACGTTATTAGGAGTACTGAACAAGTTTCATAGCGAAAGAGGCCCGTTACACGCGTGTCGGAGTTTGTTGACATCGCGCGACGCTTTCTCGGAGTCCCACGTGACATTGTTTACGTACGCTACTCCGAGCTGCCTGACGGCCTTTTTTCCCTCTCCCCCACGGCAGTGTAGCGCCGACGGAGCAGACCCTCTTTGCCCTTCTCTCTTCCCTCGAAAACTCTCAAGTTCAAGTGCTCACCTGTAGGAAGCGAAAAAACCAACCGCGGCGCGTTTCTGCTTCAAACACCCAGAGTGGATCTACTAACCTCTCTCGCCACTCGCGCTGTTGCACTTTCTTGTAGAGGCGCCTTCGTCGGGGCCAAGTTTTGTTTTAAAATGATCAAATACTACATGTTTGCGTACCGCTACACATTAAAAACATTTTGTTCTTTTAACAAGTAGTTTTTCTTGAACATGTGTTGCGTCATCAACTTTTTGTAGTAGTTTTTGCTGCAGCTGACTCGATGTCAGTAGCAGCCTATCGACATCATTATCCTCATTTCAAAGTTTGCGGCGGCCAACGGTTGCGACGGCAGGTAACGGTTCGCGGTACGATCGGAGGTGTCTCGGACTGCTTCGTTTCGCTGTAAATATTTCGAGCCTTTGCCGACCGACACATTCTTCCTCATTCTGTTTATTTTGACTCGTTCAAATGCTTTTGCGAAGGGAATTCGAGTGACTTTCGGGGAACGAAGCGGCCGTTGAAGCTTTCATCGGATGAACACCCGTTGCAAGCCCGGGCCGGTGAGTAGAAACCACTTCAGCTTTTAAGGATGGTTGCTTGCGGCGCTAGTGTGTTCAATTCAACATATGTAGTTTTTTTTTGCCAACGACTGCGTAGGCGTCACAAGGCGCCAGCGCATTGCAGTATTAAATTTTAAAATTGTTGAACGCATCAATCTGTAACCGGAAAAACGTGCGTTACTTCCGGCGTGCATGGCTTCACGTGGGAACGAGTCGCTGACTCAATAGTTAATTCTGAGATTCTATCACCAGGTAACACCAACCAGGCCGTTGCGATAAAAGAAAGCAAATAAATCACTGTCGCCTCGCATGTGTCTTCTTAGCTAGCCCATATATTAGTGCAAAAAACCTACCAGTTAATAGTTTGCTGCAGTCGCGTTTGAAAAACATCACATAATTATGGGTCTGGTTTTGCTATAGTGTGACAAAGGAAGCGTCACATAAATGAGAAATACTTCTTTTTCTGCCACAGCCTCCTGGCCCACCTGACATGGAAGCAAATGTGTACAATGGGCAAGGAACCTGCTACATGACATGCCTTGTGAAGAAGCAGCCCTGAGTGATATACGTGTTATGAGGTACCACTACATATATGTATAAAATACTGCTGTTTACTAATTAACTGAGTTTATTTGTTTACTTTGGAAAATTTCACGCATTGATATCTGGTGATGTTACTTGTTTTTCCAGACTGCCATGCAATGACAGGATGACTACCCCCGAATGTCCACTCTGCAAGCACGTTGAAACATCTGAATGTCCACTACAACAGGTCATCTCTAACCTCACCCATGTTATGCTGTTTTTGTGAATGTTTTACCGCGCATATCGTGGAGAGGTGCTTTAGATTGACTACAAGTATTGCCTGCCTACCGTGCCATGGAATCTACACTTCAATAATGTTGAAACTGTAACACTATTAGTTAGATTGTGTGGCGCTGCTGAGCTCAACAACACACTGTTTGATCCCAGCCACTGTAGCCATATTTCGATGGGGGTGAAACACTAAGACGCTTGTGTGCCTAAGGGTTTGTATGATTCGCCTGCACCATATGATCCAATTTACCAAGTGCTGCACCTCGGCATTTGTTTCAGTGGCGCAGCAATGGCATCTTATAAATCTTGCCATTCATTTCAAAAAGCGCAGGAGAGGTATAGCACCAAAACTATTTCATGAATTTCGTGTACCTTCTGCTCTGACGGCGCTGGTTTGGTGCAGCCGCTCGCACAGCTTAACAAACAACATAGCATTAGACGTAGGTGCTGTACCCACCTCTATAAATGCGGCGTGTTTTGCGAAGATGTTTGCACCTCATTAAATCAAGCGAACAAAAATAAGGATTCCACCTTGTCGGCACCTTGTCATTCACTTGTGATGCCGCACCGCTGAACTCCTGCCGCACAAGTTCTAAACTTCTCGTGCACAGCTGTGAACCAGTTCGGATTGGTGCAGGGGAACTAAACTGACCCTTAAAAATAGAAGCTTGAAAATATGAAAAATATCTTAACATAAGGGGTCAAAGCAAATGTTTCGACAAGCAATCTTGTCTCCTGTGAGGCTAGAATGTCGTTTGTTTGAACCCCTGGAAGCCAGAATCAATCTAAATTTGCCCACTACTGTACGACTCACGATCACTTCATAGTTGGCATGTGAATCGTCGGAAATAATTATTTGCACTACATAATGAACACACCCACAGTGATGGGCATAAACAGGCTTTACGACATTTAGTTGTGCCTTGTGACAGTTTACCAACAACACCCAGAACTGTTTTGTCTTAATTAACTGTGTTTAGCTCATACAAGTTTACAAAAAGATGCACCAAAGCTCATAAGACTGCACTCAATTGCTTTAGCTCTGCACATCTGTTCGATCGGCTCCTAAAATAATGAATCATAAAGGTGATGAGCAGTTGCAGCACAGCTTCTTTAAAGACGTGAATGCTGTCATGAAGAGCAAGATTGTGTTCATTGCATGTGGTACTGTTTCTTTGGCAGAAAAACGTTCCAGATTTCTTTGTGCACATCTGCTTCTGTTTAAATTAAGTTGTCATAACTATAGTGTCTACCACTACGAAGTGAAGTTCTGTGCACTACGGTCATGAAAAAAAAATCTAGGAAATCGCACAGGTAGTTGAAACATACATGATCTTCACTTATCTACAGCCACACTGCAAGATAGTACGTATTTCAAGTCCTAACCTCTAAAAGTAGCAGAGAAAACAACTTCATTTCAAGCACAAGTATACTGAAAGAGTAAACATAATAACAAGCGTGTAATAAATGTGACCTTTATTGAACCAGTATTCGGACAGATTCACATCATGTACCACCAATTGATTTCAGGAGTGCTTGCTTGCAAGAGAGTACTCAAGTTCTATGGATATGTCTATACAAAAAAAAAGAGATTGTGCTCGGGGCTGAGCAGATAGTGCAGTGCACGTGATGTAAGAGTACCAACAAAGATGTACAGACAACAGAATTGTACAATGCATACCTGAAGCTTATTTTCTTAGAATTGGGCCTTTTCGATCTGTAAGCACACACCTCATAAGTGTCCCTTTAGCATACATGTTCGCTGCATACTCAGCAGACTGGTCATTACATGCGACGAGAAATTATAGCTGCGGTAACTGTGTAACTTAACTCTAACAATAAATGTAGCAAGCCTGAAATATTTTAGGCCCATCCCCTAAATACATAATACCTATGATATGGGCTCACGGCTGAGTATTAAAACTAGTGCCTACTTTCTCGACACGACGCGACATTGCAGAATTGTGAAGCACTCAATGTAGCATTGCAGAGCGAGAATTATTCAGAAATTCACGCATCCGCAATTGCTTATTTAACAAATTTAGCAAAACTACATTGCTCTAACTGCACGAGCTATCTATCAGCAATGTACAAGTTTCCTTCCCGATTCCACATCATGCATTCGGTTCAAGATCAACACTACGGGGCAAGCGCCGTATGTGACGGCAGAATCGGACCCTTGCCCTGAAGCCACGCTATTAAACTCGAGTGCCGCAACAGAATGAGAGCGACGTTCATTCAGCGATTTCGATGTTCAGTTATATGCATATGCTTGTTAGCTTTCAAGAGCCTTTACACATGGGTTGAAAGCTTTCGTTATGTATGAATGACTTGTTTTGTTCGGACGAGACCGTATACATTTATTGTACCGGCTTGGACACTCGCAATAAACGATGCAAACCTTACTTGATTGACGTTTTTTTTTTTTGCCAGTCGAGGCCAGCTAGGTCCTCTGGCGATAATTACAGACGCGAAACGCGATTGGGCAACGAAAAAAAAAACCCAGAGAAAGCGAGCAGCGCGAACCAGCTGCGAGCCCCCCCTCCCCCCACACACACCTGCAGCAAAAAAAAAAAAAATGCGTCTGTTTATTGATGATGATAGTACTACTAGCGCCACCTCGCCTCGCGGTATTGCAGTTCAGTACGCCGCCGCTACGAATTTGCATGTTATTTTGATACAACAGCCCAAAGGTACAGTTTCCGTTCTCTAAACTGGCAGGTGTTCTATGGGAGGGCCCTATTTCCTTTCCACTTGTCCCGTGGGGTTTTTTTTCTTTCCCTTCGCGGGCGCATTTCTTCGCCTCCGGCTTCTCGGTGGTCTTTCGGTGGGTTGCGTGTGCTGCGTTTGGATGCTTACGCGCGTGCGTGATGCAAGCGATCGAATGCTTTTCACCACCCTTCTCTCACCCCTTTCTTGTGTCTCTTTAATTCCCATTCCCCCATTCCCTGCGCAGAACTGTGGAGGTGCCCTACATTGAGAGAGGCAGTAATGGAACTGCGCTTATTTCTTTTATTTCCCCATTTCAAAGTCACTTCGAAAGCTGTTATTAGATCACAACTCGGGTCACGCACAGTTGTCCGCCGCCGCTGGTGTCCGTAACCACATTGCATGAAAATAAAAAAAACAACATTAATGGCACAATGGGGCTCGTACCCGGGTCCGCAATGGTGCTCGAACCGGGGTTGATGTCGGGAAAGCAATCGCGTTAATGTGACCTACAAAGCATTTTAAAACAGCAAAAGATCAATTAAACAGTCATCGCACAGTGCGAATAGCGTAGCGTGTGGCTCCAACCCATTACAAAAGATTGTTCTTGTTCAGCCATTAACTGTGGCGCATACCCACTTCAGGCATAATTCCTTATGGTCGCCAGCCACTGCATGAACAATTGGCACAAAATTCCTTGCAAGTATTTAAGATACCACGCTTATCAGAAAAATGACGAAAAATAGCAGAGCGAATGCCAGCCTACTACCCTAAAATTTTTATTATTAATACCGTAGTGAGTATCAAGCTAGTATGCTTGCAGCAGTTACGCAATCAGTGTTTAGAAAAGGCTCTGAAAGGTCGCTCTTCTAGCTTTCGCTGCGTCTGTGCTGCGCCTTCCGCGCAGGCCTGGCGTTTTTTCTGATCCAGTTATTTAACAATAACCAGCAGGCCAATTGATTGCGATTCGTTTACTAGAGGGCAGAATTAAGAAACGACCGATAATTTACATGGTGACAGAAGAAACTGCCAAAGAAAGCCAGGTTTACTAAAAAATTTCATCGGCGCCCCCCCCCCCCCCCCCAAAAAAAAAAAAAAAAACCCACATCGGCGGTGGCGCGCCGACGTCTCGGCGCACACCTCTATCTCCAGTTGATGGACAACCTCCTCCTCCTTTTCGTCGTTAGGCTGCACATCTGAACTAGTTGACGGGTCAGTCAATTCAAGCTTACTGCAGACGACGTAGCTGTCAAGGTATAATGCAGCTGCACCCTGTGGCAACGTTCCTAGAACTAGGCTAGAGTTTACTAGAATTATTGAGTGGCGTGACCTCGCCTCGCCGCTTGATGCCTTCCGCGTTGCCCGTAGCGACGGCGCTGCAGTCGTATAGTACTGAGAGAGCCGCGCGCCTCGCGCAAGAACTGCTAGGCGCTTCGGCTTCTCCGGTGCGCTTTTTGATGCAGATTTCTTCGTACCTGCCCATCATTCATGTCTAGAACATGATGTCATAATTCTTGAAGTATGACATGCCAACCTACTTAATTTGAGCTTCATAAAAGTCGTTGTAAGAGATCAAAAATTAGAGGGCTTGTCTTATTCCGATTTCTTCTCTCAACTCTTTCTTCGTTGAGCAGGCGTCTACAATATTAGGAATAACTTAGTCGATTTATGGGAAGCGAGCTGCGCTCAGAAAGCTGTGAGATGAAAAAAAATACCGTGTGAAACGCACGCAGAGCCAAGAGACCATAAGTAGAGAGGGGAGAGGAGAGGAATCTGAACCCCCTGCATCACGAATTGTTTTCGTAATTAAACTTTCTGGGTATACTGAAATATTTAAACGTATTCACAATGACTACCAATTGCCAAAGTTAGTCGTTCTGCTGCACCCCCCCCCCCCGCCCTCAAATAGGAATCCTGGGTAGCCCTACGCTGAACGTTTATAGTTGGCGAAGCTGAATATAGCGTGCCTCTGTATTAATGTGCACAGCAAATTTCCACTTTTTGACAGTATGAGGTCTCAAAACGAGATCAAGTCTAACGTAGACAAAAAATGCACGGCGTAAAAATAGCGGCTGTTCTCAGGCCGCTATTGTGTGTGTTTGTGTGTGTGTGTTTGTGTATGTGTGTGTTTACTGTGTACATATACAAGTTGTATTTCTTAAAGCAAAATACCCCAACGCCTGCCTACACTTTTGACACTTAATAAAAGAACTACACCTATAATACTAAACATCGTCATAAATTTGCTTGCTTGCAACGGCATTACGTCAATAGAATATTAGGAAAGCAGCACAATTTAAACTGTCGATACAAAATGAGAACTGGATATAGTGAATTTCCGCTGAGTAACGGACGGGCTATATATACAACTGGCATTCTTGAATAATGCCGCGAACCATGTCCGAGGTCCTCTCAATCATCGAAGCCTCGGTGACGAACTCAGCGACGGTCTTAGGGGGATTGCGGATTAGTACAGCGAAAAGCTCTTGTTTAACTCCCCGCATCAGAAAGCGCACCTTCTTCTCTTCTGCCATTTCGGGGTCAGCTCTCCGGAACAGCATCTTCATCTCCTCAGCGAACAGTACAACACCTTCGTTAGGGTGTTGCATTCGCGTCTCCAACAAAAGGGCGGCTCGTTCTTTCCGCACAACCGTAGCGAATGTTTTGAGGAATTCGCTCTTAAAGACAGTCCAGTCGGTTAGGGAGCCTTCATGGTTCTCAAACCATGTTCGAGCTGCATCCTCCAAATAGAAGAAGACATGACGAAACGTTTCTCCATCATCCCACCTGTTAAAGATGCGGATGCGCTCCAGCTTCTCCAGCCACTCTTCTGGGTCTTCACCAGGAGATCCTCGGAATGATGGGGGCTCACGAGGTTGTTGCAGAACGACGGGAGGGTTGGTAGCGCTGGTCATGGTGCCTGCGTTGATCATCGTGGTTTTTACGTCTTCTTTCCTCTTTTTATCCGGGAGCAGTCCAAACTCTGGCTGAAGGCCTTGCTGTCGGCGGCTGACACGAAATGGGCGTGCTTGTCGACTTGGCAATGGCTTAGGGTTCATGTACGCAGCACCTCCACCAGATGTCACGCAGCAAAGGACGACGCAGTTGTCTATAAGGAAAACAAGTTTATTGGAGCGAACTTGTGCTCCCCTAACAACTGAAAGAATACACAGGCGGCGAAGCAGCGGTCGGCAAAACGACGTGCACGCTATAGAGAGCGTCGGCGATCGAATGTCGTGGCATCGGCTGTGCGGGAATTTATATCCCTCGGCGCGAGGGTTTCTCGAATAGCCGAATTGTATCGAGAACGCTGTGATAGCGTTTGTTCGGAATGCTCGAAACGCTGTTCGATAGCGTTTGTTCGAAACACTGTGATAGCGTTTGTTCGAAACGCTGTGAAAACAGTGATAGCACAGGCCGGCGCAGCCAGGCCGAAAAAGCAAAACACAAATAAACAAACCAAATGCATGGTTCGCGGCATCCATCGGCGGCCTTGACGTAGTCGCCCTCATCGACACGGGAGCCGACTACTCGGTCATGAGTGGGTTATTCGCGTCCAAGCTAAAGAAAGTTACGACCAGATGGGACGGTCCGCACATACACACAGCAGGAGGCCACCTCGTGACCCCAAGTGGAATGTGCACATCGCGCGTCACCATAGACGGCACTACGTACCCTGCGGAGTTCGTCATTTTGCCTAACTGCTCCCGCGACGTAATTCTCGGAATGGACTTTTTGACGGACAATGGCGCAATAATTGATCTGCAGACCAGGTCGATAACGTTTTCTTCCGATCACTCCACGACGCCGCAGCCGAACCTCGGACACCGTGCTGCTGTAAGGATCGCCGACGATCACGTCACCCTGCCACCCCGCGCAAGCTTCTTGATCGCCGTCTATTGTGAAGGTGCTGCTCCTGACGTCGACGCTATCGTGGAGACTGACCAAAGGTTGCTTCTAGACCGCGGTGTGTCTGTCGCAAGAGGCATTGCGCGGTTTAAGCAACGCAGATCCCACGTTTTGGTCACCAATTTCACCGAGGAGTACCAGCATCTAAACAAGGGCGCTGCACTTGCATTCCTCGAAGAAACGCAAGAAGCGAGTCAAGTGATCGCGGTCGCCACCTTTGAACGCGCACGCACAGACGCTTTCAGGCTGCCACATCCTTTCGACGTGAACGCGGCGCTGTCGCAAGAAAATCGGGACAGATTACTGGAGTTGTTTTGTCGCTACAGTGAGTGTTTTTCCTCGAACTCGAAGTTACGTCAGACACCTTTGGCGAAGCACCGGATAATAACCGAAGATGGAGCCCGACCTACCAGACAGTCACCGTACCGCGTTTCTTCACACGAGCGCGAAGCCATCCGGACTCAAGTAGATGACATGCTCAGCGACGACATAATACAGCCATCGAAAAGTCCGTGGGCTGCGCCGGTTGTACTCGTGAAGAAAAAAGATGGCACTTTAAGATTCTGCGTTGACTACCGAAGACTAAACAAAATCACCAAAAAGGACGTGTACCCCCTGCCACAAATCGACGACGCCCTCGACCACCTCTGCCACGCCAAGTGCTTCTCATCCATGGATCTGAAGACCGGCTACTGGCAAATTGAAGTGGACGAGAGAGACCGAGAGAAGACTGCATTTATAGCCCCGGACGGTCTATACGAGTTCAAGGTGATGCCGTTTGGGCTGTGCACGGCGCCCGCAACGTTTCAGAGAGTCACGGACACTGTGCTAGCAGACCTGAAGTGGCACACTTGCCTCGTATACCTCGACGACGTTGTCGTATTCGCCCAGACTTTCGACGAACACCTCACAAGGTTGGAATCTGTACTCGAGGCCATTCGTACGTCGGGGTTAACGCTGAAGCCTGAGAAGTGCCGTTTCGCGTACGAGTAACTCAAGTTCTTGGGTCACGTCGTGAACGCCGCGGGAGTCCTACCTGACCCGGCAAAAACATCAGCCATTGCGAACTTCCCAAGGCCGAAAGATAAGAAGGGTGTGCGAAGGTTTCTCGGACTGTGCACATACTACCGGCGCTTCGTCGCAAACTTCGCACGCATTGCAGAGCCACTCACGCGCCTGACGAAAGAAAGCACCCCTTTCAGCTGGGAAAACGACCAAGAAAAGGCATTCTGCGAGCTGCAACAACGCGTGCAAAACCCACCCGTGCTCGCTCATTTCGACGAAAACACCGAAACGGAAATGCACACGGACGCCAGTGATATCGGTTTGGGTGCCGTCCTCGTCCAAAGGCAAAGTGGTTACGAAAAGGTAATCGCCTATGCAAGCCGTGGTCTGTCGAAGGAGGAGAGAAACTACTCTGCCTCCGAGAAAGAGTGCCTGGCTATCATATGGGCCATTTCAAAATTTTGCCCATACGTCTATGGTAGACCGTTTAAGGTTGTGACAGACCATCATGCGCTGTGTTGGCTCACCAATTTGAAGGACCCCTCTGGCCGTCTTGAGCGGTGGAGCTTGCGCCTGCAAGAGTTCGACGTTACAATATTCTACAAATCCGGCAGGAAACACTCCGACGCCGACTGCCTGTCCCGCGCCCCCGTCGACCCACCACCACAGGACTCCGATGAAGACAGCGCGTTCTTCGGAGTTGTGATAGAGAGCGACCTAGCCGCCTAGCAGCGTGCCGACCCTGACCTCCGTGCCATGATCGACTACCTCGAAGGACGCAACGTCGCCGTGCCTAGGGCGTTCAAGCGCAACTTACCAGCGTTCAGCCTCAAAAACTCCATCCTAGTGAAGAAGAATTTCAACCCCGGAACAAGAACGAATTATCTACTTGTCATCCCCGCAGACCTTCCTGACGAAATTTTGGAAGCGTGCCACGACGACCCGTCTTCCAGACATCTCGGAACAGCTCGCACGATTACAAAAATCAGGGCGAAATACTTCTGGCCCCGTCTTACATCCGATGTCACCCACTACGTCCGGAGCTGCCGTGACTGCCAGCGACGAAAAACACCATTGACGAGACCCGCCGGACTTCTGCAGCCGATCGCCGTCCCAACGAGGCCCTTCCAACAGATCGGAATGGACCTTCTGGGCCCGTTCCCTACATCCCGATCCGCGAACAAATGAATTGTCGTAGCGAGAGACTACATGACGCGCTACGCAGAGACCACCGCTCTTCCGAGGGGAACTGCACAAGAAGTTGCAAAGTTCTTTATTAACCAAGTTGTGCTGTGACATGGAGCTCCTAATCACGGACCGCGGAACGACCTTCACTGCGGAGCTCATGCAAGGAATCTTACGCTACAGCAACACGGATCACCGAAGAACGACGGCGTACCACCCCCAAACGAACGGACTAACGGAACGGCTGAATAAGACAATCGCAGATATGCTGTCTATGTACGTCGACGTTGAACATAAGACGTGGGACGAAGTCCTCCCGTACGTCACGTTTGCGTACAACACGACTATTCAAGAAACCACGCAGATGACACCGTTTGAGCTCGTCTACGGAAGACGGCCGACTACGATGCTCGACGCCATGCTTCCGCACGTAGAAGACGACGACCTCAACGCCGACGTCCAAGGATACCTCCAACGTGCGGAGGAGGCCCGCCAGCTCGCTCGAGTTCGTATAACGGACCAGCAACTGGTGGATGCCGGACGCTACAATCTCCGACGCCGAGACGCCGAGTACCATCCTGGAGATCGTGTGTGGGTTTGGACTCCCATTCGATGACGTGGACTCAGTGAGAAACTTCTACGACGCTGTTTCGGACCCTACCGGATTCTACGACGTGTTGGCGAACTAACGTACGAAGTGATTCCCGATGGCGACTCCCGTACATCACGACGACGCACGCGGCCCGAAGTCGTCCATGTGGTTCGCTTAAAACCTTTCTACGGACGATGACGAACTTTTATTTTAATTTCTTTGGACTGTCCCTTATGTTAGCATTGGGTCGATGGACTCTTAGAGGGGGGGGGGGGTAATGCCGCGAACCATGCATTAGGTTTGTTTACTTGTGTTTTGCTTTTTCGGCCTGGCTGCGCCGGCCTGTGCTATCACTGTTTTCACAGCGTTTCGAACAAACGCTATCACAGCGTTTCGAACAAACGCTATCGAACAGCGTTTCAAGCGTTCCGAACAAACAGCGTTTCGAACAAACGCTATCACAGCGTTCTCGATACAATTCGACTATTCAAGAAACCCTCGCGCAGAGGGATATAAATTCCCGCACAGCCGATGCCGCGACATTCGATCGCCGACGCTCACTAGCGTGCACGTCGTTTTGCCGACCGCTGCTTCGCCGCCTGTGTATTTTTTCAGTTGTTAGGGGAGCACAAGTTCGCTCCAATAAACTTGTTTTACTTATAGATAACTGCGTCGTCCTTTGCTGCGTGACAATATGTTCAAGATAACCCCTTTCGCGCAGAGTTCTTGACTAGGAGGTACAGGCGTTCTTTCAGCTCGGCTGCCTGGCTCGGCCTCCTGGAGCTTGCATAAAAGAAGCAAAGTGAGCGCGAAAGCACGCGGTTAAAGCAAGAAAGCCTTTGAGAAAGCATTAATAATTATCTTTGGCAAAACTGACATGATAAAAATAAGTTGTAACCGATATAAATGTTGCGGCAAGTTTACTTATAATTGGGTTTCTCATGGAACAATCGAGCACATGTGGACTTATATGAAGAACGGTGCTATGAATTTAGAAGTGGTCGAAAAAACGAGCGCATGATTTATTCGTGGTTTTGATATTTCTCTCTTTGTAGTTCGCCAGTATCCACATATGATGTAACGCAGCTTAAAGCACTGCTTCAGTAAAAAGCTAGGCAGATCTGTGCAAACTTTTATTGTTCTACACGTTTCTTTTTTGTCGGCAGGCTGTTGAAACAGTGAATGTCTCGACGAAATTTCGACGTGTCTGCATATTTACTCGTGAACCATTGCACTCAGAAAGTGTTCATACACTGATAGAGACTCTGAAATGCATTGAACGCGCTAAAAACGAGCAAATACACGCTTTCGTGGGCTACTCGCGCGCGCTCCCAATGCAGACGCTTCTGAGATCTTCTGTACCATGCGACTCTAGCGCCACCGCTACTGTCACCCACCGGATAATCAGCCGAGATACAGCGCGGCCGCCTCGTTCATTCCACTTCCCCTTTATAATACACTGTAACAAGGCAACTTGCAAAACTCCTCGCGTCAGACCACCCGTCACACGGCGCAAAGACAACTTCCGGTTTGGTGGTGCTGGCGGCGCAACAAGCTTCTGCTAGCAGACGAAAACGCGTAGTCGTCGTGGCAAGACACCGTGGCGGCCGTTCTGAAAGAGCTTTGCCAACAGTATATTATCGGGATTTGCTGTTGTGCTGCCGCAGAAACTTCATACTGCGTAATATTTAGCGTCGTAAGGCAAATACAGTATGAATATGGCTTTCTGAACTGCCCACCATAAACGATGCTTCCTATATATATATATATATATATATATATATATATATATATATATATATATATATATATATATATATATATATAGTGGGAGTAATAATTCAATGGGCCAGTTAGTCTTCGTGAAGGTATGGGATACGGCACAACGGGAGCGTTGTCAACAAGGATAAATATATTTATTTCCCAACAGTTTCGGGAGGGGACCTCCCTTCATCAGGGGATGAGTTATACTGACATGAGCTTCCAAACTTCCTTGCTGCCGCGTCCCTCTCGCCTTGAAAGACGTTTGCGAGAGTGAGAGGGAACTGGAAGAAGGAAAAAAAAAGGAAAAAAAGGAGAAAAAAGACGAAAAAAGAAAGAAAAGAAAGAAAGTAAAAAAGAGGAAGAACCACTGTCAACACTGAGAACGAAGCCAACTGTCCGTCTACATCCACCTACGGTTCATATCACGTGCTGTTCAGTCCTTGGCGTGTGTCGGGCCACCCAAGATTGTCGCCGCGGTGCCGGGAGGGTCCGGGACGGCGTGCCTAAGGAAAGGGGTTTCCCCGTAATTGGTCGTTCGGCGGGCGGCGGGCGGTGTGTATAAAGGAAAGGTTTCTCGTTAATGGGTCGGTCGGCTATTTACCTCAGTGTTGACAGTGGTTCTTCCTCTTTTTTACTTTCTTTCTTTTCTTTCTTTTTTCGTCTTTTTTCTCCTTTTTTTCCTTTTTTTTCCTTCTTCCAGTTCCCTCTCACTCTCGCAAACGTCTTTCAAGGCGAGAGGGACGCGGCAGCAAGGAAGTTTTGAAGCTCATGTCAGTATAACTCATCCCCTGATGAAGGGAGGTCCCCTCCCGAAACTGTTGGGAAATAAATATATTTATCCTTGTTGACAACGCTCCCGTTGTGCCATATCCTATATATATATATATATATATATATATATTATATATATATATATATATATATATATATATATATATATATATATATATATATATATATATATATATATATATATATATATAGCATAACAAACGAGTCTTTCCGTTAGTTGATAGTTGGTCTACGTTTGCAATTGATTTGTAGGCGCGAAAAACCAAATTACAGTGTCTTGTATCCTCTCTTGTGACTGTGTTTTTTGTGCCTTAAAATAAATGACAACTATTTGGCGAAATCTCGTGGCTTTTGTATGGTTCTTTAGTCAGATTTTTTTTCTTGTCAGTCGAATCATTGAGCAACTTAGACCGTCAAAAAGCTGCGCATGCGGCCCTTTTCTTGAGCATGTCTTACCTCTGCAGCTTATTGAGTTCCTCTAATCAAACCTGTTAACACAGCGGAAGCCAAAGCTTCGAGCAGGAACCGCACTTTGGATTATTGGTGAGCACTTCGCAGTCATTACTCACGAGGCTGCCTGCTGACGCACTAGGACAAC
The DNA here is from genome assembly GCF_013339725.1 of Rhipicephalus microplus. NCBI lineage: Eukaryota > Metazoa > Arthropoda > Arachnida > Ixodida > Ixodidae > Rhipicephalus > Rhipicephalus microplus. The sequence continues at coordinate 59,217,829 of NC_051172.1, forward strand.
GTCAACACACTTTCAGCTTTTCTATGTCTCCCAGAAGTTCGGCCAATTGGTTGATGGTATCTGCGTAGCCGGCCGACTTGGCTAAGCGATGGTGACGGCTGCTAATGGGGACTGTCATGGCTTCTGCGACGACTACGCATTTCTCCTCAAATAGCGCTCTGTTTTCAAACACCACAAGACGTCTTCTCTCGCCATTCTCAACAATGTTCCGCCACCATGCAGCAGGCAAACAAACGTTTTCGATGTCTTGAAGTGAACTGATGCCACTCGTTGACGGCATGTCGGGACTTATTTCACTGTCTTTGAGCTTAGTGATCGAAGATAGTCTATTCTTTTTCCCCAATGATATTCTCGAAGTACCCCACTTCTATCGGGCAGCTTTCGCTTCTTTGTCGCGGCTTTTGAAAGGTAAGCGGGCAAATTCGCGAATATCCGTGGAACGCATTCTTCGACGAAGTCCCCTTTACCTCTGGTGATTTGTACATTCATACCATTGATAACGTGTGCGAAAGTCTTCAGGTTGTCCTCCTCATGAAAGTGTATATCACACACAGGTGATGTGCTGGACAATTGCTTATTCGCACGAGGAATAGCGTGGTCCCATGCCTTTTGCTGCTCAGGTACACGCTAGGCACAAAAGAAATGTCGTGGTTCATGTAGCTCATTTCCTGTAGCCACCCCTACAGCCGGGAACGCAACGTGTGGGCATGATTAAAACACGCAACACATACAAAGCAGAGCAGGGCACGCTGAAGCACAAAACTGTTCACGCAGAAAGAAGCCTCCACGGATAGCGACGCACTGCAACATGCACAGCCGACGGAGGTTACGGGAGTGACCCGAGCGAGCAAGCAGTGAGTGAGCTTCATCGATTCACACGTCCCGGACGGCTCCGGGTGGCCCCGGACGCCGGCGGCGCATTCGTTTTTCTCGGGAACCAACTGGAAGCTCCGCCCACTGGTCCGGGATCACTCGGACGCATGTTCGTTTTTCGCGTGCCTGGCGGCCTGCGGGCGGCCCGGGACTACCCGAAAAATTTCTTTCGGGCCGCTGGTAGACGACAGCGCGGTGCGCTTGCTGTGCGGCCATCTTAAGTTAGACACGGGAAATTTTCGATGCGCTCTTGCTCTCTCTTTGCTTTTCTGTCCACTTCTCGCATGTTTCTGGATTTCGCATTGTTAGCGCACTCATCTTTCGTCATCGGCGTTCTCAGCCACGTCGAGCATGTGCGTATTCCAGAAGGTCGGGCAAACACGCGTTATGCTCGCTAGGAGAAACACTGGCGGAATGACCGCGCCGGCCCTACGACGCGCACGCGCTCGAGTAGTTCACTTCCAGTAAGTTGCATCCCAACAGAAATAGGTATAATTCACTACCTAACTGCTGTTTAGGTTCGAATTGAGTCGGCGTTGTGGCCTGTGTCACAGCTATGGAGGTAGCAGACGGCATAGCCAGGCATAGCAGACTCCACAGCGAATGCAGTCAGCATCAAGCGCACAGATGGCCCGGGGCCGCTCGGGCTGGCTCAGGACTTTTATATCACGTGCATGTGACGTAACCTCCTGTGAGCCGAGGCGTCTTCGGGCCGTCCGCGAGTGATCCGGGACTTGGTGAATCTATGAAGCTCACTGAATCCGGATGCGAGAGCAGCGCCACATTCGCCTGTGACAGTGGCGGTGCCGCGCAACATGGCTTAGTTTTGCAACTTACCTAGTTCTAGAAACGTTGCCCTGTGGTGCCTTTCCTGTTTTCGGCTTGCTTGCAGCGACTAGGCTTTCTTGACTGCACTTGTGTTGCTTATTCTGGGTTGGCTTAGCAGCTGACTTGGTGGCTTGTTTGTTGTTCTTGCGCTTACGTTCTGCAGGTATTTTACCTCGAAGAGTCTCAATCTTACGGCTGAGACGCTGTCGAAGCTTATCCAGAGAACTGAGAAGTCCCATGGCGCTGAGTGGATACTTGTCTTGGCGTCCCGTTGTTTCTTTGTTTTCCATTCCTTGGCCTGCAGCAGCTGGCTTGCTGTCTGCTACAGTCCTTGTTCTAGCTGTGCCATCTTGGTGACCAAGCCTTGAGCATGAAACACTTGGCATTGGCGCTCCATGAAATTGCGATCCTTTTTGCCACATCTACATGGTTGACGGGCATATGGCGATGCATCCGGCACAAGCTCGATGGCGTGTTCTGTCTCTTTGTATAGGCCCAAATCATTGTCATCAGTAGCGAAGAGGTCAACATGCTGACTCAAGACGTGTTGAGCTGCCTTAACTTCTTGCAGCTGTGGACCTATGTGAGCGTCACGTAACTTGTCCAACGTAGCATCATTTGTGAAAAGTGTTGCTGTCTTTGGTTGAAGTGGCTGCTTTTAGGGCAAATCTTCACTGTGTTTGAGGAATAACCATATGGGCTGGTTGTTGTTCGGCAATGGCAAAAACTGCAAGCAGCCTGTGCGAGACACAGCTTATTTAAAAGGAGACTCAGGACTACTTGACAGCACAACGGCGTTGGACATCCGTGGTAGCACCTTTTCCAGGCATCGCATATCAATACCCGTGTCAGGATGGTGAATTTCTGCTGGATGAGGTGGGCGGACAAGGGGCTCGTCGCGGGTGGCCTCAAACCAGTCCTCTCCGAGGATTAAAGGCAAGGGATTTCTAGCCAGAACTAGAACTTCAAGTATGGCCGAAATAGGCCCTACAGCGATACTAGTACAAAATGTACCAGCTGTCATGACGGTACCGCCACCTACAACAGATATGGGAGGCTTGGTCCACAGTAGCAGGTTGGCAGATCCAATGACGTCTAGCGATAATATGGTGTGCTTTGAACCACTGTCCGGAAATGCATCTACAGTGCCGATAAGCGGAATGGCTGGTTGAATCAGAGCGCACTGTATAAAAGATCCTTCGAGTGGTTCTGAAGGTTGAAGGCACGCCAGAAACGGAAATCTTGTTTGCTCGCTGGGTAGCGGGACACTGGTTCTGGAACGGGGGCACTTGATGCAAGATGGCCCGGTTGGCGACAGTTGTAACATATGGCCTTGCTTATATCTTCCCCGGGGCGATAAGCAAGGGCGCCATTTTGGGAACTAATTGCAAGATAACGAGTGTCTTGTTGATCCAGAGGTAACGACGAAATTCGAAGTGGCGCTGATGAAGCAGGCGGATTGACTTGTGAAGATGCTCTGTCATTCTTAGAACCAATCTGCAGCACTGGCAAGGGAGGCACTCGTAACGGTGATGTTCCGGCTGTGATGTGTGGCTGACTTGGAAAAGCAGAGGCATGATCTATAGTTCGGTCGAGTTGGGTGGCGATAAAAAGAAATGCGCTCATAGTTCGTGGTCGTTGTTCAATGATAGTTGTTGCCAAGTGTGCGTCGCGCACAGCCTGTAAGGCATATTCAATGCACTGTGGATCTGTTCATTGGACCGGACATCTTGAAATTGCGAGCAGTTTCGCCAGAGAGTAGTCAATGAGGCTCTTACTACGTGACTGGACGCGTCTGGTGACTATGTGCTGCCACTGCAAAAGCGTAAGTTTGTCTACAAACTGGTTCTCAAACGCAGCTTTGAAATTCTCCCACGTGTCCAACGGGTTTCTTGCCACGCTTTTCCAATCCGCAGCAGCGCCACGGAGCTTACCAAGAGTAGATGGTGTCCATGACGCAAAGCCTTTAGTACGCTCGAGTTCTTCAAGGCACTGGTGAGCTGAAATGGTATACCGCCACCGCTAAAGGTTGGCAGCGAGGCCGAAAGGTTGGTTAACGTAGTGACTTGAACTGAAAACTTCGGCTGTTGTGACAACGTGAAAAACTGCTGCAGTAGGCCGCTCAGCACTTGCGTACTTAAAACCGACTGAGCAGCTGTCGAGTCGGGCCCACCAGACGGTTGATGGTTCCGGGCGATATCATGAAGCAAGCGTTCGATCATGTCTTCCTTCGAGCCAGTCGTCTCCAGGTTACGGCACGAAAGTTCATTATCAAGTCCGCTGTGAACCCGTGGAGGTCTTCCACAGTGGCCCAATTCCAGTTAATCAGCGGCATTGTGGTCGATTGACGGGCGGGCAAGCTTGAATAAAGCTTGACGCAGGCGAATGGCAGAGATGCGGGCCGTTGGTACCAACCACCAACTCAAAATAAACGAGTGGCTCGGGCTTCCGCCGCATGGTTCTTCGACGACTGCGCCAAATATGAGGGCTCGGCAGCGTAAACAAGATGGCGATAAGGCGAAAACGACTTTAATAAACCGGAGCTACGGCATCAATCAAGTCATGGAGCACGCGCGCCCAGGAACGACTATGAAAACCGTGTCATGACTAAATCAACATGTAGCACAGGGCTGCCAGAATACTTGCTGTCTCACAATACCATGAAAAAAAAAGACGCGTGGACGTGTGGCAGAACATCCGCTTGACCCGCGAAAAACCCGGGTTCGGTCCCCACTCGAACCCAGACTACCTTCGTTCGGTCCCCACTTTGACCAACAATATTCACAGCGAAAGCCGTTATGAGATCACAACTCGGGTCACGCGCAGTTGTCCGCCACCGCCACCGCTGGTGTCCATAACCACATCCCACGATCGAAATTTGAAAAAAAAAAGAACTTTGCACCACCACAATGGGGCTCCGACCCGAGACCGCCGGTTGCCAGCCCACTATTCTACCACTAGGCAACGCTAGAATTTGTGTCGCGTTGGCAAACTTGCCTTAGGCAGGCTTGATGTTGGGAAAGCAATCGAGTTAATTTAACGACTTATAAAGCGTTTTAAAACAGCGAAAAAACAAACAGTCGTCGCGCAATGCGAATAGCGTAGCGAGTGGGCCGTCGAATGCTCCAACCCATTACAAAAGCTTGTTCTTGTTTCCCTAGTAACTATGGCGCATACCCACTTCAGCCATCCTCATCGTCGTCAGCCGTGCTCTGCATGAACAATTGGCACAAAATTCCTTGCAAGTGTTTCGCGGATACCACGCTTTTCAAAAAAATTGACGAAAAATAGCATAGCGACTGCCAGCCCACTACCTAAAAGTTTATTATTAATGCCCTAGTGGGTATCAAGCAAGTGTACTTGCAGTAGTTACCGAATGACAGTTTTAAAAAAGACTCTGAAAGGCCGCTCTTCTAGCTCTCGCTGTGACTGTACTGCGCCTTGCGCGCAGCGTTTTTTTACCATGTCTTTTATTAGCGTCATTGTCGATTTAGCGGTCTCGCATAAGATGATTTTTCGCTCGCAATCAACGACGCCGACACTGACGCCGGAGTTTTTTTGCAAAACAAGCTCTTTAAAGCTATCGCGTTATAAAGGTCAAACGGGAGGCTCAGAATCCGGCACACGGGAGACATCGTTGAGAGACGCAGTCGTTCAGCTCTCACGTCACTCACTGCGGGTGCTGTTGTGCACAATACAAAACACGCATTTCTGCTGTCTGGTCTTTTTCTGGGTGTTTCCATCTAGCGAAGCCCTCTCGCGTTGTCCCAACCTATAGTCCTCAAACACGACGAGCGTGAACGCGTTCCGACATGTAGGTAGGTGGGGCCACCTGAAGTTCTGGCTTGATTTGCTCGAACTTAACGAAAGACTTGTACTGCTCGTCCAGCCTCTCGAAAAGTACGCAATCCAACACATGACGAAGCGAGGTTTCGAGTACCTGCCAGATAGTCTCATAAATTTGTTTCACTTGACTCAAGGTCAACATAGGCTTGTTTGGATTCACCGGACGCTGGTCGTCGCATTGTTTATGAGCTGGCCAGTGGGAAACCATTAGGTGGGCAGTATTGTGCTTATGGGTGGCTTTTCGGTCACAATGCTTGAGTGGTCTTGTCTGATGCGTTGCTTGAAGGCATCGGTGCTGTCAAGTCACCGCACGGTGAATGATATATCTCACCAGCCACTGTTGATAAAGGTAATGGAGTACCCATGAAATCTACACGCGGTAATTTCACGGCCGATTGTGGAATGCTCATTCTTGGGACAACTGTAGGAGGAGACGTAACCAGGAACATCTTGTCAGTTGGTATTTCGCCCGGGAGGCCTGGAGGATCCCCGTACGCTGAACGCTTACGACTTCCGGAATCAATGTAGCACTGGTGCAGTTCAACTGCAGGCTCCTATCTTCTGCAGTGGTTGGCGACACGCTCGGCGATGTCCACGGGAAAAGTGGTGCCAGGTCAGGGAATGACTTCCACGCGCAGCAAGCCCACAGCACGTGCACGTCGTCGTTGTCGTACATGCACTCGGCTCTTCCTTTTCCTTCAAATAATCGTGTCCCACCGTAGATATGCTGTCTAATAAAATATCCATCATCACTTGTGTTTTACATAATATGGGGGGACGTTCTTTTAAAACCCTCGTAAAAAAGTTTTATTTTTTATTAGGATGCCGTCATATATATATTGGTTCATGCCGTGAATCATGTATTAGCTCTAGTGCTTGCACCCGTCAAACGTCTTGTTTTCATCTTCTGTAATAATAGAGCCCAGAAATGCTTGATGAACATAGTTACACAACTCTCTATCGGTTGTCAGGGCTCCTATGATTAAGTGAGCCAAACATTATTTCACTGCCCGTAGCGGAAAAATCACAATTTTGCTTCAAAAACGGCCGAAATCACTCGCTTTTCTCCCGACACATTACTCGCACGAATGAAGGAACTTCGTAGCTGTAGGAAAGTGCACAGTCATTGACTAATCTCGTGATCGTGAAGACATTCTTTGAAATATTCAGATTGTTTTCCTTGAGTTCAATAAGTGAAGTAGATACATGTTTCTACCTTCGGACCCCCCTATAGAGAACCTTAGTATTCGCAGTCTGAATCAACGGTCTAATTCTTTTGTTTACTATTTTCAAGTAAAGTGGCACGTGGCGTATTACACCAGGGGGGAAGGCATGGGGTTTTAGGTCCCCCTTGCCACTCCAGCGCCACCCCTAAGTGCTGTCGTGGTGGACTTTGTACTAGTCAGGAAAGCGATTCCGGCAAGTAAATTATTTCTGGCACACCGTTATTTCAAACCCAAAAAAATTTCGCCCTCCCGTGGGTATAGCGCATTTTCTATAGGCTATAGGCCTCGCTGATCTTTGTGAAGTTCTCTTTCTTCTATTATCGCAAAGCAGTGCCGTGAAACTATACACGCTTCTGAATTTTTTTGTAGAATGTACGAATTCCTACCTCGCTTACAGTGTTACCACTCTTGTCTGAAATTTTGCGGAAAGTGTTTTGTTTTTTAATAAATTAAAGTTGATAATTGATTAAAACAGCCTTGCAATTGCCACTGGCTTCGGTGCATAGCCGTAGCGATCCGAGGCGGCCATGAAAACAACAAACGATAACCACAGTTCTTAAAATGTGTACTAGCCGCGCGTATACTTCCGAAGCTTCGAGCATGTTGCTCTCGGCAATCACTCGACAGCTTGGTGCCAAAGTTCATATCACCCGCCGCAAAGCGAAAAAACTTCAGGACATCCGAACTTTGGCCCATTGGACACAGTGGAATTCGGCTGCTGGAAAATTTCACCAATTCGTATCACCTGATTTTATATTGCAATGACTTCACCGTACGTTAACATCAACGACCCCTGAATTGGTTAACTTAATGCAATCGTTTCACAAAAGGCTGTATCAAATTGCGTTAGAGTTTTGCCCATGCGGCCAGATCACGCAGAAATTTTGAGTTCCGGGAAATTCTCCTCCCCTCCCCCCGCTCAAGCGTAAGAAATTCATAAATCCTGGAGCCTACCAGAAAGTCCGGGAGACTTGGCAGGTATGTTTGCGATTTCAGAAAGACTTGGAAGTACTGTCCTGGCTTCTAGCTTTCCACTGCACTGGAATCCTCTAAACTTATGGCACGTTCCTGTGGTCGTTTTTGAGCTCTCGGACTGTGTTTGAGTTGTCAACTCAAGATATCTAATGCTCTACAACGAGAACAACCACACATGCAAGAAAGTTTTCTCCTTCCTTATCATGCATATGTTACATTCATAAGCCCCAGAGCTCAGCAAACACTGAGCGCGTCCGCCATGTTCTGTTAGGCACCGTCGCAAAATCGTCTGCTACCGTCTGATGATAGGCCATGGATAGGTTGAGATGGTCTCGTTGGCGGAGCTTTCAGATTGCAAAAAAACAGCCTTTTCTTTTGTCGTCCAGCGCCAAACCATCAGTCCACCCACCAGCATTCTAGTGTCATACCCCTTCAGAATACGAGTTTTTAAAATTTCCGCTTCGTGATGCCACTGGCTGATAAATTCGTGTCTAGTGATTGAATTTTAGAATGATAAAAAACAAGTAAAAACTGTTGCATTGATTGAGTGTTAATCGTAAATCGGTCTTCTTCAGCGTCTTACTAGAAGGTTTCACTCCTGTATACAGGGTGTCCCAGCTATATTTAGCCAAAGTTTAAAAATATGCCGACATACAACACGACCAAATGCATGTTGCTGACCATTGCCTAAAGTTCATCAGACTACTTTTTGTGTTTTAAAATATTGTTTAATTAGCTCTGTTTAAATAACTAACTTGTGAGGAAACGAATATGGGAAAAAATCAATGAGAAAATTGTAGATTGGTTTGCAAAACGTCAGAATTGACAGTTTCAAACTTCGTATCTGTTAATTATCAGTGTTCTGCTGCTAACTACACATGCCCACGAAACACAAAAGCCCCACCATGGTGGTCTAGTGGCTAAGGTACTCGGCTGCTGACCCGCAGGGCGCGGGCTCGAATCCCGGCTGCGGCGGCAGCATTTCCGATGGAGGCGGAAGTGTTGTAGGCCCGTGTGCTGAGATTTGGGTGCACGTCAAAGAACCCCAGGTGGTCGAAATTTCCGGAGCCCACCGCTACGGTGCCTCTCATTATCATATGGTGGCTTTGGGACGTTAAACCCCACATATAAAATCAATCAAACACGAAAAAATACCACGTGACAAACCCGTAGGCACGCCGTGATTCCGGTGCTCACTAACGTTGCGCGTGCAAACGATACGCTTCCCTCGCCCCGGTTCATTACAGCGATAAGCAGTCACAACGGCTACCGCTTTTGTGGCCGATAGCGAAACGTGTTCATCGCAACGCCACCACCATCGTTGCGGCTCTGTCGAGACAACAGCACAATTGGGCAAATGCTATGGTCGTTCGTACGTGGAACGTTAGGGAGCACTAGAATCGTCGTGAGCACTGTCGTGCGGATTTGTAAGTATTTTTTTGTATTTAGCGGGCATTTGCACTTAGCAAAAAAACACTTGTAGTTAACGAATATAAAGCTCAAAATTGTGTAATCGGACGTTTTGCAAACTGATTTACAACTTTCTCATTTAACATTCTTATATATCTTCGTTTCTTGAAAAGTTGATTATTTAAACATATCTAATTGAACAATAATTTAGAACACAAAAACAGTCTGACTAACTCCAGGCAACGGTCAGAAACGTACATTTGGTCGCGTCGTAATTTCGTCTGTCAGCATGTTTTTAACTCTGGCTAAAACAGCTAGGCACCCCGTATACATCGCAGTACTTTTAAAGAATCTTCAAAAGTCCGTCAGAGGTGTTGTGACTCATCATGCAACATTCATTCGAAACCATAACCTTAACCAAAAATGGTACGTTTACGAAATTAGGCTTCGTCATGGAAGGGGAGGTTTATTCAATGGCTAATGAACAATGCCCTTCACCCGGATATTATGTGAAGCCTGGGTGCTTGCAGATGCACATGTCCATGTTCATCTACGCATCATACGAAAGTGTTGGCCACTGCGTGCGGTTACGGTGCTCAGCTGCTGACGCCGCACCGACGCAGTTTCAATCTCGTCCGAATCGTTCGTAGTTCGGCAGGTATATAAAAGTCGATGACTCGTGCTCAATAGGTATAGGCGTGCAGTTAAGAGAACTACACATTAGTAAATTCCCGAGCCCTACCTTAAGACATCTATAATATTCATATCGTTACTATGACGTTAAAAGCGCCAGAAGTGATTATCGTAATTTCGAAAGTGTTAGTGCACTTAGATATGAGTCATGTAATTGTAGAAGGAACGTATTATGAAACTCCCTCTATGCCAAATGATATAAGCACACAATTTAGTGCTCGGAAATAATTACATAATAATTCATCAATACGCGTAAAGACTGCGTTCGTTTACGCCATGTCTTTGAGAAGATGTCAAGTTGAATCTACATCCGGATCCACTGGTCCTTCTCTGGGTCGACCTCGAAGGTGCGCTTGTTGAACTTGAGGTCAAACCTAGTGTCGATGTCATTGCCATCATCGAAGGCTGAAACAACCCGGTCTATGAAGCACTTCTTGACCAACAGAAGGAATGACTGGGCTGTAGATCTTGGGGCGGAGACTTCACTGTCCGCACACGTGCGTGGAAGACGTGCTTTCACTCGTTCCGAACCCGTCTACTTCGAAGATGATCACCAAGGCCATCTATAACCTCCAGGACATGAGGCTGATGAACGACAGTTGAGGACTGACCAATGTGGGCCACCACGTCTGGCACTAAGCGACGACATCGCAATTGGTGAAGGCTCTTTTCTGTGGTGCCCCGCTCGGGTGTGTGCTGAGCTTTCATCTCACACATCTGTCACAGGAATCTTCACAAACAGCAGAATTTCGTAATTGGTTCAAAAGCAAGGGCTTGGGTCATCGGCTTCCACATCATGTGATGACCACGCACAGAGCTCGCCTCCTACAGAATCTCCGCGCTGCTCATCTTATCGACATCCTGGTGTCTGCCCCACGCGTCCCTGCGAGAGATGTAGTCATCTTACCTGCGCGGTGTTGAGTTGTTCTCGATTTGCTGGGGCCATGACACACCATCACAATCACTCACATAGGCGTGGAGAAAAAGGGAGACTCTTTATTATAAAAACAGATATTTTTGATAGCGTGGCATGCTATACTCTGTATAGGTCACTAGGCGAGGTTCGCGTTGATGTTCGTGTCAATGTGGTTGAGCATACCGCATGCTATCGGAAAGTGAGCGAACGAGAGGGAAAAAATTAGCAGATCCCACGTACAGTGGGCATCGATGATATGCGAAGCACGAATGATGAATGCTGATATGTCGCATCAAAATCAGCACAACGTTTTAAGGCGGACGTAAATTATCCGTACATGAATTCCATCTGATGATTATCATGCTTGCGCCTGGCATTGGTGTTCTTCGTCCATTCACGTCACGTAATACCAAATTTGGTATATGTGAAGCTCGCGAAATGGCCGCGAGCGCATCATAAGCGTAGCATGTAGTCATGTTTTACATGGCACGCATGTCACCATTATGATGTTTGAACGTGTCATCTACCTTCGTCGTCTATTCGTGTCACGAAATACCAAATTCGGTATATGTGAAGCTAACGAAATGGCCACGAGCACATCATGAGCATGGCATGTATACAGCCATGTTGTTATAAGACACACAGTCATATACCTTCGTCATCCATTCACGTCACGTATTACCAAATTTTGTATTTGTGAAGCTATAGCGAAACGACCACGAGTGCACCATGAGCGTGGCGTGTAGTCATGACTTACATGACACGTATGTCATAATTTGCACGTGAGGGCCTGTCACTTGTGTTCACCATGCAGTGATGTCATACCATACCAGTTTTGCAATATGTCATGTGAATAAAACCACCACAGGAGAAGAAAGACCATGAGATGTAAATAATGACATTCATGACATACATATCATGATTTTTATGTTATGACTAGTTCCTTGCTTTTCATACAGTCATGTGATGACATGCCAATTTTGGTATAGATCCCATTATCCAAACGGCCAGGAGAGCTAAAAGTCGTAGGTTTCTAGATAGATGGACTGATATAGTCGCCGAAGTTCGCTAAGCATTGCTTCGCATTTAAAAGAAACAACGCTCGGACTGCTCATTATCATAAAAGTTAGAAAAAAGTACACAGCATTGCCACCGCAAAAAAGTATAGCACATTGATTTATTTATTACTGTTGCTCTGGCCGATTTCAATGCATCTTACACCACCTAAAAATACAAGGGCTCATATTTAAGATTCGTCAAACAAGTTTATCTATATAACCTTGAGGTTAAATTGCACACCTTGAGGCACCCGAAATTGGCAATCAATGGAAAAACCCTAACAAGCCATGTCAAGGGTCACTTTTTTTTACTTGAACATTCTCTTGAGGTGACGACGATAATGAGAGTTGTCTTTGTTACTTTTTTATTTGTACATTTTATTAATACGACGGCAAACATTGTGTAATTATCATTTATGAGCTACTAAAAGTTTTCATTGCCAATGCCCCAGAGTGGGTATCTGCCAGAGTTGACGGGCAACACACAAAGTGCTATGGTATGAAAGTTGATGACGACGACGAGAGACCCCATACTTACCGCTGCGCTGTGAAAGTTGAGATTGGTTGGTCGGTTAACGTAGACGCCGTTTTTGTTGTACTCCTCCTCGTCGTCGTCGTCTTTGTCGTTTTCCTCTAGACATGTGATGATCGTGGCATAGCGAACTGAGTATGTGCACTAAGAATAAAGATTATGTCCATAGTTGGGCTGCAGGCATGTGCCATGTGGCTACCTGCATAGCTTAGCCATGTTTTGTACAGTACAACAAGGGGCAGGAAAGCTACGTGAGGAGGATGGGGAGCGAAATTGAGTGAATATGGGATAAGGCACAGTGCATAGCCATATGTAGTGCAATATAGCGAGATGGCGGGAAAGACATGCGAGGGTAAGTTGGAAGTGACGACAGGGTGAAGGAGAACTAAACGAGGATGGAAGGCTTAGCATAGTATTGCAGAGTCTGTTTTGCTGTAGTATAGCAGAGCCGAGCGGAGAATGAAATCTAGTTTGAAATTGGACACATGAAGGCGCTCAAGCGGGGAGAAGGTGCAATGGTGTGGTAAAGACAATGTGCAGCCTCGCCGAGTGGAGCTGGGATGACAGTAGTGATGACGTCGTCAACTCTGGCGACGTCAAGTCATTGCAGGTGGCCTCTCAATTCCACTGTACATTTCTTTATATGACGTTAGGTCAGTTATAAATACGCATGACGTTTCAGGCCGGGACTATAAAATTAAATAACTGTTACCATTTGAAACAACATGCAATTCTCTATAATTTCTCAATAAATTAAATGGTACGTGCATCCGAGATGTCTTGTCTTCTATGCGTCTTTTGTTATTCGACATTCAAGTTATAACAGTCACAGCTAAGAGACACAACTTACGCCTATTCTTCGCTCTAAATTGACAGCGTATTTTTCTGCCACATCTGAATTCAAACCGGTGAAGTCACTCATAAGTCGACTTACTCGGAGTCACTTAGACTCAGTCCGGGTAAATAATAGTTGGGTGAGCTTGAGTCCAAATGATTTCGGCTGAAGAACACTTTTGTGATTGTCAGTCTGAACGATTCCAGATCGCATGTTCTTGAGCGAGTGTTAGTGAGTTCCTCTATTATTTGTCGACACAAGCACACCTTTATCATTACAATGACCCTTACCTGGATTTCTGTTTATATTCACGTTCCCTATCACGTCTTCCAAAGCGGTATTGTCCATAGGTAATTTGAACTCCACTACAGCGTCTCTCATAATCATATGTTGGTTTTGGGACGTTAAACCCCACATACCAATCACTTACAGCCTTCTAACCGATTCTAAACTAACGCACTCATGACTAGAATCACTCGGACACACTTAGACTCAGATCGAGCCGTAAGTTTGAGTCCGAGTGAGTCCGGCTCAAGGCTCAAGAAAACTTTCGTGAGTGTGAGTCCGAGCGAGGTCCGGTGCAGTAAAAAATTGGTTTGTGAGTCCGTGTGAGCCCTAAAAGCAGAATATATATATATATATATATATATATATATATATATATATATATATATATATATATATCATAAGTGAGATCAATTTTCGCCGACCCAAGGTCGTGAATGGCAGCGTCGTAAAGCACAATTAACCTCGGCGCCTTGCCGGTTTTCCAAGGCCTGTTGTTCCGCCAACACAACAATGGCAACAGATTGGTTTGAACCTGCTCAGACCTTTCACCAACTCTCATGATGTCGACCGCTGAATCTTCGTCGCCCCTGATCGCATGACAAAATAACGTGGAACGAGAGTACTACCATGAGGCACCGCCAGAGAGATTGCCCGCTTTTTTATAAAAAAACATAGTTATCCACCCCGGAGCGCCTTGAGATTTAATAACTGACATCGGAACACATTTTACCACCCAGAAGATGAAGGATGACCTGCAGCTTTGGGCAAGCTCCTATCGGAAAACTACTGCACATCACCCACAAAACAACAACCTTACAGACTAAACATGACTATCACTGACATGCTTTAAATGTACGACGATCGAGATCACAAATACGGGGATGACGTCCTGCCATGCATCGCGTTCGCTTACAACACTGCTGTTCAAAAAACTACTGGGTTCACACCATTCCTGTTGCGTCATGGTAAAAAGGCAACCACTAGTTTTGCTGGATGTCAGGCTCTCAACCGACAAGTGCGGCGTTTGTGTGAACACGAGTGAATTCAATGGACTCGTGGACGCAGCTCGCAAGCTCGCACATTAAACAATCAATAACCACCAACGCATCGACTCCCAGCGGCACAGTGTTCGTCATCGCGAATTTTTTACCAACCCGTCCATCAAGTATGGTTGTGGACCCCCATCCACCAACGGGGCCGTTCGGAAAACCTATTGCATCGATGTACTCTGGCCCCCTATAGAGTTCTCCGGTGTTTCAGTGAAGTGAGCTACGAATGCTGCCCCCCCCCCCCCCCCCCCCCAGATATTTTTTCGTCATGGCATAAAAAGCAAAAAATGACCGTTTTAAGGATCTCCCCCCCCTACCCCACCTACCCCCCCTACCACACCTCAAGAAAAGAAAAAAAATTTCTGTCTTCGCACCTGACATCATCCATGTTTCTAGGAAGAGACCACTATACCAAAGTTAAGTATTCTTTAAATGTATTCGTGACCTTGTGAAAACTACGTCACCATTACATCATGTGAGCTTGTGTGTGTGTGTATTGGTCTCGTAATGACGCACCCGCATCGAAACAATGGTGTCGTGAAGGGGGAGGGGAGGTTATGCCACGGGCATAATAGATTGTGTTACGTGGTATAGTTGATTGATAGATTGATATGTGGGGTTTAACGTCCCAGAACCACCATATGATTATCAGAGACGCCGTAGTGTAGGGTTCCGGAATCGTCGACCACCTGGGACTCTTTCATGTGCACCCAAATCTGAGAACACGGGCCTACAGCATTTCCGCCTCCATCAGAAATGCAGCTGCCGCAGCCCGGATTACGAAATATTATCCGCGAGAAAGTTTCCGATTTCCTTCGAAATTTTCTATGCGAATAATAAATAACTGTGTTAACATCTTCTGTATACTCACGGATTCTTCAAGGGACAATGAATCGAAACAAACAATGAATATATTTAAAATCATGAAATATATGAATAGATTTTTATTAATAAGTACGTTAGGCACGCCTGGCACATTACCTCTATCAGGGAAGCTCTCCTGATTTTTCATTGCCGACGCAGTAAATGCACGGGAGATGCTGTGTAGAAGGGTGCTTTATGGGGGGTTTCTGACTTGCACAGTGTTCACACATGTGCACAGCTTGCACAGTTTTCGCACTGGTAAACCGAGAAATAGAGGCTCCAAAGGACAGAATCACTGGCATGGATACATTCATTCCGATAGCACGTAAAGGATTTTCTAACTAGGATCTACGAGCTGTAGTAAATCGTCTACTTGTCAAAAAGTAATGATCCATAGTTTCTGGCTCACCACAGAAAGCGCACATTATATAGGGAAAGAGCCTTGCGCCCCACTATGACTCGTCTCCTTTTTCACTCCGAGACAAGGCCGCGCGCTGTTTGCTTCGATGTCGATAGTCTGTCTGGATTGAAAACACTAGACTTGAATATTGAACTTTCAGAATGCACTTGCATATATCTTTTGTGTTTTGATAAGTATTTATTATCACGCGCTTCCCGTTGCAATCTTATATAACGGCTTTTTTTAGAACTGATCCAGATTTGAATGTTTTTGCTGTAGTTGTGCGATTATTGTCACTGAGTGAGTGTATCACTGCGTCAATGATATATTTCCAAATACGCAATATATATAATAAATACCATAAAAGAAAGACACGTAGGGTTGCCACCTTTCCCAGAAAAAAAAAACCGACCCGTCAGCGGGGGTCACGAAGTTGAGGTTGTGTGGAAAATAAACGAAGTCCATGTTAAATCTTCGACATGCGATGAAATTTATTGCATATGCTTTCAACATCAACATAATATGTCCACGTACATACAAACACAGCACTGAGCGAATCAATTAGTCTCTGGTGGCAAGCGCACAAATATCACCAGTCTAACAATGTTTGCCATCAAAACGAGCGTTAAGTTATTACGTATGCCGAATAAAATTTTCGCCGCCGAGGTTTTCTGCCAAACTAAAAAACTGGGTGCTGAAATCCGTAGACACAACATTCATTTCAGGCAGAAACTTGCAAAAAATGATAAATTTAATGTGTTCATGACGATGAATGCCATGACGATGAGTGTGGAACACTTTTTTGTGTCTGTTTGGCGTCGCGTAGTGAGCAATTATTCACAAATCGCCTCACATATTTTTTTTACACCATAGTTGAATAAGCTTGCAATCATACTCTAGCGAAATCAAGTCCTAGGGTTTCTCGCGTCATGGCTAACGCACGATGTCATGATATATAACACCCCGCCGCGGTGGTCTAGTGGCTAAAAGTACTCGGCTACTGACCCGCAGGTCGCGGAATCGAATCCCGGCTGCGGCGGCTGCATTCCCGATGGAGGCGGAAGTGTTGTACGCCCGTGTGCTGAGATTTGGGTGCACGTTAAAGAACCCCAGGTGGTCGAAATTACCGGAGCCCTCCACTACGGCGTCTATCATAATCATATAGTGGTTTTGGGACGTTAAACCCCACAAAGCACGCAAGTAAAGCTTTGTGGGCGCCGCCATCTTGCATAAAAAGAAAGAAAAATAAACAAAACAAACCAGAAGCGTGTTTAGATCACCTGAGCATTTTCAGCCAATAGCCGCACCTCATTTTCCCCATACATCTCTTGGCATATGACACGGAAACACACGGCCCGTCCAGTTCAATACCGGGCAGGTGGCAACCCTAATTAGACACGTGGACGTGTGGCAGAACATCGCTTGCCAGGCAAGCGACCCGGGTTCGGTCCCCACTTGGACCCCGACTACTCTCGTTCGGTCCCCATTCTGACCAAGAATTTTTACGGTGAAAGCTGTTATGAGATCACAACTCGGGTCACGCGCAGTTGTCCGCCGTCGCTGTCGATGGTGTCCGTAACCACATCCAGCAAAATTAAAAAAACAAAAACAAAAGAAACTTAGCACAAACGACACAGTGGGGCTCGAAATCCGGGTCTGCTGGTTTCTACGCTGGTGCTTGTGGCTTGTTGGCAAACCTAGCACCAAAGACACAGTGGTGCTCTAACCCGGGTCCGCTGGGTGCCAATGCCGTATTCTACCACTGAGCTACGCTGGAGCTTGTGTCTTGTTGGCAAACTTGCCTTAGGCAGGCTTGATGTCGGGAAAGCAATCGCGTTAATACGACTTAAAAAGCGTGTTAAAACAGAGAAAAACAGCCGTCGCACAATGCGAATAGCGTAGCGAGTGGGCCGTCGAATGCGCCGCCGCCGGTGTCCGTACACATCCCGCGAAATTAAAAAAAAAAAACTTAGCCCCAAAGACACAGTGGGGCTTGAAACACTGGTCTGCTGGGTGCCAGCCCAGTATTCCACCACTGAGCTTCGCTGGTGCTTGTTACTTGTTGCAAACCTAGCCCCACTGACACAGCTGGTGGTGCTCGAACCCGGGTCTGCTGGGGGCCATCCCTGTATACTACCACTGAGCTTCCGGCATCAATCTCTCAGGTAGGCTTGATGTCGAGAAAGCAATTGCGTTATTTCGACTTATAAAGCGAAAACAGCGAAAGAACAAGCAGTCGTCGCACAATGCGAATAGCGTAATGAGTGGGCCGTTGAACGCCCTAACCCATTACAAAAGCTTGTTCTTGTTCCCCTATTAATTGTGACACATACTCACTTCAGCCACCCTCATCGTCGTCAGCCCCTGCATGAATAATTGGCAAAAAATTCCTTGCAAATATTTACCGCACACCACGCTTCTCAGAGGAATGACGAAAAATAGCATACAAAATGCCGGCCTAATACCCAAGAGTTTTTTTATTAATACCCTAGTGGGCATCAAACGAGTGTGCTTGCAGTAGTTACCGAATGAATGTTTGGAAAAGGTTTTGAGAAAAAAAAGGCATGTCCCTCTTTTTTAGCTTTTTCTTAACGAAAGACTTGTACTGCTCGTTCAGCGTCTCGAAAAGTACGCAATCAAACACTTGATGAACACGACGTTCGTTACCGGGCTACGATATGTATGTAGGTGGGGCCTCCGGAAGTTATTGCTTTATCTGCTCGAAGCCATAAACTTAACGAAAGACTTGTACTGCTCGTCCAGCGTCTCGAAAAGTACGCAATCAAACACTTGATGAACACGACGTTCGTTACCGGGCTACGATATGTATGTAGGTGGGGCCATCCGGAAGTTATTGCTTTATCTGCTCGAAGCCATAAACTTAACGAAAGACTTGTACTGCTCGTCCAGCGTCCTCGAAAAGTACGCAATCAAACACTTGATGAACACGACGTTCGTTAACCGGGCTACGATATGTATGTAGGTGGGGCCTCCGGAAGTTATTGCTTATCTGCTCGAAGTCATAAACCTAACAAAAGACTTGTACTGCTCGTCCAGCGTCTCGAAAAGTACGCAATCAAACACTTGATGAACACGACGTTCGTTACCGGGCTACGATATGTATGTAGGTGGGGCCTCCGGAAGTTATTGCTTTATCTGCTCGAAGCTATAAACTTAACGAAAGACTTGTACTGCTCGTCCAGCGTCTCGAAAAGTACGCAATCAAACACTTGATGAACACGACGTTCGTTACCGGGCTACGATATGTATGTAGGTGGGGCCTCCGGAAGTTATTGCTTTATCTGCTCGAAGCCATAAACTTAACGAAAGACTTGTACTGCTCGTCCAGCGTCTCGAAAAGTACGCAATCAAGCACTTGATGAACACGACGTTCGTTACCGGGCTACGATATGTATGTAGGTGGGGCCTCCGGAAGTTATTGCTTTATCTGCTCGAAGTCATAAACTTAACGAAAGACTTGTACTGCTCGTCCAGCGTCTCGAAAAGTACGCAATCAAACACTTGATGAACACGACGTTCGTTACCGGGCTACGATATGTATGTAGGTGGGGCCTCCGGAAGTTATTGCTTTATCTGCTCGAAGCTATAAACTTAACGAAAGACTTGTACTGCTCGTCCAGCGTCTCGAAAAGTACGCAATCAAACACTTGAAGAAGTGAGGTTTCGAGTGCCTTCGAGATAGTCTCGTGGATTTGTTTCACTTAAATTAAGTCGACAATGGCTCATTTAGATTCAGTGGAAGCCGGCCGTCGGATTCTGTTTATGGGTCGGCCAGTGAAAAACCATCCGGGGATAGCTTTGTTTTCTGGGTGGCTTTTCGGCCACAGTGCTTGAGTAGTGTTGCCTGATGCGTCGCTCGAAGGCATCGGTGTTGTCATGTCACCGCTTGGCGAAGGATTTATCTCACCAGCCACTGTTGAAAAATGTAATGAAGTCCCCGTGAAATCTACACGCGGTTGTTTCACGGCCGATTGTGGAATTTCCATCCTTGAGCCACTGTAGAAGGAGGCGTACCCAGGAACATACTTTCACTTCGTATTTCGCCCGGGAGGCCTGTAGGATCCCTACAGGCCTCCCGTAGAAAATCGTAAGCTGAACGCTTACGATTCCGGAATCCATGTTCACTGGTGTTACTCAACCGCAGATCAGTCTCTTCTGCAGTGGTTGGTAGACGAGGCGACTTACGCGGCAGAAGTGGCAGCACGCTCTGGAATGTCGACCGGAGAAGTTGCGGAAGCTCTGGAAACGACTTGTTGTTGTTGTGGTTTCTACGCGTAGCAAGCACGCAGCACGTGCCCGTCGTCTTTTCCGTATATGCACGCTGCTCTTCCCATTCCTTGAAATCATCGTGTCTATCCGTAGATATGCTGTCTCATAAAATTATATCCGTCATCACTTGTGTTTTACATACTATGGATTAACGTTCTTCTGGAACCCTCGTAAGCAAAAGGAGTTCTCTTTTTATCAGGATGCCGTCATATAAATTGGTTCATGCCGGGAACAATGCCTTGAACCATGCGCCGTACTTTAGCTGACTGCCCCCGCGATACCAAACTACTTCTGTATAAAATGTTGGTTCAGCCTATTTTAGAGTATGCTTCTGCAGTTTGGAACCTTCACAAAAAAGGTGACCTCAAAATACTTCACAGCGTCCAACGTAAAGACATCTGTTTCATATGCCGTAATTACAGCCACAACATCTCACCATCACGGGCCTTACAATCACTAAACATCGTATCATTGCATTCTTGTTACCAAATTCAATCTTTAAACTATTATATTTAGTTATCAACTCCACAACTAGCATCCTTGCAGTAACAACATAATATTTATGAACAAAACTTGCACCCGCAGCTCCCACAACTTGAACATAAAGCCTTTATTTGCTCGTACAAACACATTCAAATTTAGTTTATTTGCCGCGTATTATAGAGCTTTGAATTCCCTACTGGAGAGGATTCGCTCACTACCATTATAAGGTTTCACCAATGCCGCTACGAACAACTTCAAACACTTGATGAACACGACGTTCGTTACCGGGCTACGATATGTATGTAGGTGGGGCCTCCGGAAGTTATTGCTTTATCTGCTCGAAGTCATAAACCTAACAAAAGACTTGTACTGCTCGTCCAGCGTCTCGAAAAGTACGCAATCAAGCACTTGATGAACACGACGTTCGTTACCGGGCTACGATATGTATGTAGGTGGGGCCTCCGGAAGTTATGCTTTATCTGCTCGAAGCCATAAACTTAACGAAAGACTTGTACTGCTCGTCCAGCGTCTCGAAAAGTACGCAATCAAGCACTTGATGAACACGACGTTCGTTACCGGGCTACGATATGTATGTAGGTGGGGCCTCCGGAAGTTATTGCTTTATCTGCTCGAAGCTATAAACTTAACGAAAGACTTGTACTGCTCGTCCAGCGTCTCGAAAAGTACGCAATCAAACACTTGAAGAAGTGAGGTTTCGAGTGCCTTCGAGATAGTCTCGTGGATTTGTTTCACTTAAATTAAAGTCGACAATGGCTCATTTAGATTCAGTGGAAGCCGGCCGTCGGATTCTGTTTATGGGTCGGCCAGTGAAAAACCATCCGGGGGATAGCTTTGTGTTTCTGGGTGGCTTTTCGGCCACAGTGCTTGAGTAGTGTTGCCTGATGCGTCGCTCGAAGGCATCGGTGTTGTCATGTCACCGCTTGGCGAAGGATTTATCTCACCAGCCACTGTTGAAAAATGTAATGAAGTCCCCGTGAAATCTACACGCGGTTGTTTCACGGCCGATTGTGGAATTTCCATCCTTGAGCCACTGTAGAAGGAGGCGTACCCAGGAACATACTTTCACTTCGTATTTCGCCCGGGAGGCCTGTAGGATCCCTACAGGCCTCCCGTAGAAAATCGTAAGCTGAACGCTTACGATTTCCGGAATCCATGTTCACTGGTGTTACTCAACCGCAGATCAGTCTCTTCTGCAGTGGTTGGTAGACGAGGCGACTTACGCGGCAGAAGTGGCAGCACGCTCTGGAATGTCGACCGGAGAAGTTGCGGAAGCTCTGGAAACGACTTGTTGTTGTTGTGGTTTCTACGCGTAGCAAGCACGCAGCACGTGCCCGTCGTCTTTTCCGTATATGCACGCTGCTCTTCCCATTCCTTGAAATCATCGTGTCTATCCGTAGATATGCTGTCTCATAAAATTATATCCGTCATCACTTGTGTTTTACATACTATGGATTAACGTTCTTCTGGAACCCTCGTAAGCAAAAGGAGTTCTCTTTTTATCAGGATGCCGTCATATAAATTGGTTCATGCCGGGAACAATGCCTGAACCATGCGCCGTACTTTAGCTGACTGCCCCCGCGATACCAAACTACTTCTGTATAAAATGTTGGTTCAGCCTATTTTAGAGTATGCTTCTGCAGTTGGAACCTTCACAAAAAAGGTGACCTCAAAATACTTCACAGCGTCCAACGTAAAGACATCTGTTTCATATGCCGTAATTACAGCCACAACATCTCACCATCACGGGCCTTACAATCACTAAACATCGTATCATTGCATTCTTGTTACCAAATTCAATCTTTAAAACTATTATATTTAGTTATCAACTCCACAACTAGCATCCTTGGCAGTAACAACATAATATTTATGAACAAAACTTGCACCCGCAGCTCCCACAACTTGAACATAAAGCCTTTATTTGCTCGTACAAACACATTCAAATTTAGTTTATTTGCCGCGTATTATAGAGCTTTGAATTCCCTACTGGAGAGGATTCGCTCACTACCATTATAAGGTTTCACCAATGCCGCTACGAACAACTTCAAACAGAAATAAGTTCTTGTTTGTAATATGCAAAGTGTTGTTTTCTTGCGTACTGCTGTAATGTATTTTTGTTTTACACTCTTGTTTTTTACTTTGTTGCTTTCATCCTGTATTACTCGTATAACCCTGTACTCTGGCAGTACTATATTCAAATAAATAAAATAAATAAATTATCTCCAGTGTTTACACCCATCGACATTTGTGCGAAGAAGATTGGCAGCATGTAGCTTTAGTCTTCTCTAATAAAAGAGCCCAGAAATGCTTAATGAACATAGTTACATAACGCTATCTATCGGTAGTCAGGACTCATATATGAATATGTGAGCCAAACATTATTTCGCTGCCAGTAGGGGAAAATTGGCAAATTTGCTTGAAGAACAGTAAAAAAATCACTCGCTTTTCTCCCGGCAACTTACTTACATGAAGAAAAGAACTTAGTAGCCATAGGGAAGTGCACTGTCATTGACTGATCTCTTGATTGCGAAAACATCCTGGCTAATATTCAGATTCTTTGTCTCGAGCTCAATAAATAAAATAAAGACATGTTTCTATCTTCAGACACACCTATAGAGCATTTTAGTCTTTGCAGTCTCGATCAGTGGTCGTCTACTAATGATATTGTTTGCTACGTTCATGGGAGATGGCACGCCCTATATTATAAACTCGGGGAGGCGGGGGGTTTCCGTTTTACCTAGCCACTCCGGCGTCCCCTAAGTAAGTGTTGTCGTAGTGGGCTCTGTACTAGTCAAGCAACCGACTGAGGCAAGTAACCTTTTTCAGGCAAATCGCTAGTTCAAACACAGGAGGTTGGAAGACAATCTGTTCTCACTGACGCAGTTCATCGAAATATCAGAAAAGGAACACAGGCCCCTGTGGCTAGCATTTTTGGATATAAAGGGAGCGTACGATAGCGTGGTTCAAGAGAAATTGTGGGCAATACTGGACATACTAGGCGTGGAAGATGTAGTCACTAATTTTTTAAAGGATATCTATAAAGGTAACAAGGTAATTGTAAAGTGGGAAAACAGGTATCCAAGCCTGCAGAGGTAAAACGGGGGCTTAGGCAGGGGTGTTCCCCGTCACCCTCATTATTCATGATGTACCTACAAGGATTAGAGGCCAAATTAGAAAGAAGTGGACTGGGCTTCAACCTCTCTTTCGTCCAACAAGGAAAACTCATTGAACAGGCACCACCAGCATTGATGTACGCAGATGATATAGTGCTAATGGCCGACAACAAGGAAAATTTGCAGAGATTGGTGGACATCTGCGGTAATGAGGGAGATAGGTTAGATTTTAGATTCAGTAAGGAAAAATCAGCAGTCATGATTTTTAATGACAATGAAGGTAGTGAGCTTAGAATACAGGAGGTCACGTTAGAGATAACAGATAAATACAAATATCTGGGTGTATGGATAAGCAATTGGGCCAAGTACCTAAGAGAACACGAAATATACGTGTCGACTAAAGGTAACAGGAATGCAGCGGTCATGAAAAACGGGGCACTGTGGAATTACAATAGGTATGATGTTGTGAGAGGAATATGGAAAGGGGTCATGATTCCTGGTCTGACGTTCGGCAATGCATGCGGTCTTGTGCATGAGATCAGAAGTTCAAGCAAGATTAGAAATTAAGCAACGTGGAATAGGTAGGCTTGCCTTAGGAGCTCACGGGAATACACCAAATCAGGGAGTACAAGGTGATATGGGATGGACATCATTTCAGGGCAGGAAAGCAAGCAGCAAGATAAAATTTGAGAAGTGATTGAGAGAAATGGGGGAGGAGTGTTGGGATACGAAGGTATTCAGCTACTTGTACATGAAGAATGTCGATACAAAATCGCGGAGGCGAACCAGAAAATCGACTGGTAAATACTTGGAATACAGCAGGGTGCCAAACCAAAAAAAAAAAAAAATTATCGGTTAAGAAGAAGGGGAAGGAAGCTTAGACTGATATGTGGAGAATTGGCATAATTAAGAAGTCCGCGATAGAGATCTATCGAACTTTTAACAATGAAATTGCCAAGGAAAGGATCTATGATGATACTCGGGGTAGTTCTCTACCGTTTGAGGCCAGGACGGCAGTATTGCGAAGCAAGAGAAATCGGGCCAAATACGAAGGGGTAGACACGGTATGCAGTGCATGTGGAGAGGAAGAAGAAACTGCCGAACACTTGATAATGTTCTGTAAAGAGCTTCACCCTATAGTTCAGGATGATGGTGCAGATTTTTCAAAACACTGGGGTTTAGGGACAGTGAGGGCAAAATAGACTATAAGCGGGTAGAATTAACTAGAAGGAGGTTCTCTGATTGGTGGCTATAGTCAAGGCACGAGTGAAAATTAAACCCTTCACTGCAAAGTGCGAATCCTCAACCTCACTATTCCATCCATCCATCCATCCATCCATCCATCCATCCATCCATCCATCCATCCATCCATCCATCCATCCATCCATCCATCCATCCATCCATCCATCCGTCCGTCCGTCCATCCATCCATCCATCCATCCATCCATCCATCCATCCATCCATCCATCCATCCATCCATCCATCCATCCATCCATCCATTCATCCATCCATCCATCCACCGGTTCGGTGTAGGGGAAAAGAGCTTTTTTAAGACGTTTTAAGCCTTTAACTACTCAGCGCCTTGTGGACATCTCGTCGTTGAAAGAGGGGCGCCGCGTACTGCCGCAGAGGCTGGCAAGTGGGTGCAATGTCAATTCTTGCCCGCTTCTGGATTACGCGTGCAGTAGGGGCCTCCCGATTGTGCACAGGGTTGCTGTTGGGCATGTCACGCTTGGCACAATTGATTGGATAATAGGGTAAAAACAGAAACACATGACAGCTGTACTTGGGAAGAATAGTTACACTAGGAAATATTTTGAGTTGTCCAGTGCCCTTCGCAGCTGCAGTGCCGTGAACTCAGTTATTTTTATTATTGCCGTTATTGTTTTCTAATGCTTTAATTGCTGCAAGTGTACCCGGATTCTCATTGATTCCTCTCTCTCTCTCTCTCTCTCTCTCTATATATATATATATATATATATATATATATATATATATATATATATATATATATATATATATATATATATAAACAGCTATTCGGCTTTGTCAATGAATTCACCTCGTGCAGCTGCCGCGCGGATGAGTTTTGAAGCGCATAGAGCACCGATATATAGCGTTCTCGTCAATTTGTGGCAGCACAGTGAGGTAGAGATGTGCACGGGTCGCAACGTGGCCCGGCCCGGCCCGGTCCGGGTTCAACGCTTATACCGGAGGCGGGCGTGCAGCCCGGCCCAATGATGTATATAGGGCAGGCCGCTCAGGTCGGCCTGGTCCGACTCTGTCAATGACGCAATAAGGCACATGGTAACAAAAAATATGATAATATATTTATTAAGCAAAAAAAGCATGCTGTATACGTCCTTCCCTGTTGCTTCTTTTTTTTTTGTGGATAAAAGGCGAGACTGCCTGAGTGCAAAATCATCGACAAGTTATTGTACAGAAACAAAGGTTGTCTATGGATTGGAGCTTCAATCGAGTGCCTTGTTCCTGCATTATGTATTAAATTAGTTCCTGCCTAACGTGTGCAAAAAAGTGACGAAGTGTGCGCGTAAAGTTCACGATATCTACATGAGCCATGTGCCTCATGTTCATACCGTAGTCAGGGTACATGACACCCTAAAAATTAATACATTCTACACGACTCCAAATAAATGCCCTCCGCTCCCATTTTTTCTTTTATTTTCAATACGTATACGCTGAAAAATAAAACATTTACGAAACGTTTGCCAGTTCCTTGACTTCTATAGTACATATAAGTGCTGTTCCCTCAGCCCTTAGTGTTAAAAAGCCATGCATTTCAGTTAATTGACCCCTATTAGAGGAAAACAGGCAAAGCCGCTGATGAATATAACGTATACCAACGGACCAGCTGAAAGATGCCGGAGATACTGTGTTAGAAAAACTGGCCACCTTATATACAGAGTGTTTCTTGACTAGAAGGGTACCAGAATCTTGGAAAAATGCCAGCATCATCTTAATACATAAGAAAGGAGACGTCAAGGACTTGAAAAATGACAGGCCGATCAGCTTACTGTCTGTTCTCTACAAGCTATTTAAAAAACAATAGGTAATAGAATTAGGACGACATTAGAATTCAATCAACCAAAAGACTAAGCAGAATTTCGTAGTGGCTACACCACAATGCATGGACCATATTCATACTATCAATCAGGTGACCTAGGAATGCGCAGAGTATACAACGAACCGCTATAAATAGCCTTCATAGATTACTAGAAGGCGTTTGACTATGTCGAGACATCAACAGTGATGCAGGCATTACGGAATCAGGGCATCGACGAACCCTACATAAACATGCTGGAAGAATTCAATAGTGGATCCACAGCCACCATAATTCTTCATAAAGAAAGCGACAAAATCTCAATGAAGAAGGGTGTAAGGCAGGGAGACTCGATTTCACCAATGCTATTCACCGCATGTTTATAGGAGGTTTTCAGGGTCCTAGATTGGGAATACTTGAGGATTTATTTTATTTACATTTCACCTACATCGCCGTGAGGTATTACGTAGGGGAGGTACACATAATAATTTGACTACATAGTTTACAATCGAAACAATAGATTCAACGAATAAAACAGCACTCAAAAAGGATAAGAGTTAATGGAGGGTAGCTTAGTAACCTACGATTTGCGAATGGCATTGCTTTGATGAGTGAGACGAATTACAGCTCATGAATACAGAACTGGACACGCAAAGCAGAAAAGTAGGCCTGAAAATGATAAAAAAAAACTAAATTAATGTGCAACAGTTTCGCCAAAAAACAGCGCTTTGTGATAAGTGGAGAGTCATTGTAAGTGGTGAAGGAATATGTCTATTTAGGACAGGTAGCAACCGCGGAGCTGGAGCATGAGGGGTAAGTAACTAGAAGACTAAGGATGGAGTGGATCATATTCGGCAAGCATTCTCAAATCATGAATGGTAATCTACCATTGGCTCACAAGAGGAATGTATATAACAGGTGCATCTTGCCAGTACTTACCTACAGTGCAGAAACCTGGAGGCTTACAAAGACGGTTCAGCTTAAAGTAAGGAGGACGCAGCAGGCGATGGAAAGGAAAATGATCGGAGTAACTTCAAAGAGACAAGAAGAGAGTAGAGCGGGTCAGGGAACCAACCAGGGTAAATAATATCATAGTTGAAACGAAGAAAAAATGGACATGGGCCGGACATGTGGCCCGTAGGCAGTATCATCGCTGGTCATTAAGGGTAACTGACTGGATTTCCAGAAAAGGCAAACGGGCTAGGGGGAGACAGAAAGTTAGGTGGGTTGATGAGATTTTAAAAATTGCAGGTATAAAGTGGAAGCAGAACGCACAAGACCGGGTTGATTGGCGCACCATGCATGGGAGAGGCCTTCGCCCTGCAGTGGGCACAGTCAGGCTTATGGTGATGATGATATGCTTAACTCAGAAACAAATTGTAAAACAAATATTTCTTCACAAAACGTGTACTTCTATTTTCAAAAGAAGCACACAAGTGAACAAAGACGATTCGGGCACATTATCAATATTTTTGGCTTGATTAGGCTTTCGAGCGGCCCGGAGCCCGAGCACACCTCCATAATGAGGTACCCTGACCAGCACTGGGTGACGAAAGAAAAAGCCATATTTTTAGGGGCGAAACTCCTCCTAGTCTAAACCTGCCATGCGTCACGCGTAACCAAAAGAAGAAGAGATGAGAAAGAAACGAAGGCAGTATCTCCCGAACAGTATAATAGACGGCGCTGTCTCATGGAAGTGAATAGGGCACTATGTAAATACAATAGGTATGATTTTATGAAAGAAATATGGAAAGGGGTCATGGTTCCTGTTCTCACGTTTGGCAATGCAGTCTTGTGCATGAGATCAGATGTTCAAAGAAGATTAGAAATTAAGCAACGTGGAATAGGTAGGCTTGTTTTAGGAGCTCATGCGAATACACCAAATCCGGCAGTACAAGGAGATATGGGATGGGCATATTTGGAGGGCAAGGAAGCTAGCAGCGAGATCAAATTTGAGAAGAGATTGAGAGAAACGGGGGAGGAGAGTTGGGCTAGGAAAGTATTCAGCTACTTGTACATGAGGAATGTCGATACAAAATGGAGAAAGCGAACCAGAAAATTGACGGGTAAATACTTAGAAAAAAGCAGGGGCCAAACCAAAAAGAAATATCGGTTGAAAAGGAGGTGAAGGAAACGGAGACCGACATGTGGAAAATTCGCAGGCTTAAGAAGTCCGCACTAGAGATCTATCGAACTTTTAAGCAGGAAATTGCCAAGGAAAGGATCTATGATAATACTCGGGGTAGTTCTCTGTTTGAGGCCAGTACGGGAGTATTGCGAGCCAAGACTTATCAGGCCAATTATGAAGGGGTAGACACGGTATGCAGATCGTGTGGAGAGGAGAAGGAAACAGCCGAACACCTGATAATGTTCTGTAAAGGGCTTTACCCTATAGTTCAGGGTGATGGCGCAGAGTTTTTCAAAGCACTGGGGTTTAGGGACAGGGAGGGCAAAATAGACTTTAAGCGATAACTAGAAGGAGGTTATCTGATTGGTGGCTAAAATCAAGGCACGAGAGGGAATTAAATCCTTCACTGCAAAGTACCAGTCCTCAACTTCCCTATTTAAAGGGAAAAAAAGATAAATCTGGTTTGTGGTTCACTAAGTATTGCGGCTAGGTGGCGTTAGCCACCACCCGATCTTAAGGGTACAGTCACATTCATCCCTTCATTTATCCCGCATACAAACTGCAGTTCAGTGAGGATATTCTAGATGCCGCTGTACCGCTACTCTCCGATTAGTTTTTTCGCGGGCTGTCCCTGGGTACACGCGGAGAACGAGTGCCTCTCTAAGTCTCCTGGATAGTCGCCGTACGTGGTGGTTCGTTGGTGCACTCTTAAAAAAAAAACGTTTGTAAAAAGCTTGTAACCACGAGCAAAATGTTAGTAACAGCATCTGTTACTAGCCTTTTTGGGCTATATTGCTAACATTTTTCGACCATTTTACTACCCACGTTAGCAAACGCTTGAAGGTTGCAACGGTTACTGCGTTTTTCGCACTGTTAGTAACTTTTCGTCATGCACGTATTTAATGAACTTGTTAAACAAACCTTAGAGGTTATTACTACGGGCGTCTAACAACCTATTTAGTAGCACGGAGATGCATTCAAGTTTATTGAGGCAATATATGTAAGCTAACTACCTAATCTTATGTTTTGTATATTAGACCATGTTGAGGTGGTATTATGCAAAATAGACATAATAATTGTTTTCCTTAATATGCTTGACTAAAATTCCGGCACTACGTTACCTCGCTCATCTAAAAACTCTGCACGTTTTACAAATAAAAGTGCCTAGCCTAAATTATACATCCTACTGCACAGCCACCCACCAACACCAGCTGCGTTACCCAAAGTTAGGGCTATAAATACTCCTGGAACCGCTTTGGACCTGTACTTTTCGCGTGGACTTGTGTATGTGTGCTATTCTCCTTTATGACATTATGTGCCTAATTACTCAGTGATATACAAAAAATTCATGCTGGCGAATACGACCGATATAAAACCAGCGTGATTCGTGAAGCAAAATTACAGCGTCTAGTACATTTTTTTGCTAGCAATCATTACTACCTACGTTAGTAACCATTACTGTGTTAGTAACGGTTACTAACTTCTCTGTTACTAACTTCACTTACTAACCGGTTAGTAACATATGTTACGAGTACTTAGTAAACCGAAGTTCTTTAAGAGCGTGGGGAATGGACGAAGCAGAGCTGCGGGCGCGTTGAATAGGGGAGACCCGCTCACGTTTGCCCGCCGACGCCAGCGCTTGCCTTTCCCCTGCCAGAAAAAGCGCACAATAGGAGAGTCTTCCGACCCTTCCGCTCCCTTTGGCTTCCACGCATTTGCGAAGCGCGCGCTGCACGTGAAACGTCCCTCGTTCCACGATGTCACCCCAAAAAGAAAGGGGGGAACTATTGCTGCGTCGTCAACTGTCACAATAACCTTGCAAACACAAAGGGGTCGACTCCACCAGTGAAATTCTACCGATTCCGAAACCGATACGGTACGAAAGAAGCAGACGACCGTAATGGATTAAAGCAGTGCGCCGAAAAAAAGTTAGAAAACGTTTTTTAATTAAAATTAGCACGCGCACAATGCATTCATCATAACGGGTGTTAATTCCTGCATCACCGTTCCTCTTATCTATCGAGTTACTGGGAGATGCGCGTCCCCATTTTAAAGGCATAAATTACCATAATACTTTCAACTTCCGTCTTTAGAGCAATGTTAAAAAATTGCGAAGAAATGTGTTTATGCTGCTACTATTATTGGATATTGTAGGGGACGTAGTAGTTGAACCTGTGTACACATGTGGTATTGGTGATGTGTGGTTATATATTTTTTATATCTACGCAGGGCCGACGGAAGTGTGTGGTTGCCAAAAGCTTGGACAATGATTTGTAGCAGACATTTTGTAGCAGACATTTGTAGCAGAAAATGACTCAAGTCTGCACCCGTCTTATGTGCTGACAGTGTTTCCAGTGGCTTACAATAAACGGACACCTCACGCAGAAACGGCGCAGAGGTATGTATGATAGGCAGTGAACCGCATATCTATCTGTGCATTTTAAAGCATTTTCTAAGGACTGTTGATTTCTGATTTCAAGCTCAGCGAGAATTCGTTCCGCGTATGTGCAATTATCAAGTGAAGCTAAAATAGCTAAACTTTCACACCACCACAATTTAAAGGTAAGATTGGAACGCAGTTAGTAACAAGCACATTGCTTTTTTGATAGTTTTAATACAAAGTAAGAATGATTCAAGCAACAGACAACGCAAAATGTTTAATCAATAAGTTTTCATACGTAGCTATCTCCGTGAAGTTCTCGTATAAAATGTTTCTGTGCACACAGATGGACACAATTGCTAGTTTTTCTTAATGGGCATTTTGTCATCGTACATGTTTTC
Organism: Rhipicephalus microplus; assembly: GCF_013339725.1. NCBI lineage: Eukaryota > Metazoa > Arthropoda > Arachnida > Ixodida > Ixodidae > Rhipicephalus > Rhipicephalus microplus. Next base: position 59,249,496 of record NC_051172.1, read on the forward strand.
AAAGAGTTTCATTTCACTTGCAGTACTTGTTTTATTTTGTGAATGTAAGGCGTTACTAACAGGATTGTGGAAAACCCTTAAACGTATACTCATTTTCAGACTTCGTGTACACTTTATACTTGAAGATGATAAAAAAATTAATATCTGGCACACTACAGCTATGCTCACTGTTGATCACCGTACAATATCTCAATAAAAGAATAAACTCCAACGCATGAACGTTGTTGTGAACGACACGATCTAAGCTCTGCCACAACCTTATTTTGCTAAGGTGGAAGCGTCATTCTGTAAGGGCAGCCAGATCAGCACAAAATTCAGTGGAGCAGGCTGTGCCGCAAGGTATTGCCCAAGAAGACCCAGCAATGCAATATGAAGAGAACTCTGTTTTCCTCGATGTCTATGACACGCTTACAAGTGATTTAGAATCGCTAGAAACGCCAGTGATGCAATTACATTTGCCGCTGGAGATGTGAAGCTCCCGTTTGAGTTGACACGACTACGACAACTACGAAAAAAAGAAAAAAAATGCATTAGCCATTGTTGCACGTCCATTTGCAGACACACTGAACTAGTTGTTACTGAGTGTGCAGGGGTAACCCGAACAACACGGTGCATTTAGTGACCAAGATAAAATGCCTTTATAGCAATGTGCTCTTCCCCGGCAGATTAGACACACACAAAAGTTTCTCTGAAAGGTGGGTGCTCATCATGATAGTACGCACGCTGTTCGTGAACTCAGAGTCCCACGATGAGAACGGTAATAATGCAAGGAAGGACGCGCGAGATAGATGTAAATTTTCGTTGTGGGTCAGAAAGAAGCCCCAAATAGACGATTTATTTTTGAAGTGCTGTGTATATACCCCACAATAACTTGGGTGGGTGCTAGTAAATTAAGGTATCCCAAATAATAGCAGTCACAGCACCGAACCGCTTAACTAAAGCACGAGAAGCGGCCTGACCCATGCATCCAGTAACAAACATAGTGCATAGTACACACAGCAAACCAAATAAAATAGGAATGTAATAATGAACGTACAGAAAGTTGTATTCACCTCTAACTCCACGTCGTAAACAGCGTCGTCTTTCACTTGCGAAACGCACTTCGCTCTGACGAGGACGGCGTCGTCTGCTACAACTTCCTTCGCATCGGCTACATGGCTGAGCAGACGCTGCCCTTTTACCAAATTGCTGCCACGAAAAAAAAATCCTCAATTGCGGCGATCCTATTAAACGCGGAGAGAAGCGTATACATCATAACCGCGCGCGACGCGAAACTCTCAAAAACACGTGCAGAACGCGTGCAGCGTGCGAGCAAAGCAACGCGTTTTCAAGGCAGGTTGAAGGGGACAGCGGAAGGGTCAACACTCGAGTAACCAGTTATCTCCCCGCATTGACTGACAGTGCCAGGCTCTGCAGCGCCTTCCTCCGCGTGGGTCTCCCCTATACGCTTGCGCTCGACTTCCTTGGCTCGCGTCTCGTTGGTGTTACCCGCGCGCCGTCTGCGTTCTCGAACGTGATCGGACGCATGGACGGACACCTGGACGAATGTACACACGGATGGATGGACGAAGCTTCGCCCCACTCTTCATCATTCACTCGGTGGATATGCTGCGATTCTTTTTTCTGTCCGAAAGCTCCCTGTGCGAGAGTGTTGTAGGCTCAACCTATCCTTATGGAGACGGTAGCAGACGATTCTCCGACGATGCCCAACGGAACATGGCGGACGCCCCCAGTGTTACTGGAGAACTAAGCATTATGAATGTCGCATATACATGATAAGAACAGAGGAAGATTTCTTGCATGTGTGGTTGTTCTTGTTGTAGAGAACTATAGCTGTTGAGGGCACCACATTCAAACACAGTCCGAGTGCTCTAAAACGACCACCTGAACGTGCCATAAGTCATGGCGGATTCTCAGTGTAGTGACAAGCTCGAAGCTGCGCTTCCAAACGTTTCTAAAATCGTACACATACTGATTGATTGATTGATTGATATGAGGGGCTTAACGTCTCAAAACCACCCTATGTATATGAAATACGCCGTAGTGAAGGGCTCCGGAAATTTCGACCACCTGGTTTCCTTTACGTGCACTCAAATCTCAGCACAATGGCCTGCACCATTACCGCCTCCATCGGAAATGCAGCCGCCGCAGCCGGGAGTCGATCCCGCTACGTGCGGGTCAGCAGCCGAGTACCTTAACCTTTAGACCACCACGGAGGGGCCATCGTGAACATACTTGTCAAGTCTCTCGGATTTTCCGGGAGGCTCCAAGATTTAGACCATTTCTTACGTTTGTGTGGTTAGCAGGAAGATCTCCCGGAGATCAAAGTTTCTGTGCGTGATCTGGCCGCATTGTCTGAAATCGAACCCAAACTGATGCAGCCTTTTGTGAAACCATCACATTATGTTATACCTGTGTCACACGGGCGCGCAAAAAGTCTTTTAAGTAAGCGGTCTTTTACGAAGTTGAAAGACTTTTAACAAAGAGGTGTTTGCAGCGCAGACACACGGCAGCAACGATCTCCTTTTAGTGTTTTCGTTCGAAGACGCCAGCGAAAGCTTGGCGCTAGCAGTTAAAAAAGAAGCAATGAAAATTAAAGATGTATCACAATGTACAAATTAAAGACTTGTTGCACTGCTCGTTTCTTCAAATAAATTTAAGAATAAGAGATGAAGAAACACCAATGTGAATGTTTTTTGCACTAGATAAGGAAGCATTCCCATAACTAGCGACGTGCACAAGTCCGTCTGGCACCACTGTGCTTTTATTTACCGTATTTGTTTTTCGCTGCTCTCGACTGCTCTCGACACGTTATGGGCGACCGTACGGGAGAAAAAGTGAGGATCGCAAGCCTCACGGCCTGCCTTCTCGCTCTGGAAAGCGAGGCAGACGCTGCAAAAGCCGCCAAGGAGAGGATAAAGCAGCACAAGACCGAGCGTCACCACGTGATATTGCCGACGCGTTGTAGCTGCTTACGAGAGTAGAAAAGGAAATAACCATTAAAATAGCTCATTACACCTTCTGCAGGATATGAAATTTGTTTTTACAAAGAGTTTTGGTGACAGAAAAATAAGCATTCGCTCTTTTTTTTCCCACCACTCGAAAATTGCTGGCGCCCACTGGTTTCGAGGCTACTCATTCGGAGCCGTAAAAGAGATCGACGAACGCCGTTTACGAAAAAGACCGCTTCTGAAAATGAGTTCGCTCTGTGCCGTGTGTCTGCTGTCAGAAACTCCTTTTCGGAAAAATACCGCTTACTTAAAAGACTTTTAAGTGCCTGTGTGACCGGGGTATTAACCAATTTTAGGAGGCGTTGATGTGAAGGTACAGTAGAATATTTTCGATATAAGACCTGTTGTTACAAGTTCGTCGAATTCCCCAGTTGGACATATTGTGTCCAAAGGGCCGAAATTCGGATGTCCCACACTTTTTGCGCGTCGTAGTGGGTGATACAAATTTTAATACCAGGCTGTCGAGTGGTTGCCAAGAGCAGCATGCTGGAAGCTTGGGAAGTAAGTGCGTGTCCAGTGTTAAGAACGGTGGTTATTGTTTGCCACAACAGCTGGACGATACCGTGGTCGTTAATTGGCACGGTCATGTATGGATGGTGATGACGTAGCTGACAACTCAGAAAATGCACACGCGTCCAATGCTACCCACTCAAAGCGACGCTACTTTCTGCAAAGACTGAGCACAAAGACGTGGCAGATTCGTTCATATATAGCAACAAACGACTTAGTTTTGAAGGCATGTGCGCAGCCAACGCGCGGCCGACGCATGCGGATTGAAAATGGAACTACCGATTGGCGCAATCTCCGCGCACGATACTGTAGTCGCTGCTATACGATAATCGATAGTAGTGTCTATGAGCTACGCAAGAACGCTGCTAACGGAGCCGTAGATTAAAGGCAATAAAGTCGTAAAGAAGACGGGAAGCCTTTCGGCATTATACCGTCGATCTTTGTTCATGAGACCCCGTAACTCATAAAAGTAACATATGTCTCTCATGGAGGAATATAATGATGATATGAGAATCGGAACAATCCATCTTCTCTATATAGAATGGAGGCTGACCCTCGAGCGATGTTGCCCGATTCAAAAGCTCCGATTTCTTCCCTCCAGCTGGTGTTACTGTAAGGACGCTGTGGGTCTGAAAACTTCCAACACAACAACGATTTGCTAAGCTTGCCGGGTTGGCCGCTCTTACTGAGGCGAAGGAGCGAAGCAAACTAGCAAATTGGACTAGTTGGAACACTCATCATGATCAGCGCACAAAAAGGACAGAAAACACAAGAAACTGCTCGACACAAGCGCTGTCTAACAACTGAAAGTTTATTGCAAGAAACGGGTCATATATATAAGCAAATATGAAGGCATAAACAAACTTTGACACCCACCAGGTGTCAAAAAAAAGTGGAGTAGTGTACCTCATCCCTTTGTCGTGTGGGTGCATGTACATTGGGAAGACGGGACGTTCCCTCAACGTCCTTCGAAGGGATCATGCTAGGTCTCTGAAAGGTACACTTTCAACGCAGGTATAGACACTTTAAGCACTGTCGTTATCGTTTGCCACAACAGCTGGACGACACCATGGTCGCTTTTGGCACGATCACGTATGGCGACGACGCAGCTGACAACTCCGAAAATGCACATGCGTCCAACGCTATACCCATCCAAAGCGACACTACTTTCCGCAAACACTGCGCACAAAACCGCGGCATATGCGCTAATAGACAGCAACAAAAAACATAGTTTTGAAGGCACGTGCGCGGCTTAGCGCATGCGGATTGAAAATTGAACTACCATTTGGCGCCGCCGCCATGTACGAAACTGCAGTTGCTGCTATAATCAATAGTGACTGCGAGCTTCGAAGGTATGCGGCTAACGTAGCCGTAGGTTTTGATATCTGGGGTTTAACGTCCCAAAACCACCATATGATTACGAGAATCGCCGTAGTGGAGGGCTCCGGAAATTTCGACCACCTGGGGTTCTTTAACGTGCACCCAAATCTGAGCACACGGGCCTACAACATTTCCTCCTCCATCGGAAATACAGCCGCCGCAGCGGGGATTCGATCCCGCGACTTGCGGGTTAGCAGCCGAGTACCTTAGCCACTAGACCACTGCGGCGGGGCACGCAGCCGTAGGTTAAACATAATGTAATGCAACGTTTTTGGCTGCAAGACACTTTTTACTTGCCGAGCCTCTGCCCCACAACACAGGTCAGACTGATGATGATGAGTATGTACATATAAGATGATGCGTATGAATAATGCTCACACTTATTCCACCCCCCCCCCCCCCACGCGCTAAGCGGCCAGCCCGGACGCGTCTTAGATGGAAACGGAACGTCGAACGAATGGCTTCAGACGTGATACGTGGACCATCTCCGAACCACGACAGCGACGATCCGAAGAAAGGTCGGTGGGAGTGACACGATAGTTCACTGGGGACGTTTGTTCATTGATTGTATTTGGTCCAATAAAGCGTGACTGAAACTTGTCACACAATCCTGGAGTACGAATGGGCGTCCAAAGCAACACTTCATCCCCCGGACTGAAGGAGACGTCGCGATGAGAGCTGTCGTAGCGTTGCTTGCGATCTTGCTGATTAGCTTCTGTATTAAGGCGAGCCCGTTTCCGACATTCTTCGAGCCTTGTGATGAACTGCTCTGATACGGTTGCCTAGGCGTCGGTTGGCACATGGAAAGAGACGTCGATGGTGAATGTCGGTGAATGGCCGTACACGAGGTAGAAAGGCGAGTAGCCAGTAGTTCTTTGAACAGCGGTGTTATGAACAAACGTCACAAAAGGCAAAATTGTATCCCAGTTGTGTTGGTTTGGTGCGATGTACATCGACAGCATGTCTGTTAGTGTCCGATGAAATCTCTCTGTCAGCCCACTATTTTGGGGATGGTAGGCTGACGTCGACTTATGTACTGTGCCACAGGTTGTGAGCAGGGTTTCAATTTTGGTGGACAGCAACGTCTTGCCGCGATCACTCAGGAGGACGCGAGGTGCACCGTGACGCAATACAATCGCGTTGAGAAAGAAGTCTGCGACGTCTGAAGCAGAACTTGTGCGTAGTGCAGCAGTCTCTGCGTACCGTGTCAGGTGGTTGACAGCAGTCACAATCCAACGATTACCTGCTGGCGTGATGAGGAGAGGTTCGAGTAGGTCTATGCCAACGATGGCAAATGGAATCTCGGGACACGGGATAGGTTGCAGAAGGCCAGCAGAAGACGAAGTTGGTCGCTTCTGCCGTTGACACAGATGGCAAGATGCAACGTACTTGGCCACAAAGGTAGAGATGCCTGGCCAGAAGAAACGGTTTCTGATGCGGCTTTGTGTTTTGTGAAATCCCAAGTGGCCTGCACATGGGTCGTCGTGAAAGGCTTCGAGGACTCTATAACGTAGAGAACGCGGAAGTACTGGAACCCAGCGGTGTTCATCAGTAGTGTAAACATAACGATGGAGCACATTGTTATCGAGCCTAAATTGCCGTAGTTGTCGGCGCAATCTAGCATTAGGAGTAGGTGATACGCCATTTAGGCGTTGGATATTTCGATTGCAATATGGATCATCACGCTGGCGTGTGGCGAACTCGGTGTAGCGATTTTGAAGCCGGCGTGTCGATAACCGCAAGGTGTGATAATGTGAAGGGTGACGCAGTGCCTTGGCCACCAGACGAGCGATAAGCTAACGTATGTCACAAAACGAGCGCTCAAAAAAAGGGCGCGCCGCCAAATTCTCGGGACGGAACGCTGGAGTGGCGCCGCGAGGTCAATGATAAAAAAAAAGAAAACAAACATCTAAAGACTCCCCGGGCGCGCGACTCTCTCCCCTCGGAAGCGTAGGTTCGCCGACGAACCTCCTCACCCCACATCGGCGGCCGAGCAAGCACTCGAAATTTCTAGATGGAAAGGGGCGTGGTGATGCCGGGTTGAGTCATCCGTCGCGGACGGCCCTCGTATCGTCTCGACCTTTCCCCCAGCCTTCCCTGCGCATCGTGCCGACGAAAGGATGAGAACTTTCTGGAATCTCGCGCGGGAGGTATTTAATCGAGCAGCCGAGACGAGAGACCAGGAGAAGACGGAAGTTAGCGCCAGAGCGCGTAGGGATTCCGCCGTGTAGTCGGCGAAGGTTTTGTCCGTAGGGACAAAGCAGGAGAAGAAGAGGATTTCCACCTGAGGGGTGAAGGCTCGAGCTACAGGCAAGAGCGTGTGTCTACCGCTATCGAGCGAAGACGCGTGGCAACAGCTGCGTGTGTGAAGCCGACGTGTTTCCGGCGAAGAAGTTTGAAGCTTGGAAAGTGGCCTATTGAAGACGTGAGGTTTCCTGGAAGAGAAACTTCGGCGAGGTTTCCTGGAAGAGAAACTTCGGGGGCAGCGGAACGACAACACTGGACTTTGAGTGAGTGATTCTCGGAAGAGTATCATCCGGACTTTTGTTCCAAGAACTTTGGACTGAATAGGTTTTCTATCTCTTTAGTCTTTGATTAGATTTGTAGAGTTTAACGTCCCAAAACCACCATATGATTATGAGAGACGCTGTAGTGGAGGGCTCCGGAAATTTTGACCACCTGGGGTTCTTTAACGTGCACCTAAATCTGAGTTTTCTCTTTAGTCTTTAAGTGTCTTGGTTGTTCAATGCACGCGATTGCATTGTAGTGCGTATTGTTGTCAGTGTCCGTTGTTTCGAGTGTGGCTGATTGTACTGTGTAGTACGTTGTTTGGTGGGTGACATATTGTATTCAAGTATTGTGGAGTGTGCATACTTGTGTATTGTTTTTTGATCTGCCATTATTGAGAATATAATTCTGTTTTGTTTATCAACTCTCGGCTCTGACTTCTTTGGGCCACAGTTGGCGTCCGCTGGCGCGCCAAAAAGGACCACTTCTAAATTGTCCACGCTTTCGCGGTACGGTTCGGGGGGCCGATACTTCGGCCCTTGGAATTAGCCCGGCGATCGCCTCCCTAATTAACGGGACCCGTGTGGCAATTAATCTGGCATCCGTGACGAGGAGTTTTTGGTGCACAGTGTGTCCAAAGTAGTGAGAAAGAGCCTCGAGATGTTGATAGTGCTATCGGAACGATTTTGTGTGTTGCTCAGTGTTCTCGTTAACGAGGGCAGGGGAGTGTTCCGATAGACTGATTTAGGCAAATACTTTTTACACGCAGGAAGACTTTATTTGCGAGACACCATGGATCTCGAAAAGTTAGTTGCTCTTGGTGAGAAGATGGGTCTTTCTGGCGCCGAACCACAAAAATGGGTAAGCCAGAAGGAGAAAGAGGCGGTGGAGAGAGAGAGGTTGGCAGCTGAGAGGGCCAAGGAAGAAAAAGCAGCTGAGTTGGAGAGAGAAAGGCTGGAAGCTGAGAGAGCGAAGGAAGAAAGAGAGCAACAATTGAAGTTGGAGCTGGAGAGGGAAAAGTTGGCAGCCGAAAGGGCGAGAGAAGAAAGAGAGGCAAAGGAGCGACAGCTGAGAGAAGAAAGAGAGCAGCAATTGAAGTTGGAGTTGGAGAGAGAAAGGCTGGCAGCTGAGAGGGCGAAAGAAGAAAGAGAGGAAAGGGAACGGCAGCGACAGCACGAGATAGAACTCGAGCGGCTCCGTTTGCAACAGCGAAGTGAAACTCCGGTCCAAGCTAGAGTTGAAAGCAGTGAACGAGAAGACCATGGCTTCCACTTGAACCCAAGCAAGCTGCTCCTAGCGTTTGATGAAAGGAAGGACAACCTTGACGCGTACCTTCACCAATTTGAGACGATTGCAAGGAGCCAGAATTGGCCGGAACATCAATGGGCAACTGCTTTCAGTACTTGCTTGAGTGGTGAAGCGCTCAGTGTGTACGGTAAGCTGACGCCGACTGATGCAGCCAACTATGCAAAGGTGAAAGCTGCTTTGCTGAAGCGATTTACATTTACTGTGGAAAGATTCCGGGACAGATTTCGGACAGGAAATCCAGCTGATGGGGAGACGGCTACGCGGTATGCCGCCCGACTTTGCCATTATTTCGACAGATGGATTGAACTTTCAGGGACAGCGCAGGAGTACGATGAACTTAGAGAGCTCCTAATTAGAGAACAATTTCTTACTAGTTGCCACCCAAGCCTGTCGCTGTACTTGAAAGAGAGGAAAGCTAAGTCACTTGAAAGAATGCTTGAATTGGCTGATCAATTCTTGGAAGCGCAAGGTGGAACTAATTTGGCCAAGGTCAAGAAGGAGTGTCCCGAAGATTAAAAAAATTCGGCACCCGAACAAAAGAAGCGTGCACCGGAGAGTGTTCCGCGATGTTTTCTGTGTAACCGAGTGGGTCATCGTGCGAGCAACTGTCGTACTAACTTTACGAGCCCTACGGTAGTAAAATGTTTTAAGTGTGGTCAGACTGGGAACAAAGCAGACGCATGTCGAAACGGAGCGAGTCAAACTCACCAGGTATTCTGTGTGCAAGCGGCACCGAAATCCGGTAATAATGCCGTCACCGATGGATTCGTAGAGTTGAAAAATGGGGAGAAAATTCCTATTGTGGGTGCTGTAATGACAAAACAGCAAACCGGTGTCACGAAGGGAATGCCAACGCTGCCTGGAAAAGTTGCGGGCAAGAAGATTACGGTTTTAAGAGACTTCGGTAGCTCCACGGTTATCGTGCGGAGAAATTTGGTACGGGAAAGTAAGTTACCAGGCAAAACGAAACCAGTTTGCCTAATTGACAGTACGGTTCGGATGCTTCCCGAAGGAGAGATTGAGGTCGAAACCCCGTACTTCAGCGGGAAGGTTACTGCTCTATGCATGACGACCCCCTTGTACGACCTCGTCATCGGAAACATCGACGGGGCGCGAGGGCCGAATGATCCAGAACGATTGGGAGATGACCCTAAGATAGAGCCCTCGCCAACCCAGCGACCGATAGATCCAGTGGAGTAGCATCCCGTGACGGATCTCACTCGAGCCCAAGGTGAAGCCGCGGTGCAAGATACAGTGAATGAGAAGATGATCGTGTTGAATGAGTTCACGTGCTGGGCGCGGGACTTAAGTCGGCACGACCTCAACCGACCGGCAGTGTGTAGGTGACGGAGTCGGCCAGCCAGGGCAAATGTCGGGACATGAACAAGCGGGCGAATAACCGGACAGGATCGGTTGAGCGTCATGACCCGTTAACAATGTCGGAAGTGACAACGATGGCTGAGACGCCACCTCAGACACCGTCATCGGAAGGGGCTCGCCGGAACAAAACGAGGAAAACAATAAGAAGAGATCGAAAGGGCACCGCAAGAATGGACGCAAGCGCCGTTCGAAATGGTGTTGGATAGGTGTTGCGCCGTTCGGATAGGTGTTGAGGACGAATCGAAATGGTTTGGCAGTACTGAGTGCAATATGTTGTGTTAATGTGGGTGTTATCCTGTGTCACAACTGTATGTCGAGTGAATCAAAATTTTTGTTACGGTGTTGTGATGTATAGTATATCATTGTTGTAAAAAGAGAACTTTGTACATTTGTATTGACTGGAATATGTGATGGAGTATTATTCATGTACCGGTGTCTATATTCTATGTGTTGTGAGATTGAATTGTAATGTACGATTGTATTGAGTGATCTATTGTGAATGTGACGTGTCATGAGCGACGGACTAAGTTACAGTCTTTTAGAGTGTGGGGACGGTTCGCGCTCGTTTGTGTGGTTTTGAATATTATGAGATAATATTCTTAAAGTGGGGGGCAGTGTCACAAAACGAGCGCTCAAAAAAAGGGTGCGCCGCCAAATTCTCGCGACGGAACGCCGGAGTGGCGCCGCGAGGTCAACGATAAAAAAAGAAAACAAGCATCTAAAGACTCCCCGGGCGCGCGACTCTCTCCCCTCGGAAGCGTAGGTTCGCCGACGAACCTCCTCACCCCACATCGGCGGCCGAGCAAGCACTCGAAATTTCTAGATGGAAAGGGACGTGGTGATGCCGGGTTGAGTCATCCGTCGCGGACGGCCCTCGTATCGTCTCGACCTTTCCCCCAGCCTTCGCTGCGCATCGCGCCGACGAAAGGATGAGAACTTTCTGGAATCTCGCGCAGAAGGTATTTAATCGAGCAGCCGAGACGAGAGATCAGGAGAAGACGGAAGTTAGCGCCAGAGCGCGTAGGGATTCCGCCGTGTAGTCGGCGAAGGTTTTGTCCGTAGGGACAAGGCAGGAGAAGAAGAGGATTTCCACCTGAGGGGTGAAGGCTCGAGCTACAGGCAAGAGCGTGTGTCTACAGCTATCGAGCGAAGACGCGGGGCAACAGCTGCGTGTGTGAAGCCGACGTGTTTCCGGCGAAGAAGTTTGAAGCTTGGAGAGTGGCCTATTGAAGACGTGAGGTTTCCTGGAAGAGAAACTTCGGCGAGGTTTTCTGGAAGAGAAACTTCGGGGGCAGCGGAACGACAACAACGCTGGACTTTGAGTGAGTGATTCTCGGAAGAGTATCATCCAGACTTTTGTTCCAAGAACTTTGGACTGAATAGGTTTTCTATCTCTTTAGTCTTTAAGTATCTTGGTTGTTCAATGCATGCGACTGCATTGTAGTGCGTATTGTTGTCAGTGTCCGTTGTTTAGAGTGTGGCTGATTGTACTGTGTAGTACGTTGTTTGGTGGGTGACATATTGTATTCAACTATTGTGGAGTGTGCATACTTGTGTATTGTTTTTGATCTGCCATTATTGAGAATATATTTCTGTTTTGTTTATCAACTCTTGGCTCTGACTTGTTCTTTGGGCCACAGTTGGCGTCCGCTGGCGCGCCAAAAAGGACCACTTCTAAATTGTCCACGCTTTCGTGGTGCGGTTCGGGGGGCCGATACTTCGGCCCTTGAAATTAGCCCGGCGATCGCCTCCCTAATTAACGGGACCCGTGTGGCAACGTACTTGATGATGAAAGCGGAAGGGGGCAGCGAGAGAGAGCATCTGCATCTTGGTGTTTTTTGCCAGACTTATAGATGACATCAAAATCGTACTCTTGTAGGCGGAGCACCCAACGACTGAGGCGACCAGACAAGTTTTTCAGTGTCGAGAGCCAGCACAAGGCGTGGTGGTCTGTAATAACCGTAAAGTGGCGTTCGTAAAGATACGGTCGAAATTTTTGTATGGCCCAAACAACAGCAAGGCAATCCTGCTCAGTTATGGAGTAGTTCTGTTCAGCAGCCGTAAGAGCACGACTAGCATATGCTATAACTCTTTCCCGTGAAGTGGCATCCCGCTGTAGAAGAACTGCACCAATGCCACGGCCGCTCGCGTTGGTGTGCAGGCATGTACGTGCGTTCTCGTCGAAATGGCACAGAACAGGGTCGGACGTTAAAGCATTCTTGAGGGCTTGAAAGGAACGCTCGCAGTCGTCGTTCCAAGTGAAAGTTTATACGGATGTGAGCAGCTTGTGCAGTGGCGACGCGATGGCAGCAAAATGACTAATGAAGCGGCGGAAGTAAGATGCCAGGCCCAGGAAACTTCGTAGGTGTTTCTGATTTTCTGGCCGAGGAAAGCGTATCACGGCAGCAAGCTTGTCAGGATCCAGACGAATGCCATCTTTGCTGACAAGGTGGCCCAACACCTTGATGTTCTTGTTGGCGAAATGGCATTTTTTTGTGTTGAGCTGAAGTCCAGCACTAGAAATAAACGTCAAAACTTCGTCCAAACGATCAAGATGCTGACGAAAAGAAGAGGAGAAAATGACGATGTCATCTAGATAACAGAGACATGTTTTCCAATTTAGGCCGCGTATAACTATGTCCATCATGCGTTCAAATGTGGCAGGAGCGTTACATAAACCGAATGGCATGACGTTGAATTCGTACAGCCTATCTGGTTTTGCAAAGGCAGTTTTTTCTTTGGCCGCTTCGTGCATAGGTATTTGCCTATAACCAGACCGTAAATCAAGGCTGGAGAAAAATTCAGCACCTTGCAGAGAGTCAAGTGCGTCGTCGACTCGTGTCATCGGGTAGACGGCTTTGTGCGTGATCTTATTAAGTGCTCGATAATCGACGCAGAATCGCACTGAACCACCCTTCTTTCGCACTAGCACTACAGATCATGACCACGAGCTGGACGAAGGCCGGATAACATCTCGTTTGAGCATATCAGCAACGTTGCCCTCGATGATTTTCCGTTCTGCGGATGACACTCGATATGGGTGGCGGCGTATGATTGTATTGCCTTCCGTTTCAATTCGATGCACGGCGACAGAAGTGCGACCCAGAAGCTTGGAAGATAGATCAAATGAAGCGCTGTGTTTTTGAAGCGTACCCAAAAGTTCTTGCTTTTGCGCTGACGTGAGATTGGGATTTATTGTGGCTGTTAAATCAGCCGTCGTAGCATCGTCATCAGTACTCTGAGAGAAAGATGGCGAGTCTGCGTGAAGGGGCACCAGAGAAAGTGGTTCGGTATCTGTGAAGCAAACCACACTGGTGCCCTGGGGCAGTGCAACAGGCAGTGAAGTGGGGTTAACTGCCGTAACTAATGCTCTGCCATCACAAAAGCGCACCAGGCTAGGAGCGATGGTAAGTCCACCAGAGATGTAGCGTCCACACGGTGCTATGAAGACATCACCAGTACCGATCTTATCTGATGCCAGGGTCAGAATATTCTCATTACCTGGAGGAATAAAACAGTCATCAGCGGTGACAAAACGCTGGCTATGGGCATAGTTATCAGACGAAAGTGCAGTATCTGACATGCGAATGACCCTCTGACGGCAAGATACCACGGCTGAAGCTGAGGAGAGAAAGTCCCATCCTAAAATGAGCGCATTGGTACAGGATGACAGAACGACGAACTGTATATGGTGAAGGATGCCTTCATTGAAAACTCGTGCTGTGCAAACACCAGAAGGCTGAACAAAAGCCGCATTAGCACATGAAGGGGAGGGCCATCATACGATGTCTACACTTTGCGCAAACGGGAACACAAGTCCACACTAATAACTGAGAGCGATGCACCTGTGTCCACCAAGGCTTCAGTCCATATACCCTCAACACACACTGAAAGTACATTTGAGGGGCGTTCCGGAGGAGTTCTATGCACTCCGCAAAATGCAGCTTTCCCTCCTGAAGCTGCACTGTTTAGTTTTCTGGGCGATGATCAGACGCCGTGGTAGCCGGACGAAGTGGTGACGAGGAACGGCGCATAGGTGACGGGGAGCGACAGCGCGAGGAGCGGAAGGTACTGGCTGCATCGAAGTGTTGTGGAGAGGGTGAGCGGCGTTGGTACAGTTGGTATGGGTGGCGATGTTGTGGAGCAGAGGCAAACTCCTCCCTCTCGAAGTCACCATAGCCACGCCTTTCGTCTTGTTGACGTCGACGACAGAACCGTGAGATGTGGCCGCGTAATCCGCAATAATAGCAAATTGGTCTAGATGGACGCCAGGCTTGAAAAGAATTAGGCGTTGCTCTTGGGGCGAGGACATTCACGGAAGGCTGCATAGTTGACCCATACTGTGGTGATTGCTGAGGAGGTGACGCTGCAACCACCTGAGCGTACTTCAGTTTTGGAGTGGTATGCGAGCTCGGAACTTGCTCACACGTCATGGACGCTAGTTCCTCCCACACAATGTTGCGGAGGCTGCCTGCAGAAGGTGTCATGCGGAGCTCACAAGATGACGAGGTGGCCTGGAGCTGCAGCTCCTCGCGGATCATGGACCGTATAAGCGCACGGAGCTCACCATCATGCGTTGGCCTGATATCTGCTGTTTCAGGTTGTAAACGTATCAGTTGAAGGGCAATAATAATAATAATAATAATAATTACAATAATAATCACAATAATAATTGTTCGTGTTTAACTTTCCAAAACCACCACGTGATTACGAGAGACGCCGTAGTGGAGGGCTGCGGAAATTTCGACCACCTTGGGTTCTTCGACAAGCACCTAAATCTAATTACGCGGGATTGAAGCATTTTAGTCTCCATTGAAAATTCGGCCACCGCGGCCAGGAGCCGTAGAGTAAAGGCAATACAGACGCAAAAGAAGGATGAGATGGGTTGGGGGGATGGGGAAGGGTGCAGGAAGGGTGCAGGAAGCCTTTCGGCGCTCCCGTCGATCTTTGTTCATGACTATAGGCTCCCTAACTGATAGAGTAACTCATATAATAACTTATGCAACTCATAAAGTAACAATAACGGCAACAAGCACAGAATTAACTCGATGTTTTTAGTCGCTCGCCCAGGGATGCAATCACGGAATTATATACGCCTTTTCCAATGCCAATGCTTTTTGTGCTTGGTCCAGAGCAACGGTCTGTCCGCGTTATCAACGCCTTCGTAAACGACAAGCACGTCGCAACAGCGACAGCAGCTGTATTCACGACTCCAACAGGTATAGGGGTTATACACCTGCCATCACCCGCAAGGAGCGCTAGCGTCATTCGATGCCACCATTTTGGCGGTCTCGGTGGTTTGATGCGTGGCGTGTACGGTAGCACTGTGGAACGATCAGTTTTTTTTGCTGTTTTCTTAATGTATTTGCAGATTGCAATGAATTTAAGCTCAGACTCACGTGGTTTAGATAAAGCTGCGCCTTTGCGCTACCTGGCAAAAATGCGTTTGTGCGTCGGCGTAGACCCACTTGAACTTCAGGACGCTGAACGTGATGTTGAGCTGCTGCCACGGGTCGACTTCCCCGACATAAAGGGCTACCTTGTTCAAGCGACAAGTTTTGTCTCGCGTAAGCAGCTAAAAGCGTACAAATCTATGGATGGACAGAACTATCTCACGAGCGGGTGGGTGCAGCAGCCGGGCGTCAAGGTCCTCTCAGACAGCACGATAGTTGTTGGAAAGGTGAGCAGCTTGTCGCCTTGTAATATCGCGTTTATTGTGCCGTGCGAGCGCTCTGTCGATACTGTAAACACAGGAACGGCATGTCATGGCAGGAAATAGATCACAGAAATTGCTGCAGTGACTCTTTTCGAGTGGCTTTTGCTTCTTAACAACCGCTGCGTGCAGTGCTCATGTGTAGCCAAGTTATCGCAGCTGTTTAGTGCAGGCGACTTTGTTATGCCGTGCGAACACTCTTTCGATACTGTAAACACGGTAATAGAGATGTCATAGCAGGAAAGAGATTACCGAAATTGCTGAAGTGCCTGATTTTAAATGGTTTTTGCTTCTGAACAACCACTGCGTGTCACGCTAGCGTGTACGCAGTTGTCGCAGCTGTTTAGTGCAGGCGTGAAAGTTCTGCTGTACAACACAATCGCTGTTGTCAGAGAAGTAAGCCCGGTTTATTTCTAACCATGTTTTTTTACTTGCTAGCACCGTGTGAAAACCGTAAACTCAGTATCGGGATGTCAGGGCAGGAAGGGATTACGGCTCTTTTCAGTGGCTGTTTTTAAATGGTTTTCGCATTTTCACAAGAGCTGCTTGCCCAACCCGCGTGTAGCTGAGATCTAGGGAGTTGGGCAGCTTCCTGAAGGAGTAAGTGTGATCTAACTTCACTATGCGTTAAACGCGACCACCAGCATTTAGGAATTCGTGGTGTGTCAATCACTTAAGTTATGCAAATGAGCGTTAACGTTGCTTTATTCAGAAATTTCTTAGTTTTCCAACTTTGTAGCTACGATAGCTTTCAGACTTATTTGATATTTAGATCACATTACTGAGGTTGTCTGTTTTTTCTCCCAGGTTTGTCATTCACAGTCATTTAACGAAAATCCCCTTACGGCCTGGCTTCTCATCACAGAAGACGGTGAGGTATAAGCTGCCCACTGCACCTGCAAAGTTGGTCGTGGTCAGGTGTGCTCCCTCACAGCAGCAGTCCTGTTCTTTATTGAAGCTGTGGTTAAGACCTGTGACAGCCAGGTGTGTATGGACCGAACTAATACATGGTTGCCGCCCTCTGTACGATTTCTCGAACGAAAAGAGGCTTCCCAAGTAAGCTTCGCATCATCAACGATGAAGTCAAGTACAGTTGGGCAGTTTTTGTCCTCGGCTGAGAGAAATTTCACAGGCAATGTGGACTTCAGAATTCAGTACTTGTTGCGCACTAGGCCAATAATTCTTTCTACATTAATTCTGACATTCGCTAGTTTGCGCGTATTTTCCACCTCCTGTGCAGAAAGTTGTGGCTTTTATGTGGTGAATGCAGGGTATTTCTAGCTTTGCAGAGCGAAGGCCAACGGCATCTCGAACTGTGAAGCCTCTGCCAGCCAGCACAATATCTCCAGGCAAAAGGTTGTCGAGCACACCACAGCCTTCAGCGATCACTTTATCACGGGTGCATGCGTCTACACCATCCTCTCGAAATAAATTTAATAACGCCTTGTGGCGCAATACTTATGAAAAATTTCATTGTATGATGGCGCTTATATATATGTGGACCACGTCTGAGATCGTGGCAGCATAGATGTTGGCCGCTCAATGAACACTTCAAAGCCATCGATAATCACGGCTACTTGAGTGCCAAATGATTTCCTGAATGCCATTGATATGGTAGACCTGAAACAGCGACGATTAGGCCACTTCACTGCCGGAGAAAGGCGCTCAAAGGCTGCATCCAGCCACTTGTTGACACTTCTTGATACCGTGGACTGTGACACGCGAAACCTGGAAAACAATGGAGGAGTTAGTCACCACAATAAAAGGAAATTATGGGGGAAATCTGTCACCTGTAGGCCGAATCTTGAAGAGATTGGTTGAGACGTAGGCGCATAAGGAAGATCGGCATCTCCTGGAACTGTGTGAGACTGTTTCTGCTGTTGTGACACACGCTTCCTTTCCGCAACTCAAAAAGAGCAATTACCATGGTAAAGCTTGGGAGGCCCGTATAAATCTGAACCTTGTACTCCTCCTGCTTTAACCCATCTTCAGTCAGTAAGTGCGTGCTTAATGTGCTTAACGTGCTTAATGCATTGGCATCAAAAAACTTTGTCAGAAGATGTTTGTTTTTCTCTTCCATCAGGGCAATATCTGCCATTGCCAACTCCGTATTCTGCGAGAAATTTGTTGTCTCTAAAAAGATGCAATAAAATTGTTATTTTCCTTTTTGTTCTATGCAATATGAAACGTTCCAGCTTTGGTGTTCTCTTGAAATGTGGAAAGTGATAATGCTACTTGTCTGAAGCTGTTTACTTGAATGATGTTAAGGCATTTCAATGAGCATGCATTTGCATGTGTGATACAGTACAGTAGCACCATGTTATGCCAATAAATATCTATCTTTACTGAATGACTGGCACACTTCTAAATACACATGCTTGAAGAGGCACAAGCAGGGTAAAGGTACTCAAGAAAATGTAGAAAAATTGAAGTGTACCCTTGCACTGCTTTTGCAGACTCCAAAGTATGAGGTTTTCAACACACTACACAAGACTTGTGCACAGATGATTTTTACACATCCCTCAGCTGTTCTTATAACAACAAATACCTGCAAGAGCACACGTTTTCATGGAGAACTCTTCATGCGGAACACCCGGTTCAACAGCCACATCTTGCTCCAGATTCGGCGTAGGTAACACAGCATCATCGTTAGTATCACATGTGGCCATTTCAGCCGCATCTTGATCAAGATTCGCGTAGGTCATTCAGCATCATCGTTTGTGTCACATGCAGCCATTTGAATACCAACAAGGGGATTTGATGTCCTCGTGGCACGGCTGAGCTTTTTTTTTTTTTGTACCTGTCAACAAATTTACGCATCAGTAAGAAGCATATATGAAAAAAGTGAGTTTAAATGAGGTCAGGGACATCTAATTTCTTTTTTTCATAAAAATAACTGCTGATTTAAATGTTTTTTTGGTGAAGCTTGGTAAGAACCGGCATATAAACTGCACTTCAGGACCTCCGCCACCAACACATTAAAAAAAAGAACGAAAGAAACATACCGGGCCACAGACTGCTCAGTGTTTGGCTGTTTCTCGAGACATAGATGTAAGGACGGCGCCCAGACCGGATCTGCAACTTCGCTCATCGTGTAAGCGCGTCGACCTGCACGTAAAAAGAAAACAACGTTTACTACGTAGCAAATGGGCTTATCTTATCGGCTTCGTCGTAATGTCCCATCGCATTCAAAGACCCCTCGTCGCTGTAAACAAAACGCGACAATTCCACAGCCCGTTAATCGAACGCGCTTTAAAAACTGACGCACACAAATCCCGCTGCAAAGCCAAAATGGAAATACATGCAGTCGTTCCACTGCAATAGACACTTAAAAAAAGCACTCACCAGAAACGAAGTGCTTCCCGCAAACTCTGTACTGTGTAGCGGCGGGATTCAAGTCTCGGCGGTTTAAGCGGCGAAACCACTCCCTCCTCCGCCGTGCTGTTACCTCCGCGGTCATCAGGCATTGATTTTTCTGCACCTTTGGAATAAAAAAAAAAAACCAACCGAGGCAGCATTCTCATCCCCAGGCTTCTTTTTCGAGTGGTTGTTGCAACCAAACACGGCACAGTTCACCATTATGGCTGTGCGCAACCACGGCACGTACGTAGCGTCTCTCCGAACACACAAATAAATTCGTTAAACGACTTTTCACGGCTTGCACAGCAGAGACCTTCGGCACTTCTTTTACGACACGCGCTGAGTGAAAACGGAGAACGAATAGCCCAGTACAGCTGGTACTGCTGTACAGCTGCTACAGTGCTCGCGGTACTCGCGGACAGCAAAACCGCCAAGATGGCGTCGCTGCCAGGGGATGCTATCGCCGCCTCGCGGACCAAGGTTCAGTGCATACCCCCTATACCGCGCTGAAATGTACTGGGCGCTGTTCGCAGCCCGAAAGGCATGTGGTTAAACTCGTAAAGACCGGAACATGTGCGGAACGCTGTTTTGCACTCGTACTCTTCGGCCACGTTAATTTGCCAATATCCGGCACAAAGATCAAGTGACGAGAAGAATCTTGAGTGTCATACAGTGTCGATGGCGTCGTCGATGCGAAGAAATGGGTATGAATTGGGGACGGTGTGCTCCCAATAATCGAAGCAAAACTTAAGGCTATATACCATTCTGTTCTGGACAAGGACGATGGGGGTGGCCCAGGGACTAGAAAATTGTCTAATTACGCCAGAGGCCAGCATTTCCTTCACGTGTTCAGCAATGACAGCTCATTCGAGTTCGGCGTAACGTCGTAGGGGTATAGAGATGGGCGCATCGTCATCCATGGGTATGTGATGTTCAAGTGAGTCAGTACCTGGGAGTTGCGATGTACTTTCCGCAAAGGCCAGTTTGTGTCGTTCGAGCACCAAGGAAAGGGTCTCTGAGTCATCAGTCTCACCTGTAGTGAATGCTGTAACTGCTGATCCCGAGACCGACGGTCGCAGGAACACTCCGCCACTTTGATGACAAGCTGCACGTCGCCAGCTAGAAGGTAATCCGCTCCCAGGACCACATCGCCTGGCAGGGGCTCCAAGATGGGAACAGCTGCAAGCAATTAGCTCCCAGCGTCCGTTTAAAGATGCATGTCCAGCGCGCCGACAGTACATGTCCAATGCGCCGAGGCCGCAGAGGGGTGGCGCGGTGCAAGGCTAGAGGTCGACGGGTGCGTGGCGTCGAAGCAGCGCCGTGCGTTACGCTCTAGTATCTACCAGAGCCGTCAGATCCCCAATGCTGTCGACGCGGACGCAAACTGCTGGGAGCGGCCGTGTTTGGTACTGAATTCCTTGGTGCGGAACTTGTGTAGAGCTCACATAAGCATGACCACAGTGACTACAAGGTTGCGTTGAGACCACAGAAACGCGCCGTTTTTGCAGTATCCTGCAACTCTGCCGCCCTTCGGATGAAAGTCTCAAGGCTATCTTGTGCTGTATGTACAGATAGTAGGGCCGCGTGCGTAGAGTTGTAGATGCCATTGACGATGTACTGTCTGGCTGCCAGAGAAGGCCAGACTATATCGCAGGCTTTTAGGAGGCCTAGTTTGTGGTATTGACAGGTGGCAATGTCTTCCTTTGGGTCTTTCCGGCGTGCTCGCATCTCGATGAAGCGAGTGTCAAAGGCGCCCGGCAGCGGTGCAAACGTGGTCGTCAGAGAAGCGCTTCAAGTAGACCACGAGGCAAACGTGCTTCCCTGAAAGCACGTTTGCCAAGCTTGGGCAGCTCTTCGGAGACGACATTCGGTGGATTACTTGGTGGGCTCCGGCCAAGAATATTTGAGTGCAACAGAGTCGACTGTGCGGATCCAGGTGGTGGGGTCACTCTCATGACCATGGAACTTCGCGATTTCCGTCTGATAGAGTGCAGTAAGATCGGCGCACCAAATACCGGAAGTAGAGCAGCTTTCAGTCTTGTTGAGCGGCGGTGGTAGCATGCACGAGTATCGGGAAATGTCGGCGTTAGAGTACTGCTAGGAAGCCGCCGTGGAGGCCTGGACGACGTCCTTGGTAATATTTGTCCACTTCGAAAGGCCACGAATGTAGGTGGGGTGACGTGTAGAGATGACTCCGTGCTTTGAGACAGTGCCATTGTAACGACTCAGACGGAGAGAACCAAGAGACAACGCCCGTATGCTCGGCAGGCTGTTCTTATTCTGCTCTGTGCCGGTCACCAGCCCATAACACAGTTCTTCAACTTCGGTCATTACAGCATGTATAGAACTCTTCCGCTCGAGCTGATGTTTATTCTATTTCTACGTGTTCCGGTGTTTTTCCACAGACGTACAGTTCAGATCCGTAAGGGGCAATTGAGGTGGTTTTGACACCTCCCGAAATGTTTTCATGCTTTAACCTTTTGGGTGATACTAAAGTAGCTAAACGCCTTCACATGACCACCAGTTCCCAATGTTAACCTTTTTATACGTAAACACCATCCGAGAAAAATTCCTGAGTACAGCCCAGGTAACGTTATTACCTGGTATTTTAAAAAAAGCAAAAAAAGATTCTTGACGTGCTTGCAAGATTTGGTAACGCCTCCTTCGCCTGACATTTCACTGTTCATTTTTTTTTTCACTAGTTAGCACACCAGCCGTCGTTGCTGAGCATTCAACAACTTTTTTTTTTTTCAATCGCACGCGATTGACTTGCAGGCGTCAAGCTCGCTCGTAATCGTGCTCCTCGCATGTCCTCCCATTTCAACTTGTACGCATCACGACTGCTGCGTCCATTTCGACCGATGGGATGCGAACCACGCGTGGACTCATCTCACGTGTTCGCGCAGTATACAGGTATACGAGAAGCGAATCAAGTTTTGCGGCGCTCGGCTTGGTGTCACTTCGTGACTCCTGTTCTCGCTAAGTTGCTGACGAAGCGCGACCACTGTCGCGTGAGCTCGAGCTCCACCGCGGAGGCAACCAGAAACAGTCTCATTTGCGCCATCGTCCCTGATGTTCGGCGTTGCATGGTGCGGGAATGGGTGACGGTCGCGGAGAGGGCCTTGAACGAGGCCTCCTCGCCGCGCGCGGAGTGCCGGAGCACGCTTCCGGCCATCCTGTCAGTCGGCCTCCCCGTGCAGGATGGGATGCTGGGTCCTGCTCCTGCTCCTGCGCTTCGCCGGTAAGAGCACCCTTCATTCTGCTCCTCTGCCTTCTCGCGCGCTGAACACGAGTGGCGCACGCATCAGCGCCCATCTATGTTCGCGCGCGTAAGAATGTTATCGCTCACTACAACATTGAGATCTCCCGTATGCGTGAAACAGCGTGCGAGATTTGCACGTTATCAACAGACCCAAGCAAATCTCTTGAAGAAACAAACAAAAAGAAATCAACTAGGCCACGGAAAGCGTTCGTTTTCATTGTGCGCATGTACCTTTCGTGCGAGCGAGTGCAGGCGCCGTTCGTCTGTATGTGCAGCAAGCTTGATGTCATGTTACTTTCAGGATTTTGAGTCGTTCCAATTTTTTACATGGTGTGGCGAGGCATTGAATTTTGTTGGTCACGATTTCGCATCGCCGATACACTTATGCATGAGGCGAGTGCATCGAGCAGCATGTTTTGATGATATCTAAGGTTTAACACCCCAAAACCACGATATGATTATGAGAGACGCTGTAGTGGAGGGCTCCGGAAATTCCATCTGGTGTTCTTTAACGTGCGCCTAAATCTAAACACACGGGCCTCAAACATTTTCGCCTCCATCGAAAATTCTCATTTCCGATGGAGGTGAAAAAGGCAGCCGAGTGCCTTAGCCACTAGACAACCGTGGAGGGTGAGTAGCATGTTTTATTTATTTTTTCACTGTTCTACACTGATATTCATTTAGTCGACTTATAACACGTTAGGGCAGGCATTTCAGAGCCTTCGGGTACTATAATATATGGCCGTGATTACGGTGTACTTGCACGCAGTGCTAGCTTGACTTCAAAAAGCAAGAGGAAAAAAAAAGTAACGTTGAGCTTCTCGGAACGTCGTAAGATGTTGTCTTCTTTCAAAATCAAAAGAACCGAATTACTTAGGCTTATTTCGTGGAGCATGTTTGTAAAGGCTTGGCATCCAAGACATGGGAGGACAAGAAAGTCTATATGTGATTTTGGGACGTAAGTTCCCAGATATTGTTTTTATTGCAACGAAGTCTATGCGAACCGGACGGATCCCGTCCCGCCCGTGCCTTCTTTGCGAAGTTGACGTTTGTTTTCCGCTTCAAGCAATCCCAAATCAGAAGACGTGACATAAAGTCAATTATGTTGGCGCATTTAGTATATTAAACGTTGTCCAATACGTGTCGTCCATTTAGTTGTGTGTGCCTTCTGACTGTTGTATAAGCGACATCTACAGGCTGTTTCAGCTAAAAAGCACCAAGCAATAAAAAATTAAAAATGACTGCTACGCGCCTGCAGCTAGCGCAGTATTGTTGTCAGCTGTATGTAACAGGTCAGAATATTTTTTGATCCGCCAAGCACGCTAATTAACAAAGATTGCTTGATGAACGTTTTAAATACTGACTCTAGAGAAAAAAAATTAATACAAGACTTGTAGCTCTTATTCAGAAATAACAAAATTTTCAGGTTACGGTATGATAACAACACTGGTTATTTTTTTTTTCATGGTTTGTCTAAAGTGCGCGAAATAAAAAAAAAATAGTACGTGAATCCCGCCTAACACGTGGTGCTTTGAGTGCCCTCAAATGTGTGTTGAACAAATTAGCGAAGACTTCTCACGCACGAAGGTCGCTTGAACAGGCTATCTGTGACTACAATGGACATTAAGCGATGGCTGGATGGTACCAGTAAAAAAAAAGGGGGGGGGGACGAAAGAAAGAAACGAAGACAATAAACTTCGGCAAAAGTAGCGGCTGCCACGTGCGTTGCGATACGAGACCGGAGGCAGCATTCGGCGCAGCACAGACTTTTTTTTTTTCGGGCCAATGATAAATATGAATGTGGGGGAGAGGGTGACATCTTGATAAAGGAAGGATACAAAAACTTCAACGGTAATTATTCCAGAAGTTTTTTTTTTTTGTCACATCTGCACAGATTACGTGCGATTGCTCTACTGGATACCTGCAAGGAATACAGCACGATTGGCTGTGGGTTCAAAAGTTTATTGTTCGTACTTCATCTCCATTTAGAAATTCATGTTTAGTACCCGTACGTTAGAGCGCAGTGCGTATAAACAAAGAGAATGAATAAAAAATTGTTGTGTCCTCGTATAAGTAACTCTTAAATAGTAGGAAAGCTAGGTGTGGAAAAGAGATCAGCGTAATTGCAAAGTCCAAAGTGCTTTGATTGACACGTAATGGGCAGTTACATAGTGTGCTCAAACAGCCGTCCATCAGCGCCTATACACAATCTAGATCGAGTCAGCACATTTTCTGTCGCGTTTTGTAGCATTGGCGGAGTAATAGAGCGGCACACATCTGCTATTTTAGACTTCAGTCTTGCGGTCGTTGTCGCCGCTTCGGTGTAGACGTGGTCTTTAATGTATCCCCATAAAAAGAAATCTAGCGGATTCAAATCTGGGGATCTTGCGGGCCACTCTACAAGTTCAAGATGTCCGATTCATTTCTCGGGAAATTCTCGATCAAGCCACGTTCGAGTCCGCGCGCATCTGTGCGGAGGAGCTTCGTCTTGCTGGAACCAGATATTTCCAAGCTGTGCTAGAGGGAAGTTGCAGGTGAAGTCACTCAGTGGACCATCAGTATTTCGCTGATGTAGCGTTCTGCAGTGAGTGTTTTATCGAAAAAGTCCAGGCCAATAATTTTGCCGTCGTAAGTGCCACACCAAATCCTGAAAGACCACTGCACTTGGTGTTGTGACTGCAACAGCCAGTGAGGATTTGTAACGCCCCAGTAATAACCATTGTGAACATTGGCTTGGGCATTGTGCGAGAAGGAAGCTTCATCGGACCAGACTATGTTCTTCGGGAAGCCAAGATTACCTTCTTCCTGTATGAGTATCCAGTTGCAGAAGTCAAGACAGCTTTGTAAATCTCTGTCTTCCAACTGCTGATGCAGGGGAACATGATAAAGGTGAAGTCCCCCGTTCTTGAGTTCGCGCCAAACGCTCCTGCTGGAAACGCCGGTCTCAGCAATCACATCGCGCACGCTTGCGTGAGGATTGACTGCCATGTAAGCAAGAATGTCTGTTTTATGAGACTCAGTCACAACTTTTGTGCGCTGACGCTGCTTTTTGAATGTTCCTGTCTGCTTGAGCGTTTCGTAATTTCGCACAAATGTCGAGGTATTTACCCGAATGGGTGCCATCTGCGAAATAATCTTGCCGCCTCTCTCCTATTTCCGTTCACTTGGCCGAAGGTGAGAGCCATATTCGCACGTTCTTTACTAGTGAAACATCGTTCTAGACTGACCCCCGTATTCTAGAACGCCCCTTCACTCAACACTCCACCTTCACTTGAGAAAGCCGATGGGAGTGCCATCTTTAGGCAGGGCAAGTAACTGCATATCAGTGATAATTTGCTGCTGTTCTTGAGTAGCGCAGCGTCATTTTCAGCCGAGCAGCGGCGCAGTGCTCAACTCTGTCAAGTGAAGGGTGAAAGTTGAGTCGAGGAGCGTTTGTGAATACGGGGTTAAGGCCCGTATTCACAAACGCTCCTCCACTCGACCCTTCACTCGAAACGCTCCTTAAGTGGTGTTTTCCCATTCACAAACCACCCTTCACTTGAAACGCTTCGTTCACTTGAATAAATCTTGAGCGTTTCCTCGAGATTGTCAAGGAAGCGATCGAGCTACCTTGAATCGTCCCTCGAGTGAAATATTTGCGCCAGCATCGCGTCCATGGCGAAGCCCGTCTCACTTAGACGGCGTTTCTCGATCAAGTAGGCTGCCACCGCCGCGTTCTTTGGACAATGACGGTGCACGTTTACTACGGAGCTGTCTTCGAACGGTTCAGCAACGGCTAGTGTGGCGCCGGGACAAGCGGGCGTGGTGTCAAGAGGAGCACTCACCAGTGCCGTGATGTGTTGCGTTCCTTGCATGAGCCAGTGGATTACCTGCCTTCGGGTGTGCGTATACTCTTCGTGCGAGTGCTCCATGACTTACTGCGGATTCCAGTGCTTTGAAGTGTTTTGATGAAGCTCGCACACCGCATCAGTTCAAGCGTGGTGCGAAAGCTTGACAAGCAAGCGGCATAGCAAACTTTTGATGCGCTGGGTTCACCGTACCTTAGAGTGGCTTCTTCTCCGGTGAACCTTTGCTGCCCTAGCCGAAATTTACGACGAAGCACACCTCCGTTAGACGACCATCTGTACCAATGAGAAGGTAAGTTCTCTTGCGTTTTTTTTTTATTTTTTTCCTGCTTCGGTCAGATTACTATTAAAGACAGTTTAAGAAAAGCACAGCACAATACATTGGGCGCAATGAGTGTGCTGCTGTAGCTACTA
Organism: Rhipicephalus microplus; assembly: GCF_013339725.1. Classification (NCBI taxonomy): domain Eukaryota; kingdom Metazoa; phylum Arthropoda; class Arachnida; order Ixodida; family Ixodidae; genus Rhipicephalus; species Rhipicephalus microplus. Next base: position 59,276,187 of record NC_051172.1, read on the forward strand.
CGCGTGAAACATAGCTTCCTTATACAGTGTCTATGCAGCTCACAATACCAATGAACAACCAAGTACACATTTAGGGGATCAAGCAGATGATCATCCTTTGTGAAACCTGCATGTACGCAAAAGTGCGTCGAGTGTCGTATGAAAACGCAAACATATGAAATATAAATACAGCAGATACATAATGAGATTGTTTTTTTAATTTAACCCCATTTCTAACCCGCCGAAGAAGAATTGCTGGCTAAGGCATTGATTCGTGCAATTAGATAATGAAATTATATACCCATATGCCTGGTCAGCTGCCCAAGTGCCTGAGCCAAACATGTGCCAAAATAGTCAAAGCTCTATACTTCAACCATGTCTGTTCTTGAACGCGAGACATACTAATAAATGTGTACACAGCTAGAAATAAAGAAAAATGCGGCTTTTGTATCCAAGCTATTACGTTTTTCTAATATTATTTCTTGCCTTTTTTGTGCAGGGAACCAGCTGCCGACAGAAGAACACAGAGAAAAGGCCTCCTAGAATCTGCCGTATTATCAATGCATTGCAGAGTTTGCACGACTGTACACAAAAGCACAAAAACAGCAGTGAATGCGTGCAGCTACACTGCACTAGGCGCGCTATGGTGTCTACTTCCTTAATCTCATTCATGCTGTCTTCCGAGCTCGTACTTTATCTTTACATGTGTAGGTTGCATATGTTTGATTGATGAACACTTTTCATTTGCATTCTTATGTTTGCCACGTTGCTCCTCATCAGCCACATGTAATAAAGGTCCATTTGCCATTCACAACTTCTGTTTTGTTCATTTATCAATACATAATTATCGTCGTGTTTGTCTTTTCATGACGAGACAGGACTGCGAAAACCACTTCTCTGATTCTACAGGAAATGAGTTATAGGAAAATTAAACTTGTTTTATATAAAGCAGCACCACTCCTCTTCCACGGAACTGAGATGGCGTGGTTCTAACTGGTAGACTTGCTAATGATGCTGCAATAGCGGATATTTTATTTACAGGGTTCTGACCAGATGTATCCGCGATGTCTGCAATACTCTTGAGCATTTTTCACCGCTTTGTTGCACTGGTCTTCAATAAATCAGCAGAATAATATACGCTGCTCTTGACGACACTTTCTCGAAGGTTGAGAGAGCCCACAGGATAGTTTTTAAAACAGAACAGCGCCAAAAGTCAGACGCGGCTTCACTTGTATGATTTCCAAAAAAAATAAAACATCCTCTATAATTTATGTTGTGCCGGGGCTTTGGAATGCAGCACAGACACCACGATCCTTTTCAACCGGTATTTCCAGTAGTTATATTGCAAATAAACTCCAAAACATTCGTGCGAAGGTCATTCATGCACTAACGATTGTGCTTCTGAGCATGCAGATGAAGGAGACGGGAAAAAAATTTAAGACGTTGCCGCTGTGTGAACTTGGAGACGGAAGCTACACAAATTTAAAGGTTACTTCTATGCAAATCTGTCAAATTAGACGCATCCACAAATGCAGGGCAAATAGAAAACAAATGCAAAAACAATAACTTATTCCTTGGAAGTTTAAAATGTTAAAGTTGACACACGCACACACACACACACACACACACACACACACACATCACACACACACACACACACACACCAGTCCCTGTTAACCGACTATATATGTTACTAAATGAAGAAAACAACTTTAAAATGTATTTTTCGCCAATAGTGAAAGAAAGGCACACGATCGCTTTTCTTAATTTGCGTAGCAGTCTAATTCAAACGCTCAGCCACGAGTATAACATGTCTAGTTTTTAACGCTACCCTGGTATAACCTTGAATATCTGTTTTGAGCAATGTCCTTCAAATTTCCTATTATACGCAGAGGAACAACTACGAAAGCGCCACGGTGAAATTCACAGTAAATGAGAAAAATAAACATTGCATAGGCTCCTGAAATTAGGAACTGTGCACGTACTCCCGTAGCGAGAACGAACTTACGTACGAGTAATCCTTATACATAATGCGGTGGTGAATGCTGAAAGCACGCCAACATACTGTGATATATAGTATAAAATACTCATTCCACCGCGTTATATATTAGGTGGCTACATTAGTGATCAGAAGGCTCTCAGTAAAGCGAAAGTAAACAAAGCAACAAACCATCTATTGCGCTTCCTGTCATCACTCACGTAGTTCGTTAGTCACCCCGGCGAAAGTAGGCTCTCAAACGACACACACGCAAACACTACCGTAAATATAAACTGCAATTAATAGACGCATTCAAGACAAAATAAACTAAGCAGGTAGACACGTTCAGCAGCAGACGAAATGCCATCAGCTGTTCGTTCAGCTGCCTGGGTTTGACTGTTGCCAGACTTGAAGGAAGGTTTCGCTAACTCTATCAGCACAAGGCTTAGGGAAACAGCACCACCACTCTAAATGCACGTATTTTGCTGTAATGTCAGTTTAGAAAAAAGAATAACCAGAAAAGGCGTTCTCTTAATGTACATAGATAGGCAATCCTTAACGACAATTGCGAATACTCTCGTTATCAGGTGCTTTTCTCGGCGCATGCAGTTCACTCAAGTGAAGGGAGCATTTCCAAGGCCTCCCTTGGCGAAGGAAGTGTGGAGGAGCGTTCGTGAAACGCAGCGGCCCCTTGAGTGGAGGAGCACGCTCCACCTTGACTTCGTCAAGTCGAGGGGAGCCCTTGAGTGAAGGAGCGTTTGTGAATACGGGCCTAAGACTTTTCGCTTGCCGAAGCGTGTCAAAAAAAGAAAAAAAAACTGCGCACCACATATTTTCATCGTGCTTTTGATATCTTTCATTTATCAAAATGTCATCCTCTCCACTCCCCCACCATCATGTTTATTGTTGGCAAAAAAAAAACCGTCTGCGCTGCGCCGAATGCTGCCTCCGGTCTCGTATCGCAATGCACGTGGCAGCCGCTTTTTTGTCGAAGTTTATTGTCTTCGTTACTTTCTTTGATCCCCCTCCCCCCCATTACATTTGAGGGCACCCAAAGCGTCGTGCGTAAGACATCACGTGGTATTTTTTAAAATTTCGCGCACTTTAGACAGACCATGGAAAAAAAATTAACCAGCGTTGTCATCTTACCGTAACCTGAAAATTTTGTTATTTCTGGATAAGAGCTACTAGTCTTGTATTAAATGTTTTTCGCTAGAGTAAGTATTTAAAAAGCTCATCAAACAATCTTTGTTGATTACCGTGCTTGGCTGATCAAAAAATATTCTGACGTGCTACATACAGCTAAGAACAATACTGCGCTAGCTGGAGACGCGCAGCACTTATTATTTTTTGATTGCTTGGTGCTTTTCAGCTGAAACACCCTGTATAAAGCACGTAAATTGTACCACTTCAAAAAAAAAAAAGGTTCAAACTAGTTTTTATTTCGAAATGTGATAATACTTCCAGGTTTATGCAGATAAAAACCGAAACACTCAAGCATAAAAAAACACGTTTTAGCGTTCCAAAACTGCACAAGGTATATGAGAAGTATCCGGATAATGGTGGCCACTCGAGGTTCATAAGAGTGAACCCATGATGGTGACACAGCTGAGTGTATACGCCTCTAAAACACGAAGTACCGGATTAAAATCTGGGTGCCATCAGGCACCTGTGGTGCGGTTTGCGTAATATATGCCTACTGGTCTGTCATTGCGCCTGTCATTCGATGCCAACGCGATGCCATTTCGCCTGTCATTCGGAATCAAAAAAGGCGTTCTCATCTCGATATGCAGGTCACACAAAAATTGAAAAATCTTTAGCTAGACTTACCTTATGCTGTCAAAGTATTTGTGAAGTGGTTTTAAATCTAATGACATATTCCGGTGGCCTCAGCGTAGCTATAATACGGTTGAACTGCAGGTCGCGAGATCTTATCCAAGCTGCGGCGGCTACATTTTTGATGGAGGCGAAAATGCTGTAGGCAAGCTCAGATTTGGGTGCACGTTTAAGAACCCCAGGTGGACAAAACTTTTGGAGCCCTCCACTATACGGCGTATCTAAAAATCATACGATGATTTTGGGACGTTAAACTCTGTATATAAATCAATCAATCAATCAATCAATCAATCAATCAATCAAATACGGTTGCATAGGACGTACACCGTAAGAGATGTCTTCGTCAGAATTATAAAACAAGATCAAACATGACGACATCTAATTGCCACTAGAACTGTTTATTTTCACGAGATGAACTTAAAGCTATCTCATACGACGTTGTTGAGACAATCCACGAATCAAAGGCCTAGTATGTGCGTGACCATTTTGGTATTCCATCTCGTCTTTCTTAGACTATGGTGAGGAATCACACCTGGAACTTCGTACTCAGAACACAATCCACTGAGCCACCATGTGGAGTGGGTGTTACGAACTTCAATGAAGCTTTTAGACGACGTTTTAGCGTCTAGCACCCGTCCTTTGCATACAATTCGTACCTGCAACATTTAGGGCAATCAATATAGATACTGAAGTAGTTGCATACTAACGTGAGGCAGCTCGTAGATTATACCTTCAAGTCGAAATGCTGACTTTAGACAATCGTACGGTTTATTTTGCGCACCTCTGTGTATATCTGGTGAGACACACTGCAGTGCTGGCCCGGCTCGGGTATACTGTATACCGCCAACTCATGTCCTGTCACCAGAGCTAAATAAATAATTAAGCGCGTGTGTCTACATTCGTGTCCCGTCCTTGCCATAGGAGGAGGCTGTGGAGGCATTAACTTTATTCGTAGAGACCAGCAAGTTTACGAGGCAGCGCTTGCCTTGTCCCTGTCCTTGCAAGAGTTCTGAATTTCATTTTTTTTAATTTCAGTGAAATCCCTACGATTGAGAACTAGAACGATACTTTGGAGTACAACGCGGCTTATTCATTTATTTATTTTTGCGTATAGAGCTTACTCTTCGCAGAGAAAATGAGTAAACGCGAGGCATATATACGAGGAGGATTGTGTCTTAACCTATTGACCATACATGGGCGCCAATTAGAAATTCAACACTCACATTTTTTTCGCTGCATACACGGTTAGTGTTTGAATGAAAACAACAAAAAACTTGCATGTGACAGGGCACATATGAAACTGCCGCGAGAAAAATGTGCTGTCATCGTCTAAGTATAGGATTCTTGCTAAATCAGCATTTGTCATACATCACGTGGTGTCTGTAGTAATACTAGAGATCTTTTTCTATTAACTTGCACTGAAGTATTGTATTGACGCATGACACGATACTTTTACTTTACTTTAAAATACTTTAACTTTAGAATAGAATGTTTACAAGAACTTATTTCCAAGTTCAACTGGCCAGCTGAAAATGGGCTGGAGATATGTGATAGACTTCAGATATTGAAGTAGCTTCATTAACAGACAAGAATTGCAGATAATAGAGCATTGATGAACTGTGTTCTACATCGCACTATTACGCCGAATCGCTCAAGTTGCTGAATTGTCCAGACACATCCGAGTTCATCAAATATGAAACCTCGGCCAACTATATACCGGGTGTCTCTGCTAACTCGGCCCAAGATGAAAAAAAAAAAGTGTGCTAAAGAAGCGTTCTACCTGCTGTATATTAGTGGTAACCGTGTGCATGCGATTCAACCCATAATTTCTTCATGACTAAGAAATAATCAACTTTATTTACCAACACTTCTATTCATGCTCGAATGTGTAAAGTAATAAGTTTAATTTGTAGGTTAGCTCAGATAACCTCAGAATTAAGCATTAGTTTTTAATGAAATGTGCCTGGTTCTTTCTCCCAACCAAAAAAGAAAAGCGCGCCAAAGTACGCCACATGTGACAGAAACGCGTGCTCGCGCGCCGCTATGTTCCAGCGCTTATAAAGGGTCTTCGATTAATACATGGTTGTGTTCTTTCATTGCTATCCTCGACTGTGAAGTCATGTACAATGCGGTGATGAAGGAACGCAGTCGTGTATCAACTAAAGAACACTTGGAAGCGCTTGAGCGGAGAATGCGTCTATTTGACATTTGACGTGTTCCACGTGGTTTTTTTTTCTCGGAAAAAAACAGACAGGGAAGCTTCAGCACAAAATAAATTCTTGTTTTTAGGGTTACCTGAGGCGACCTACAACATAACGTTAATGTATGACTGATCCAAGCAGGACTAAGAAATTTTGTGAAGTTAATTCATTAGTGCATAGCCATGAGCAAATACAGGTTGTATGTAAACATAATTACTATTGATATAGAGCAAGAAAAACTTTCTCAGAGCACCTTTTTAAAAATCTTGGGCCGAGTTAGCTGGGTCACTTTTTTTTTTTTTACGCAGAGACTGCGTGACATCGCAAGTGAAAATGAAGGTTTCACCTATGTATTTTCATTCATTCCTAACGCACGGCTGAAAAAAGAAAATTGAGGTATAGTTTCGTCTTATAGTTGTGCCAAGCCTAGACGGAGTGCGGAGCCTTCTCTGTTTCTCTCTATTTTTTGTTGTTATTTCAACAGTTTATCTGTGTTTTATGTTCTCCTTAGTTCAATTTATTTATATTTTTCTTCTCATCTTTTCCCTTTGTCTCTCTATTTCTCGCTCGCTTCCTGTTTCCATTTTTTACGCTTGGTTTGTGCTGTCGTGTCTCGCTAGTCCTATCGTCCGCACTTTATATCATCATCAAGGCGCTCTAAAAACAAGAAGAACGCTTGTCCTTGGCGCGAGCGTGCGCCACTAAAGCTGGCTATGATATACTCGTGGTTTTGCCTGCGTTACGCCAAGCGAGCGACGACAGGATACGACAGCCCGACCAACTTAAGTGCTCCGCACTTAATATGTTCGCCAATGACCTATCTGCAGCCATCATACAAATAGACTTAGTTTGCTCTGTTGTACGCAAGACCGAAATAGTCAGCTTCCATGCTGTTGCAATAAGCTTGTCTAGTCGACATAACAGACCGGCTATCCCAAAAAGTTGGTCACCCTGATGATATAAACAAAGAAACGACCCATAAACAGCCGTAGATGATCTTTTTCACATTAACTGACCAATAGTTTAAGTACTTCAGCGAGACAAAAACAAACACAAATCGGGTCACGGCACGGAACCCGAACAAGAATCGAAAAATCTCGAACTTGGCAGGATACTTAGACATGCGCAGAGCTTGCCGCTGCACGAAGTTTGAGGGTCTTGCACGTTCTTTGGAACAAACCGTCGAAGTAATACGCGTGAGGCAGCTTCTGTAACATAGTCTGTATAAAGGGTCATGAAAAACCTCGTCTGCTTAGTGATGCACGACGAGTACGCGCTGCGGTTTCGGAAAACGCGTTTGACGTAGCAACAGGAAGCCCGAAACGATAATCATTGTGACAGGTTTATTCCTCTCAGCTAAATTAACGTCCACGTTCTGTCGTAAAACAGGCCCCGCCGCAGTGGTCTAGTGGCTTAGGTACTCGACTGCTGACCCACAGGTCACACGGATCGAATACCGGCTGCGTGCGGCGGCTGCATTGTGTGTGTGTGTGTGTGTGTGTGTGTGTGTGTGCGTGCGTGCGTGCGTGCGTGCGTGCGTGTGTGTGTGTGTGTGTGTGTGTGTGTGTGTGTGTGTGTGTGTGTGTGTGTGTGTGTGTGTGTGTGTGTGTGTGTGTGTGTGTGTGTGTGTGTGTGTGTGTGTGTGTGTGTGTGTGTGTGTGTGTGTGTGTGTGTGGAGACAGCGTCCAAATAGGGCTCAAGACAAATATGCAGAAAACAAAGATAATGCTGTAGGTTGTCCGGAGTGAGAACGAGACTTAAAGATAAACAACCGGACCCTAGAATGAGCAGAGGATCTGTTTGTAAATCGAGGCCAAATAGAAACAGGGGAGCATACTCGTGCAAAGGAAGTTCGCCGACGAACAAGAACGGACTGGCACGCATAGAATATAAATTTTCAACACATGACCACCAACTTCCCTCTGTCACTAAAGCAAAAATTACGCATCCATTGTCTTCTTCTCATTCTAATATGTGGGGCTTATACCAGAAGAATAACACATGAAGAAACACAAGGTATGGACCACAAAGCATGCGATGGAGCAAAACATTATAGGCTAACTCTATAAGAAATATGAATACAGCAGAGTGGACCAGAAAACAAACAGGGGTACCTGATATCCTAGTGGATATTAAGATGAAAATGGACCTGGGCAGGTCACGTCATGATAACCAATAGTCAGTTTGGACGCCGAAATGGATACCAAGAAATGGGATAATAACAACATCTGGGGTTTGACGCCCCAAAACCATGATATGATTATGTGAGACCCCGTAGTGGAAGGTACGGAAATTTCGATCATGTTGTGTTTTTTGACAAGCGCTGACATGGCGCATCACAGGGGCCTCTGTATAGCATGTCACCCCCATCGAAATGCGACCGCCACAGCCGTGATCGTACCTGTCACACCTTCGGGTCAGTAGCTGAGAACTCTAACCAACATACTACAGTGGCGAACGTACCAAGAAATGGGGGGGGGGGGGGCATGGCTGAGGACGTCAAAGCGTTACGTGGAGCGACAAAATTTAGAAACTTGCGGGCATAAAGTAAAATTGCGCTTGACAGGCTTGGCATGTAGAGAACATAGGGAGAGGCCATAGCCCTGCAAGGGACATAAAGTGGGATGATGATGTTGATGACGATGTAAGAGGAAGCGCGTGGGATAAAAAAAATATCTACTGAACGTCCTTCTTCCTGTCGGCTTTCTCACTGTATGCACCTGTACGCCGGAATAACGAAATGAAACGTCATGTGGCAGAGTGGTGGAGTTGCCGTATGATAGAAGTGAAGACTCTACCCACGCCCATTGGCAGTCAAACAATCCGGCGGGTTTAATTCAATAATTTTTTTTCATGGCCTCCCTTTCCAAAGCAAACTGAGAGGATAAACGGCACAGAATCACAACAGCGTATGTACTTAAGGCGCAATGCACCGTAATTTGGCGCTGTGAACGTTTATTAGTCCTCCAAACTCTGCAGCTAGTTGAAATGAGCTCTGCTATATTTCAGGAACTTCCCTCCTTTTTTTCTTTCTAGTTGTTTTCACTTATGTAGGTCGGCTCTAGAAACATGTTAAGAGACTGAGCACAGACCACTGGCCACCGCGCGCTCGACCGTTTCATTCTTTCACATTTTCCAAGTGAGCTTGCGTAAACAGCTTTGGCGTGATGTAAGCTGGCACTGAAGCGCGCATAACGCGCACGTTCAGTGTCGTAGCAAGTGCGGCGGCACGCCTCCTTTGAGGCGCTTTCAGACGCACCCTTTTCGGCGTCCAAGCTGACCCGTGGAAGGCACGCAGAGGGAGGCATGGCAGCTGACGAGAGCAGGGGACAAAACGAATGAATAGCCACCGCGCAGTGCAGACTGCTTGCACGGACGAGTGGCTTTGATGCGCACCGCGGGCGAGATAGCGGCCACCGAATTACAATTAATGTTCTCGGCCAAGGTTGCGTCCGCACCCTCCCCACCTCGAGCACGCCTTCACGCTGCGATGGAAGAGATTCGAATCTAGGCCGAGGCGCCTTTTCAGGCCCGTCTCGAAAGGCCGGCAGTGACAATAAAGGAGGGAGGAGATCATTCGCTGTTCCGCGTCCCCTGCTCTTGTTGCAGCGTGACAGCGGAGGTAGCCGCCGCCATCCTGGCTGGCCGGACCCGGCTGGACGCTGCGGGACCACCACCTCCTCCACATGTGGTCGCTCGGGGAAAGGGCGGCATGCAGCCTCCTTGACACTGTACCCCCCTGGGCAGAAATTAGGTGCCTTCTTTTTGTAACCATTACCACCACCACCACGGGGAGGGGCGCTCTTTCGGGGGACCTAGATATTACGTATACACATTCCATGCACGGGCACCGGAATCCACTGTGTAGATATCGTAGCACCGTTGCTGCTATATACAGTCGTTAATTGTAACCGGTCTCTATGTCTTGCGCAAGACCGCTCTGTAGAGCCCGCATTTCCAGTGGCATTGGTGCAATTTGCCGTAAGAATAATCTTATTAACCATGTATCAAAAATGAATTATATATAACAAATACTTGGTGAAAACACTAATTATTAACGCTCCAGTGCAAGTCAGTTAAACAAAATGGAATATAACTAATTCGTAAGAACGCAGCATATATAATGCCAATTTATCTCGATTTCTCTCACATTTAGTTACGTATTTGGATACATACATACATACATACATACATACATGCATGCATGCATACATACATACATACATACATACATACATACATACATACATACATACATACATACATACATACATACATACATACATACATACATACATACATACATACATACATACATACATACATACATACATACATACAGGGAACATTATTAAGGTCCTGAGGAGTCAGCCAATGCAGACCTACATAGTACCCCTGGCTTGCTGTCGGCTAATCCCATGTTGGAGCCGGTTGACCATGCCTCTCCGCTCTCTCATGAGCCATCTGGACTGCCTCAGACTATATAGTCTTTCAGTTTGAAGCTCATGACAGCCTTCTCCCAGTCTTCACTGTTGTAGAAGTCATGCATAACATAGCGTTCTGTCAGAGCATGTGGTCAATGATGATCTATCTCTGTGTGGAGCATGCTGAGGAATCTTCTCGATGGGTACGAACACGTCTTGCCAGGTGGCTGCTCACTGATCCGTGCATGAGATTTGCATGTGTCACTGTGCCAATTGGGGGTGCACCTCAATGTTTGATGAATGTCAAGTAATGGTAAGATACAGGGAAAAGAGGGCACGTGAAATACATTATTCGCTTTTGATTCGCAAGGCAGGAACTGAGTGTGTATGTGCCCCGTCTTTTAATCAGTGTGCAATCAGTACAAGCATTCGTTCCACTTAGAATGTAATTTCAAGATATGAATAAGGTGTTCTGGCGCACACGCTATCATATTCCCCTGTAGGGGAAAGATGACACACAAAAATATTATTCTGTGAGCCATCTTCTCGCCCTCTTTAATGTATAATCCCGCCATCTGTGCAATAAAATGGTTGTGTGTGCTCTATCTGATCTGACTTCTTCCTGAAACATTCCTGCGCACTAAGAAAGTATGCTTCTTTCGAAATGCAATACCAACCAGCACAAGCATAACCACTCTTTTTCTTCAATCAGCTAAGGGTATAGTGTTGTGCACCACAAGCTCTATAGGCTCAACAATTTCTTGGTGCTTTTCTGCATCATGATGTCAAGTTTGTTCCTCTCCGCTTTTTTACAGTGTAGGACCGGAGCAGCATAATTAACATGGCTAATCACGAATGCATGGATACGCCATGAGCAAGTGGTCCTCACCAATACCTCCTTGCTTATTAGATATTCTCATGATCCGTATGAGTATGCTTTTAGATTTGGACATAATATGAAAAATGGTTTTGGCATTACTGCACCTGGAGTCAAGCAGCAGCTAAATGATTCTGATGGAGGCGACTCTGGGGATCTTCTAACGCACCTCGTAGAAATATTCATAGTAATCTGGTCTAAAAACGCCAACGTGAAACCTTCGACGCCCCCCCCCCCCCCCGCCCACCAAAAAAATAAACAAATAATGTAGAAATACCATTATTCTATGTTAAAACATAGCAATCAAGGAAACTGCGCTTCGTCGACGGCCTTTACAGCAAATGTTTGTTTTTTGTTTGGGAGTGGGGAGGGGGTTCGGGGATGGGAGTGAAGTCCTATTCCTTCAAAGAATGACTCTGTAACGTCGAGGGCTTCATTGACGGCTGCTTCAGAACCTCCCGGGCAACAAATGGTCATATCGGCGTAGATCGCGTTTTCCACATTCGGTATACTCCTGATAATCTTTTGGAAAGCCTGCGCATCGCAATGTTGAATAAGGGGGGAGATTGTACCGCGCCCTAAGGTCTACCTCTACGTCCGGGCTTAAGTGTTTCGAATTTCGATTGTTTTATTCTGGGGAAGGATTTCACAAAAGCAAAAAAAAAAAAAATACCGACCGCCGAGGTTGAGCTCAGAGATATTTTTGAGAATAAAGTCATGCGCCAACATATGAAATGCCTTAGACGAACCTAAGGCCAATATGCCCCTCACGTACATACTTTTATTGTCTAAAACCTGGCTCTTGAGCAAAAGCATTACATCCTGAGCAAGAGTGTAGGCCTAAATTCAACCATGCTGCATGGAAACAGCTCTTCACCCTCTATGTACCCCGAGACTCTGTTATGTATAGCGTGTTCGACCACTTAAGAATGAGTTGAGGGAACTAGGCCGAAGATAATCATGGAATTACTATCTAGTTAAGTAAAACTTCAGTTTAAGTTTGTAATTTCATTAGTTTATGGAACATATCGAAAACACGGAATTAAGCCAGTACGTACCTAAGATATGTTCGCGAGAGTCTACAGAGCCACTTGACGCTTTTAGGTACACGTTGGCAAACAACTAATTGTTTAAATGCCAAGATTTTCTTGTGAACTTCAGTGACTTCGAGCAGCTATCTATCTATCTATCTATCTACTATCTATCTATCTATCTATCTATCTATCTATCTATCTATCTATCTATCTATCTATCTATCTATCTATCTATCTATCTATCTATCTATCTATCTATCTATCTATCTATCTATCTATCTATCTATCTATCTATCTATCTATCTATCTATCTATCTATCTATCTATCTATCTATCTATCTATCTATCTATCTATCTATCTATCTATCTATCTATCTATCTATCTATCTATCTATCTATCTATCTATCTACGTCTGGGTACTCTCGTAGTCGCCTTCTCGATTTGAGAGGACATTAGTAGTACACAAACCAACACGATTAACTAGTAATTACATGACTAGTGTGCGATGCTTGTCGCGCACATCACAATACCCTTTTCATTAACCATTTGTGGCACATACCCGCATATCACGACCCCTATAAGGCGGGTATGAGCCACAGGTGATTCACAATTATATCTATCTATCTATCTATCTATCTACTATCTATATCTATCTATCTATCTATCATCTATCTATCTATCTATCTATCTATATCTATCTATCTATCTATCTATCTATCTATCTATCTATCTATCTATCTATCTATCTATCTATCTATCTATCTATCTATCTATCTATCTATCTATCTATCTATCCGCCTACGGCATTTAGCTCTCCTGGCCGTTTCGATAATGGTGTTCATACGAAAATACGGAATAACATGACGGTATGACGAGCATAAGTGACATAACATGAAAATCATATGTATGTCATGAATGTCATGATTTACATTTCATGGTCTTGCTGCTCTTGCGGTGCTTTAGTTCACATGACATATTGCAAAACTGGTATAGTATGACATGACTGCATGGCGAGCATAAGTGAAAGACCCTAACGTGAAAATCATGACGTGCATGTCATGTAAGACATGACTACACGCCACGCTCATGATGCACTGGTGGTCGTTTCGCTAGCTTCACATACACCAAATTTTGTATTACGGGACGTGAATGCATGACGATCGCATATATATGGCTGGTGCAAACATGATAATCATGAGATGCGTGTCATGTAAAACAAGACTACATGCTATGCTCATACCGCGCTGGCAGCTGTTTCGACTCCACATATACCAAATTTGGTATCGCGCAATGTGAATAAACGATGAAGATAAATGACACGTTCAAACATGATAGTCATAACATGGAAGTTATTTACGGCATAATTTATGTCCTTATCATAACGTTGTGCTGATTTTAAAGCGACATATCAACCTTCCTCACTCATGCTTCACATATCCCCGAATCCTACTGTACGTGGGATATGGCAATTTTTCATCAGGAAACGTTGCTCACTGTACAAAATTTCGTTGAATAACATCTCCACCGTGTACAAAACCGAATAGCATGAAAATGGTGGCTGTCTCCAAATTTCTTCTTAGGTTTAAAAATGTTTTCAGGTATGTGTTCAGCAACACTCTGATTATCAAATTTATTTATTGGTTAGTTACCATACATTTATGACACATTTTCTCATATTCGAATTTTGTCGCGACAAATTTAGTGTTTTACCTGCTATATAAGTATTTCTTCTTCGTAATTTAAACCTATTTTTCGAAGACGCAAATACACCATCTCAGCGTACCTACCAGAGCTTCGTGTCATTTCGTCACCTCTCCCGTGGCGCTTGTTAAGTATTAAATATATATACTACATATAATGAAGTTTTGAGGTTTTGAGTACTATAATATAAAGTATTTACCGAGGCACGTTTTAGTGCCGTAGGAACTTTGACTTAACTCTGACTAACACAGGTTTTTTAATGCTCGTACCCAAAATAAGTACAAAAGCATTTGTTCTTTTCTTTTTTTGTGTGTTCATTTTATCTTATATTAACTATAATGCGGGATCGAGTCTCGCTGAAGGCGCATTTGCCCAATGACTGTTGTCCTGTAGATATATAGTGCACGTTTAAAAAACTCCAGATGGTCAAAATTTCCGCAGCCATTCACTATGGCGTCTCTCACAATCATATAGTGGTTTGGGGACGTAAAACCTTACATATTATTCGTGTCCTGTATACATGTCACTCTATATGTCGGTCATCGTTTGGTGTGGGTAGTGAGAAACTAAGTTTTTCCGTGAAGCATTTGACTCTGCTATGGAGTAACGGGCTACGGTCTGGAATGAATGAATCACAATCATATCTTGCCAATGAAAAAGAATCGACATAAAACGGCAAACCAATTTTCACATCATCCCAAAATCCACCTTACCCGAGTACAACTGCTTCGAAACGTACGCGATTGCTCCCCAGCACTCAATTCAGTGGCATAATTTTCTTGACTCTATACCTGCTTCATAGGTTACTTTATCTGTCACATGCAAGCAGTAGCGAAAAAAAACAAGTTAAGGAAAAAATGTAACTAAATACGTTACTCATTACTCAAACAGAAAGAGAGCACGTTACCACCCTATGCGTTACCCCCAAAAAAGGTAACGCGTTACCATTACCGAAAAATGTAAGGAACGTTACTTCTGCCGTTATTCCGCAATAAATTTTAATCAATATGTGGTCGTAGCAGGAGCCCACAATAAGATTTTTTAGATCTTAAAGTTATGTTTCACATTAAACGTGTAACGCAAACAAAAAATGATTATATCCAAAATGATCAATTGACTATAAATATTTATGCCAATTTCAATATACCAGACCTTATCAATGTTATTTACAGATGCATGTAGAGTTAAATGAAATGGCTTCCGATTCTGTAGCACATGGTGAAGCCCTTTTTCTCAATGTGACACTATACACAGTATGAGATTCAATCATGCACTCTATGTTCGCAAAGAAACCATCACCGAAATGTCAAGAAATTGTCAGTCCAAACAGAAAATCCAGCGAAGATCGTTGAAATCAAAACTGGTGGCCATTGGCCTTCGAAATTACCCGCCGCGCACCAGTAGGCAATCACTGAGGCTTGCCTGCATTGGCGCCTTCTTTTTTTATTTTTTAGGGAGGGGGGGCGCATTAGCAGGTTTGTGTCACGAGATATCCATTGGTCTGCACCTGTCGTCGCGTTTGGCCACTAAAGACCATGCACATGCGCAGACTATACCTACGCGAAAAAGGCCCATTTTGACGGCGGGCTTGCACTAGCAAAATAGACGCGCAAGTATGTAGTAGTGAACAAATGTTTTAACGGCTTAGTCACGAAAAAAAAATCTGAGCATAAACATTTTTGTTCACTTGAGCCTGCATAACTACTGCAAACTTTTTCGGGCATTTACCTTGCGATGTTCCAGATCAGCCTCGCTCGCTCAGTTGTATTGATTGATTGATTGATATTTGGGGTTTAACGTCCCAAAACCATCATATGATTATGAGAGACGCCGTAGTGGAGGGCTCCGGAGATTTCGACCACCTGGGTTTTTTTTTCACTCGGCAGTTACATAACCAGAAACGTAGCTTCCATTGCAAAGAGAAAAAAAAACAAAATTTATTTTTGAAACAAAGTTGATAAGTCACTTATCAACTTTGTAGCAAATATTAGGTAGAAACTATGATGCTGAATATATTATACAGAGATATGTCTGGCTGGGTGAAAATTCATACGAATAAAACAAACTCCCATGGCAAGCCAACTGGCTGGAGAGGTTATTTTATTCGTAAGAAACTATAATAAAATGTCGCTATTTATACGTTTTTAAAAGTACTTTTCTTCACTCTACAAGTTTCAGACAATGTTAGTTTACCTTTTGTTTCGCAAACATATTATATACGAAATTTTTTCTTTGCAATGGTAATATTCATGTGTTACATTGTCATGAATTTGTGAGAACGATGGGCAATAAAACAGGTTCCTCCTTGTTGAATATGTTCAGTATTTGCTGCCTCCAAAATTTCGTACAATAAAATCTAAGTTTTTTTTTTGGGGGGGGGGGGGGGGGGGAGCTATTATGTGGTATGTGCATAAAATATAAAGTACACTATCAAATCTAATATATCCATCTTCGGATCCGTGTCGATCTCTCATGGAATCACCCGTTTGTGATAATCATGGTTAGGAGACTAATTGCTGTTACGTGTGCCGTGTAGCTATCGGTAATCATGGTTAGCCATGGTATTCGTGAGACAGCGGCGTTAATGGGCTTTAGTTGTAACAGGGACGCCAATTAGGGCAGCAAGTAATATTTACTTATTTATATCGCTGCAAGAAAAAAGTGTTTGAGGTTTCGCATCCCACTCGCATACCTTTTTTTTTATTTTTTAAGGCTTTTTTCCGGTCATGGGGTTCCACGCATACATATTCTTCATGATGCGCGAAATTCCATTGTGGCCGGCTCTCGATCGGCAGCACACCTGTAGACCGGTCGAAGTTAGCAGCTGTCTCCTCCTGGATAAGCCAGAATTCCTCAAAAAGGCGCCTAAAGTAATTGATCTCCAAGTCATAGACGCGGGACTTGTCAAATTCCATGTGGTGGTCGTTCAACCCTCTGTGCTCGGCGAGTGGGCTCCTTCTTCACCAGGGGTTTTGGGACGTTAAACCCCACATATCAATCAATCAAATCCTTCTTCACCAGGACTTGCGGACGTCGTTTTAATGTTTGCGCAGTCTCTTCGGAAAGTTCTTTGCTCCCCCACCTTCCCTCACGAATGATGCGTCACAATGAACACGTGGCATTGAGTGAACCGGCTCGTGAGCTTCCCCTTCAGGCAGCCTGTCTTCGGTGAACAGGAAGGCCAGGTGCCAGCAATCCACCTATTACAATACACTCCATTAGGTGAATGTTTGTCCAGTTGCTCTAGGTGGATTCTGCAGCTTTCTTCAAGCTTTGTGGGGCGATTGCCCAACGTTCCCCACAGGGGGTCGCTGTGTCCTTGAAAATTTCTACCCGTGATTTCCACAAACATAACCGTTTCCACCCGCGCAGTCTTTCCCAGTGCCTGGCAGGCCAGCAGCTGTACGACGCTGCGTCAAAAGAATTTAGTCGGGCGAACTCTGGGGAAATGGCACCCACACGATGAAAAAGTAACGAGTAACGTGACACCAGATGTTACGGAAAAATGTTAACGCAAGGACGTTAGCCGTTACAGTTCCGAAATTGTGACGAGTACGCTACTAAGGTACCGAAAGTAGTAATGTGTTACCGTTAACGGCGTTGCTTGTAAAGCGTTACCGCTAACGCTGCACGCAAGGCCCACTATACTAATCGCACACTTTGAGATCATCCTCGAGGGTAGCCCGCACACGTCCCATCGCAAGCATAAGTGGTGGGACATCAGCGATGAATAAGTCCTTCCCGCACACAAACATCGTGAAACGCGCTTCCTAATACAATAACATCAGGCTCAGATCGATCGAAATTTTGCGCTATTCGCTCTAACAATACACAGCCAATATAGCCTATTGTTAACTTGTTCTCGTATTAGTGCATGACACTTTTTTTTAATTTCTTTTGTAAATTTGTTTCTAGTTGCTTTTTGCCGCATTGTTTTGACACATGATTTATGTTCCCCAATACCTTCGGAACTTGAAGCTCAACAAGTCCAAAAGAAATGCTTATTAGCTAAAGGCTGGCGCGTCGTTGCATATGTTAACTCGACAAAAAGCCGAAGTATTTGTACGCGTAGAGAATATCAGCGTTAACGGCGCGCCCCTTTCACTGTCCATAGAGTCACTCTGTATGCTACCTTTACCTACAGTTATACCTGTGCCACACGGGCATAGAAAATGACATTCGGTAGCGAAGGCATTCAGTTCCCGAATGACATTTTTTTTGGCGGTGCTGCTATACGTCCAAAGCGAATGACATTTAACTTGATGATGTCAATCGCAGCGCCTTGCTCGTGAGTATCGAGTGAGTAGCAATAAAAAAATAACAAGCGTTTACATGCTTCATACACATCCGATAATAATTAAAAGTATAAATAAGCATATTACGCTGCCGTTTGATTTCGTTCGTTACTTTGTTTCAAGACATTGCAACCGACCGTGTAGCAACTTAAGCCAAAGCTAGTCAGATCCGCAGCGTAAAAAGAAAAGGGCGCCTGGCTCATATATTTTACAGCGCCTACCAGCCGAAGAGAAGTTTTTAAGCAGTTCTTTAAGTGATTAGTGTAAATATAATACGCAAAAAGTTTCCTACCAGTCGAATCAAATGTCGTTTTATACAACTAATTCATCAGCTGTGCCGTCGAGAGTACTCATTTTTCAGTCGAATGAGTTCTGGCTATGGCATTAGGTGACGAATGGCATTTGGGCGAATGCCATTTCGTTCATCCGTGTGGCACCGCGCGAATGACCTTCAATCTGAAGGCATTAGGAGGTAAATGCCATTTTCTCTGCCCGTGTGGCACGGGTATTACTCTAACTGTCCGCACTGCTGCGTGCAGCGTGGTCGTAAGATAGCGGAGTCAAGCGAAGCGTCGAAGCGTACCTGCGGCTGAAGGCGGCACAGAAACAATGATGCACTTGGAACGACAGGGTCCACATGCGGGTGAGAGGAGGTCATGTCGCAATGCGAAGACAACCCGGCACAAAGCAAAACAACGTGGGATGAGTGCCAGCCCAGTATTCTACTACTCAGCTACGCTGGTTCTTAACGTGGGATGAGAGCACACCGATTTCGCGTGTTATGGGGGCGAAGTAAGCCCGTCGCAGATGATTACACTGCCCACCTCCTTTGCCCTAATCATCTCTTACTTCACTTCTTGGCAATTACCGAAACAATGGTTATAATTGCATACTCAGTGAGAAATGGTGCAATAGTATTAGTGCAGCTCCGTTTCTTTCTGTTTCTTTCTCTTTCTTTTTTTTTTCTTTTTGCGGACACCCCTTTTAATCAAGGTGATAAAATAGAATTTCGCGTCACAGTGTGCCCGACGCATAGTCGCCATCTCGAACATTGTTCAGAAGAAGGTAGGTTTTGTCGTTGTTGGCAGCCGAATCTGATCTTGCTGGAACGGCCGCAAAATGCGTCTTTTGTCGTGAATTCTATGAGTTGTGTTTTCCAGAAATCAAACATGACTTGGCTTGACAGACTGACGACAAAACAACGAAGATACAATGGATTCCAACGTCACACTGATGTGTACGCTGCAGTGGAATAATCTTTTTGACCGTGCACATTATGGAAGAAACAGGATTTAAAGTCGGAGGGGGGGGGGGGGTCTTCATTTTTCAAAGAGTGGCTTGCCCCCCCCCCCCCCCCCCCCCCACCTTCCTCATTTGGTCAACTGCAGCAGAACAGACAAGCGCAGTAGTTGATTTTCTTTTTTCAGTGTTACCTTGTGTGGGAAAGTTGTAACTCTTTAATTTTATTTAAAATGATTCAGTTGCAATTGTTGGGTTTATGTGGCGCAACCAAAACGGAAAAAACCAGTATCGTCGTACTCCTGCATGCATTTGCTTAAGACACCGCACATGACGGGTCACGCCCCTTTTCGACTAAGCTTCCTGTCTCGCAGCATACTGTTTCACGTGGCACATCAGCGTTAAACTTCAAGCTGGTAAACTAGTTCGAAGATTCACCTTGGTTTCTTTACGTTACCAGTCAATTTTCATTCATTTAAGTGTTCATTGAAAGTCTGTTAAGACGCGTGCGTTTTGCTTATTTCTTGCGGTAAATAGGCGTGGAAACGACACATACCTTTGTATTGCCTGTTTTCGATGCTGCGAGTAAATTAATAGTCTGCGTCGCAGCTTCGTTATTTCCTTCATGCTCGTATATCTCAAATCGTTACCGCTTCGATTTATTTTTGAACAAGTATTTCCAAAGTGCCAATTTGAAACTGATCCATTGGATCAACACATTATACAAATGCCCGAAGAACACTTGGAGCAATACAGTAAAAGCACGTTAATTCGAACTCGAAGGAGATTACCAAAATGCTCCAATCAAGCCGAATCCGAACAAGCGGGCGTGACTGCCCGAATGACAGAAACCAAAGAAGTCACCTGTGTACAGGTTATTGCGAATTGAGTAGTACTACGCGTTTTCTGCAAATATTTCCTAAATTAAGTTTATGGAGCTCTCACAGTGAACATAATTAATTGGTCAGTCAGTTATACGCCAGGAAGAAGCACCGATATGCATCCATGTCAGCAGTGAGCCTTAATGTGGAACTACATGACGCTTTTCATGCTCCAGAGCAATTTTATTTGAATGATATAGTTAACGCAATGAAAATCAAAAGCAATCAGTAATAGGCATTAGCTTGCGCTTCTTCTGTCGTGACCCCATGAGCATCGTTTGCAACTTGCCCCAGAGCTCCAAGGCAGCGTCCAAATTGTCATCTTCCGAGAGATGCTGCTGTTTCAGTGTTTTCCATTTGCATCTGTAGCAAAGTTGGTTTGGTTTTTAGTTTTGAAACATATTTTGATCAGGCTGACTTCTTTTACTAGGAGCTCCCAATTCTAATTGATGAGCTTTTTCTGTATTGTTGTTTGTGCGACATTCATAATATTCTGCTCGAATCGAGAGACAGTTTGCTTGACCACAACAATATATATATATATATATATATATATATATATATATATATATATATATATATATATATATATATATATATATACTTTTCTATACCAGAAAATATCTGCTGGTGCCCACTACTATTTAAAAATTTCCATGGCTTATATATTCCCAACAGTCTAAAAATGAAAAATAAGCACCTCAGGCCTTTAAGAAAAAAAGCTTTGCTAGTAAACAAATGTTTGAAACAAAGCACACGCATGGTAAACTGTGGTGATGCTTCTCAATTGGTATAGAGAGCTCTGTGCTGAAATCACATATCCAGCAAGGAAGCAGTTGACAATTCATGATTGCCCCGCCGCAATGGTCCAGTGGCTAAGGTACTCGGCTGCTGACCCGAAGGGCGCGGGTTCAAATTCCGGCTGCGGCGGCTGCATTTCCGATGGAGGCGGAAATGTTGTAGGCCCGTGTGCTCAGATTTAGGTGCACGTTAAAGAACCCCAGGTGGTCTAAATTTCCGGAGCCCTCCACTGCGGCGTCTCTCATAATCATACAGTGGTTTTGGGACGTTAAACCCCACATATCAATCAATCAATCAATCAACAATTCATGATTTTTTTAAAAAAGGTCTGATCGGCAGTAAATTTTCAATAAACTTGTGGATTTTACTTCTCTGCTTTCTGTTCATTGCGTACAGTTAGAATTTTAAGAAACTACTTCAGAAATTTTTAAATGTGATCAAATCAATGCCTAATTATAATGTGTGATGTCACCTCACCCAGATTCGTCTATCTGAGAACTTCTGATAATTCAAACTTCTTGATAATTCAAACAAGCTTCAAAGGTCCCTTCGGGATTGAATTAACAAGAGTCGACTCTCGTTAGCGTGTGTTTGGGGCTGTTTAGTTCATGAGGGAAGCGAACAAGTACACTGGGCTATCGGGGAACGCGCATGATTAGACATTTATTTTCGTATTGCGTTGATCTGCCCGTCGTTGTATTGAGAACACATGGTCTCATCAACGTTACTTTTCTTGCTTTTCAAAGGGAACACCCACGCATGCGCTGTTCCCAGCAGCCTCAGTCATCTGCTGAAAATGCCGAAGCGATCCGTGGCCAGCCCCATCGTGCATTCTGTGGAGCCGGCGTGGCCACGACATCGGCCTTGGAGCATAACACAAGCCCGCTCTGGACGCAGGCCTTCAGCGCCGTTTAGAACCACCGTGGTACTCACCGACGAGGAGTATTTCACCTCGGTGCATCCCTCCGAGTCCCAAAACAGTCCTGAGAACACTGACCATAAGCCTTTCTTCGACGGTTACCCCTACGGGAGGTCGAGAGAGCCTGACCAAGCTGAAACTGAGGAATCCAGGACCTCAGACCGGGACGAAAGTGTGAGAACTGAGCCATTGACGTCGAGTGTCGAAGTACTGAGGGATCATTTAGGAGGTTTCCTCAGTGATATGAGAAACGACCTGGACTTGCACCTGAAGGAAATAGCCAGGGTGCGAATATTCAATGAATTTTTTGGCTACGGATTGGAGACCCACTACCAAAACTTCACCGGGGAGCTCTACAAAGATGTGGTAATTATGTTGACCTGATTACTTTGAATCACGTTATCTATACGATCCGTGTTATTTTCGATTTAGTGTCGCTCGATTTGTGAAGCCTGGAGTGATTTCCCCTCAGTTTATCGCGCATCATGTTGTTGCATAGCAGTTTACTGATGACACACGAAAGCCACCGCTGACGAGTGTTGTTCCGGTATGTGATTATTTCATAGTAAAGCGTTGCTTTCAGGCAGGAAAAAGAACACAATAGTGACCGGCTGGACGCCTATTCATTCATACACATTACATCACGTATCACGGCCGTCTATCAAACCAGTGAGAACTTAGAAAGTGATTAAAAGCACAGTGAATGGCCAAAATGGGTTATGACCAACTAATAGAAGAGAATCGACAGAAAAGAGGAGCTAGTTTGTGTTCGGTCATGACCTGAAAAAAAGAAAACAGCGTCATTAAAACAGAGACGACGGAAGATGTAGCGACGACGTAGATGTAGAAACGACGAAACACATAACAATCGCTGAGGTGTCTACATCTGTCGTCGTCTTTGTTGTCAGTGCGATACTCTCGGTCCCTGTTTGAACTAGTCCCTAACATGGCCTGAAACGGACAAAGAGCAAGCACGTATCAGGGAAAAAAAAAAGGGGGGGGGGGGGGTTTAGATTCAGAAATGTGTTTCCTTCTGGAGTAATACTTGAGTGTGCTAGAAGGTAATACTGCAAGATGGAGCCAGTTGGTATGAATGCATAATATGAATGTGCTGCTATCGTTGCCTCTCTTTGTCCGTGTGTCAGTGTATTTATATTTTTGTGCACCAGGGATTCTTCACGTTGGACGGCGTGCGATGACATCAGCCTTCTGGCCTCCCTCTGCCAGTCAAGAACGCCCCCCTCCCCTTCTTGAAAAAGAGAGTTCTAGTTTGTGGCTATGCCATTGGAAAGAGCAAAAATCAGGGCGTCTTACAAAGAGCCGTTTATTGAAAAGCCGTGATATTTTGCGAGCGTGCGTAATAACGCTGACATGTAAAAGCGTCAACAGAAATTAATCAAAATCATTTACAGGACAATGAAAAAATAAAATGGGAAAGAAGGAAGACACGGTGTATGAGTAGAACGCCAATTCGAAACTCTTCTATGCAGATTTCGCGGATCTTGATGGGTTTGCTATATCAGAGGTGCTCAAGCAAGAATGATGAAATTTTCAAGTCGATTCGAATAGGAATATTTCAGAAAGATGACCACGGGTTATTCAATCAAATTTTGAGTATCGCTGCATTTCTAAAGAGCTGGTAAACACAAAGGGAGCTAATTTGCAAAAGGTTTTGCTGAGTTAAATACACAGGGTGTCTATAAACCTGGAAAACTTGAAAAAGTCAGGGAATTTGGACCCTTCTAGAAAAGTCATGAAAAATTCAGGGAATTTAATTTTTAAAAACCTGGCCAGGTCGTGGCAAAAATAAGCATTACCATTGATCAAAGCTTAAAAAGCTTCTCTCAGCTGCGACTACAGTGAGCTGATAGAAGGCGTGTGAAAAAACAAACAAAACAAAGACAGTGCACAGCTCTTGCTTCTGAATACAGCTCTTCCTTCTGAGAACACAAGGTTTACTGACGTTTCAGTACCCGATATGAGAGGAAGCCTTGTTCACAATTAAAGCCACAAGAAAGCACAGCGTACTTAAGTATGCCTAAATATGTGACGTACGCAGGAAGAGTACATTGTCAGAAGCGTCCCATCACACCTTTTCAGGGTATGTAGAGTCATCTGTATCTGGATTCCAGCTGCAGGCATGATTCCAGCTTCCTTTAATTGCGGAGCATTTCAGAGTCGCCCCTACTCGCAAATCCGGCGTTGGCGGTGTTGTCTACGCCCCTACTGCTCATGCTCGCGTCTCGGGGCAACTGTCGCCCCTTCCCCCCTTCTTTCCCGCCTCGCAAGGCGCAGGCAGTGCCTGCTAGTAAAAACCGACTGCTCGCGTGGCACAACCGTTCACTGACCACGCCATTAATGTAGGCACTGGATTGGGCGTTCGGAATTCAGTCAAGGGCGTCTTTAGTTGGCTTTCGCTTGACTTGGAGCTTTGCTTGTCTCGAGTAGATGCGATGGAAGCAACAGTACCGTCAACCACTAGTGGGACACAACCCACCACTCGTTGAAGGCAACGCTTTTCTTTCATTCCATAAACACGAATAATAAAGATGAAATAACAATTAAGCAGTACTAAACCTTACCCAATTACGCAAAATTCAAGCGATACCCCCCCCCCCCCACTCCGTGACGCATTTACTCGAGCCCCCCCCCCCCCCCCCCCCCGTGTTAAGATGCAGGTTTTTTCTTTGTCCAGAACACACAAGTTTTACTAGTCTATTTGGTGGTCTGTAGATTTCACCTGTACAGCAAGGGCAGTCGAGGCCACGCGTAGTTTCCTGGCGTCAGACTTGTGGTTTAACTCTTTTCTTGAAATCACCACTTTCACTGATGTTCTGGTTGTCACAATTGTGGCAGCCTATGGCATAAACAAGACCAAGCAAATTTCTGCTCGGCAACTTGTCCTTCACATTGGCTAAAGAATTCTTTAGCTTCCATGTTGGTACATCCACTCTTTTGATGTCTGTTGCTTTTACATATCGCACGGCATATCTGACTTCTGAACCACAACTTTACTCACGCCTGTAAGTTTATGCATGTTAGTCGAGGCCATCATTTCTGCTCGGCTTGAAGGCCGTCTGGTTTGTCTAGGCTAGAAGAGCCATCAGCAGAAGCTTGCCGGGCTACTCGTGCTTTCTATCTATTATTATTATTATTATTTTTATTATTATTATTATTATTATTATTATTATTATTATTATTATTATTATTATTATTATTATTATTATTATTATTATTATTATTATTATTATTATTATTATTATTATTATTATTGGTCATGCAACAGCAAACCTCCTTAGCTACACACTTATTGCTAGTAGCACGTGATTCAAGGGTAGCACTTGGGTAACTTCAGCTAAATTTCTCATTTCAGTTTCGTGAGGTTGTTTAAATAAATCTGCAATTATTTTTCAGCATAACGTCCACAGGAGAGTATGTAAATCAAGGTAACGTGCCGACATACGTGATTCGTCTGAGGAATCGAGGAAGCTGTTGCACCTCTACAGCTTCCTTCTTGCCACCACGTATTCAAACGCCGGCACTTTAAACACTGTCCCCAGCTTTCATTGCAGCCGTCCAAGCACTTTCGTTGCACTTCAAGTATCAGAGCCCAGAGACATATAATAAACAAAGATGCATGTGCTACTCCGAAAAAAAAAGGAAAAAAATTGCAGCACGGCTTTTTTTTTTTTTCGTTGCAACGTCGTCGTTACTCTTTTTTAGGTGAGGTACATGGAATACGAGAGTAGCAGTTATTTATTTTTTGCTGAAAAGTATATTTTGGACGTGCACAAATTAGGCGGGGATGCACATCAATAGTAAATAAAGCAATCCATGTCGAATCAGATCTAATCTATTCCACATCCTAATAGTTGAGTCTGTAAATACAGCAGTTCAGGTCGATCTAATTCAATCCAATAAGCATCCTAAGCGGCGCGCGCTACAGCCATCATAGTAAAATAAATTACTATACTCCAGAATCAGAACCGGCCAGGCTCCCGTGTCCTCATTTTAAACGGATGCCATTAGATAGCACTACTTGCGCGTTTTCTAGCAGCTTTGACTGCGATGTCGGACTATTGCAGGCTCCTTCAAACTTCCATCTGCGGTTACATTTAACTTGTGTGTTTACTTCCTGGTTACCATGAATGTTATGTTCATTAATATTGTTTTTTGTCTTCACTTGCTTTTGACTATTTCCTTCTTATTTTTTAATAGTGAGTATTACCATTATGTTGTGTATTGATCGTATTTGTATGGTTAATCAAGCTTATTCATTATTACTCACAGGTTCGTATACTATTGCTGTATTTTTTTTTGTAATTACCCTATCCATGTAGCCCTAGGAAGTCCCCCTGTCAGTTTCTCTGAAACTTTGAGACCTCCTGCTGTAATAACGCTAACCATGTAACTCAACTGAAATATTTAATAAACTTGACTTGACTTGCTCACTGCCTGGCTGAGGGTTTTTATTTTGGCCAGATATACTTATTTTTTCACATTTACTGCACGCGCTCAAAATATTCTGAGTGCGTCGGTAACGGGTAAATATGTTTACCTATATAGAGCGCCTGTTTTTTTTTATTTTTTTTTTACTACTTGAGGGTTCGTTTGCAGTGAGCAGAGTTTTCTATGCAGACGTGGTGGTCATGGAATTTGCTTTTAATCATCATGGAAAACCTGGAAATGTCAGAGAATTTAGAAATATCAAATTGGTAGACACCCTAACATTGACTTCTCATCCCCTGTACGCGTCACACTTTTCTCTGGCGGACGTCCGGATAACTGAAAAACTCGTAATAATTTATAAACTGATTTCTATTATCTGAAGCCGCGTGGTGACGACAGTAATAAAACATGGAAATGGCATGTTGACGTATATATGGTTGTACAAGGCCGCATGGACGCAAATATGGAAAGACTGACCATGATAAATGTGGACAGCCTTTTATACTGTCTAGCTAAGAGCGAGTCATTCTCATTGAATGACTGAAAGTTAATGACATCCCATTTAACTGCGCCATGGGGTCGCTCAGAGATTTGGTATTCTTGCGCAACAACTACCACTCTTTTGCACTGAAATCATCCTGAGCAGTCCACGTGTCCAGAAGTGTGCAGGGGGTTCTCTATGAGGGGAGGGGGGGCACCCCATTCCTTCCCCCACCTCCATTAGTCGGGTCCGACAAAAAAGAAGCATAGCAATAGATGCCGAAATGAAAAAGAAAAATATGTCACTTGCTCCTCACATCGGCATGTCTTTAGTCGCAGGCTTTTCGGGGTAAATGTTCTTTTAGGTATAAGCAGTTACTTGAACTCGACGTTACAGGTCTGCGGCTGCTATTATCGTGTAAAACCTGCGCGACCGTAATGCCCGTACTTGTAACGAGCACTGGACAGCTATGCGACATATAAGGAAAAAAAAAACAGTGAATACTTGATAACGTTGAATTGTGGATTACCGAGTCAAATACGAATCGAGTAACAGGAAGTATTCCATTGGTATTTGAAAGTTCGTATTATTCGCACAAACCTGAGTACTCAATATTGATTATAACTGCTGATTCATTTGTAGGGTTTAACGTCCCAAAACCACCATATGATTATGAGAGACGCCTTAGTGGAGGGCTCCGGAAATTTTGACCACCTGGGGTTCTTTAACGTGCACCCAAATCTGAGCACACGGGCCTGCAACATTTCCGCCTCCATCGGAAATGCAGCTGCCGCAGCCGAGATTCGAACCCGCGACCTGCGGGTCAGCAGCCGAGTACCTTAGCCACTAGACCACCGCGGCGGGGCTCGATTATAACTGCAGCGACAGGTCTTACAAGAATTTTCTTCATCCGGCTGTGCAGATGGACAAGAGCCAGACAGCATCAGGTGTCAACATTATTGGCGTCCTCCCTGGAAAACGCAGGAGAACACCCGAGGACCAGCTGATCGTTCTGGGAGCACATTACGATACGTTCAAAAGAACAAAAGGTGAGAATGACGCTGCGGTATGCTGCCAAACATAAGATATTCCTGGGCAAGATAGGGTGAATAGAATGCAACGAAATTTGGCCCTCATCGCTTTATTTTTTTTTCCTTGGAAACGAACTGCAAGGTGATGCTTTAACAGAAAAAAAAATACACGAAAACAAAGACATCGTCCTACAGGCGAGATAGCACGCAGATGCAGTCGAAAGGGCCACTCTGAAACAAAGGCTTTTACAAAAAGACGTCAAGATATGAAAACGAGTTAAATTTCTTTTAGCTTAATCGCTCGCACACTCGTAGTGCAGGGGTCTCGAACGTTCGGCCCGCACACCCTCTGCTTATGGCCCCTCGGCCCCCTCATGACAGTCTTCGTCCCGTATTTTTTATTACTTTTTGTCTATTTGCGACATTGCTAGATGGCGCTCGCATTATTTTCTAGTCTATCGTGGTTAGGAACACTTCATCGGGGTAAGATACACAAACAAGAGTTGTCTTAAGCGTTTTTTTTTTTTTTCGTGAGAAATTCTTTGCCGTCATCTTGGGCTAGAAGATAACCTCAGAACAAAAAGTTTATACTTCAGGATTGGCGTTCATATTTTAGTAAGTGAAAATGCCGGTACAGATATGTTTCTCGAATCGTGGTGCCAAATCCTCTTCAGGAATGGCCTATATGTGAGATACGGGAAAGGGTCATGTTAGATGACGTTTATTCCCGCCCCTACCCCTCTTCCCCAGATATTAATTTATTCACTATCCTGACCCTTTACGGAACTAAAATTCATAACTACGGCTCCGTAGCTAGCTTGTATGGGTTTGAGACCCCTGGTCTAGTGTGTAAAACACTGGGCTGCTGAACCGAAGGTCGCGGGTCGAACCCTGGCGGCGGCGGCTGCGTTTTCGATGCAGGCAAAATACGAGAGGTCCGTGTACTTAAGTTCCGGTTAAGAGGACTCCCGGTGGCATCCCTAATCATCTCGTGGTTTCTGGGCGTGAGACTGCAACAATTATTCTTTTCTGCCTACATAGGTCGGCAAACTCGCTCATGGTCGGCTCTCCCAGGTCGGGCTGTGATTCCGGGCGTGTGGTACTTAGGTGGCTGAGTGAGTCCAGTCGATAAAAAGTTTTAGTGATTCTGGACTCGAGTGGGGTCGGTTCGATAAAACCAGAGCTGTCATAAGCTATACCGAGCTAACAACTGAACAATCACCACAAAAAGCGGGGCTACTTTCGTGAGGAAGCCCGAAAAATAAAGAAACAGCGAAAATTTGGTCATTTCTCGCATTCTTGAAAGCATTTTATGATAAAAATGTCACTGATACACTAAAGGGAGTTAAAAATTGCTCTATTGCAACAGCTAGAATATGCACAGCTATCAACAAAAACAAATCAAATTTTTAAAAAGTCTTCATACTAGTCTCTTTTTTATTAATGCACCTTTACCAGTGCATGATTAATGTCATTTGTTGATTCCCCTACTGGACGTTTGACTTTAGCACTCAGTTACACAGAGTCACTGACAGACGTGCTATTGGTGAAAGTGGTATTCATTGAAATAACTGCATTTGCTGCAAAATGCAACTAAGCTCCGTCCCTCTAAATCAAAGAGACAAGTGGCTTGAAAATTATACTAGTGACTGGATGATAAAAGAAACCAAAATCTGTTTTTATAGGGGGAACTGGCCACTCTGAGTAAAACATCAGTCAATTTGAATTCGAGCGCGCCCTAATACCAAAATATAAAAGAGTTCGGCACCTTTCACTGCTGACTCCTGCGTTTTTCTACTAAAGTTTAGCACGACTACCAGCCAGGGGTGGGGCGGACGCACTTTTTTTTGAAATTGTCATTTTTTACTCAATATTAATTTTATTTATTTATTTTATTTGGGCAATCTTCCAAAAATGCCCACGAAGGGGGCAAAAAGAGAGAGCGTCTCTTGACTATGTCATGCCAAAAAAGGTTCGGGAAGGGGGGGGGGGGGGCACGGGCGTGCCTGGTGTGCCATTTCCTGGCTACACTGCTACCAGCACTCTATCTACTGGTAGTCATGAAAAAGCAGTCAGTCTGAGTCCAAGTTAGTTCGGTTGACAAAAATTTAGGTGAGTCTGAGTCCAACTGAGTCCTCAGAGCATAATATATTTCTTATGTTAGTGTGAGCTCCAATTTTTTTTTGACCACCTGTGTCCGCCTACAACTATAATACATATGTGCAACTAAATGAATTCCTTAAATACAGTGGTGCATAAGATACGATTGCAGATTTCAAATCACTCACCTGTTTTACAATAATCAGAGCATTGTCAGCAGGTGAATTGAAGAAAGGGAGCTTTAGTGTGTGGGGTCTCGCAACCAGAGCCGCTCTCAGAACACACGGGCACGGTAGAAACGGTCAGACTGAACCAAAACAACACACATTTATTTAACTACCTTTAGAACGACGATATCGCCAGCTGTATTAGTATAAATCATTTGTGATCAACACCCTAAGACAACCTCACACAATATTACACAACACTCAACAACATAACAAACACAAGGTGGCGTCGCCCATGCTCGACTCACCACGAGAGCCCACGGCAGGCGACCCGGGGTGCCGTGCACCGCGTACACACCGTAAGAGACAACCGGTCGCGCCAAGCCAACCACCACGCGCCAAAAGGGCCGCCCATCTCTCATGCCCGCCTCCCAGGTTTGCCGCTAGGCGTCATTGCCGGTGCGACCGCGCTCACCATGATGACGGTTGTGATAAACCCTCGCCAGCACAACGTCAACTACCGCTTGACAGTTGTGACCCATGAGTGTGGCCTATGCGTGAGACACGTGTGCTACGAAGCGCAAACACCATCACAGGGGTTGTTAACACCCCAACAAGTGTTAAATCTACACGCAACTGCCATGCTATGCATAGAGGCAGCGCTTGATTCAAGACAATCCATTGTTAGGCTATAGTTGGTGCTAGTCTATAACTTTCTAGCAGAAAACACGATACAAAATGACAGGCCCAAGGTGCTTTGTCTTGTCGTCTTTCTTGTGTTTGGCGCTGCAAGGTTATAGATAAGTCGATGGGTTTTGCAGGCGCTGAGGCGGTCAAACAGGGCCGCGACGGATAAGGAAAAAGCCTGATGATAGTTGCATTGATTAAA
Organism: Rhipicephalus microplus; assembly: GCF_013339725.1. Lineage (NCBI taxonomy): Eukaryota > Metazoa > Arthropoda > Arachnida > Ixodida > Ixodidae > Rhipicephalus > Rhipicephalus microplus. The sequence continues at coordinate 59,307,470 of NC_051172.1, forward strand.
AAGAAAGAAAGAAAGAAAGAAAGAAAGAAAGAAAGAAAGAAAGAAAGAAAGAAAGAAAGAAAGAAAGAAAGAAAGAAAGAAAGAAAGAAAGAAAGAAAGAAAGAAAGAAAGAAAGAAATGGGTGGGTGGGTGAGCCTGGAGAGTGGCTGAGGAAATTCGCCATTGGGCGCAAACGTTTTTTTTCCTTTTTTTGCTTTAATTGTCTTTCGAGAAGCCCTTGAGCCTGTGGAAATCGATATGTATGGGCGGGTTTAATATGCACTGTGAGCCGGAGAACAACTGAAAGTTGAGTTTTTCTTGGTAGGGACTCATCAACCCTAGATGACGTTCCGCTTGACGTTTCCCTACACCTGCGCACGTGTCAGGATTCCTGACATATTTTTTTGTACCATGATGCACTCTGACTTCTGTAAACAAAATGCTAGATAGATAGATATGTGGGGTTTAACGTCCCAAAAGCACCATATGATTATGAGAGACGCCGTAGTGGAGGGCTCCGGAAATTTCGACCTCCTGGGGTTCTTTAACGTGCACCCAAATCTGAGCACACGGGCCTACAACATTTCCGCCTCCATCGGAAACGCAGCCACCGCAGCCGGAATTTGATCCCGCGACCTGCTGTAAACAAAATGCTGATGATTCCCAGGGGTGAACGACAACGGCTCTGGTGTCGCCGCCTTGCTCGAGGCGGCGCGGGTGCTGACGGCGCACCAATGCGATCTCAACTACACGGTCATTTTCGTCGCCCTGGACATGGAAGAAATAGTAAGCCCGCCTGCTGTTCAAACTTCTTGTACACTATACTCTCAAAATATCTATGCGCGCTCTACGCTAAGGAAGACTGAAAAAAAAAACATAAAATACAGGGTCTTTTATGCTCGCTTGCTTGCTCGCTTGTATACCTCTGTTCTGGCTCTTACCCATTAAGGGGGATTGGCCAAGTAGCCTGCCCTTAATGCAAGTGATCAATTAAGGTCTATTAATCATGATGGGGAAAGTGATTACCTTGTTTTTAACAGAATAGGGTAATTTTGGCACAATAAAGAACAAAAAAGGAGATTAAAGAAGAGAAATTTATAGAATTTTTTCGAATTACGTAGAATTACTCATAATACAAGAATATTGAGTAGCTTAAGTTTATGCAGTGTATTAATGAAATGCTAAGTTTAAGCTTGGTTCGGCAAGAAAGTTCATCGATGACTCAGCAAGGTAATCTCCTTGTGTAACACAGGAATTCACAGCGGACCCCGCAGACGTTCCTGTCTTTTACGCATTCAACTCGAAGGCGAAAGCCATCCTCGTTTTATTTTCAATCGGTGTATAGATTCTGATCCGCCACCTTTAGCAAGCCTGCTGCACCTAAAGTGTTGTGCGCTGTCTCTATGATCGAATCACCTTTTCCCGATGCGATGACGTGACGTTATCATGTGACGTTCCGTCAAACAACTTCATGATGTCATAATGACGCCACGAATTCTGGCGACGATCTGTCATCCCCTCATGATATTTTTTTGCATCACACGTCCCCCGACGCCGCGACATATACGGCTGTAAGGCTTTAAACTTAAAAAAAAGTCATTTGTCTTCGTGGTGCAGCCGGAGCTAAAAATGCGCGTGTGTGTGTGTGTGTGTGTGTGTGTGTGTGTGTTTAAAGACTATCTTTACCAATGAATTTCGACGCTGCCATATCCATTTATAATAAGAAGGAAGGGAGGAGAAGAAGAGTGTTATTTCCTGTTGTTTCACACACCTCTTGTATCACATCCCTTTATACCTATATTAGATTGTTCTAGAAGTGCATGAGACTTAGTGATGGAAAGCTACGCATTATACTTGATTGGAAATGATTTATTAATGGGCTCACGAAATCAATAAAAGTGTGTTCTTACATTGCTCATTAGTATATATATATATATATATATATATATATATATATATATATAGGGGCTGTGTACCAGGGTCCCCACGCAGCGTGTTGGGGGTATCCAGGCAGAGTAAGCTTCACCACTGGGGCGACGCGTCACAGCCCCTCGAAGCCCGCCTGTACCCTGTTTAGCTACCGGTGGGTGGCCGGCCGGCACTGGGGATCGAACCCCGCACATCCCGTAGCTGAAGCGGACGCGTACGTGCAATGCCACAGCTACGGTGGGGCTGTGTAGGAGATCACAGCAGTCACTAAGTCACCTAAGAAGTGTGATAGCTTGAATTTACGCGAGTAGATGTAGAAGGGAAACTATTTCCTTCGACTGATCTTGCAGCTTTATCATTTATAGTGCAGCTGTTATAACTTTTAAAAATGTATCCACGAATGAATAAACAATGGGCTTAATTGGCAGATAGCAGTGCTCTAGCTATATATAATCGGCGTGCCTTGCAAGCATCGGCTTCAAGTAACTGCACTTTTTTTTTTTTTTGCGAATGCAGGGGTGCGTCGGCAGTTACTACTTCGTACACGACTTCCTGATCTCGAACGAGCTACTCCGAGATAGATCCAAGTTTCAGGGTGCTATTATTATGGACACCATCCTGCACTACAACGACACAATGTACTCTCAAGACATTCCCGTTGATTTTCAGGATGTAAGTATAGTGTTTTGTAAAGTCTTATCACAGTTGCATCCGAAGGCATGTGCCGGAATTTTCATTCATCATCATGCAGCATGACTACACGTACGCCCATAGCACTGCACGACAAAATCCTCTGTCATGCCGTGCTTTCAGTAGCCACATTATCTCCGCAAGTTTGGTTATCTCATCTACTCGCCTAACTTTCCGATTTCCTCTTCCTTCACTTTTTTTAATATCAGTAAATTTCTGCCATGGAGGAAGCAGGAAGTTTAGAAATATTCACTAAGAAGCTTCGAACAATGTTGTAGCGCACCCTTGACCTACCCACCCGCTTCCTTTTCCCTGCGATATGGCGCCTGGAGGGTAGCGTGTAGGTTTCACGGGCACACAACGAAAAATGGAAAACCACCCGTACTATGGCAGTTGCTGTTCACTAAGTGAGCGAAAGAAGGGGAATTTTAAGGGTTTGTTTTTATTTGTTAAGTACAATGCTAATTAGAACTAACAGGGACGAGAAAGACATGATAACTATAGCGGTGCTAGGGTGTCTTGTTAGGGTATTGTGAAACTAATATAGTTATCATTAATCGATCTAAAACTATTTTTTGTTATCATCACAAAATAAATCACCGCAGTGCATTCCGCCCATTTTCATTGATAACCATGCATTATCGGCAAGCGAAGAATGTGTTTACTTAGGGGTCAATATTAACCATAACTTGAAATTTTAGAACCATGTAACACATCTTAAAAAGTAGTTATCTCACGGAATACGCGTCCTCATCAGAGCACGTCCATTTTTTTCGTTTCTGATTTTGCTATCACTTTACTTCGTGTTTGTACACTCTCGCATCAATTCCTGCATAACCTCATGGGGTAACACGTACACCACTCACCTAAAACCACTACAAATCATTCAGAACCATGCAATTCTATTAATAACGTTTATTCCACTCGCCTACAATGCTAAACAGTTGCTAGAAAAAAGTAAAATTCTCAGCGTTGCGATCCTTGTAAAATTCAATCTCACCACTGTTATTTTCCAACTGATTAATGAACAAATATCATTATCATTAATTCCTTCATCTTCTTTACTAAATACTAACCAAACTCGTTTCGCGCAGCAATAACAATTTTATTACTCCCAAAGTGAGAACTAATTATGGCAAACACACAGTTCACTTTGCGGCCATATCATTATGGAATGCATTGCCATTTCTAATAAAAATTAAAAAACACACAAATTTCGCCATAAAGTGAAAACGTTTTTGCTATGGGACATTCATTCTTCTGCCAAACTGATTTATCCCTCTCCATGCCATTCTCTCTTCACTCTCTTGTTTATATTTCTCTCTCTCTCTCTTTTTGCTATTTATATAGATAGATATATTTTTACAGTTTACATTTCCGATGACATAATGTGGATGTTAGCATAGTCACAGAATTGTCTTTGTATGTCATTTTTTTTTGTAACCTTGTCGCCTATTATTTTTGCCCCTGTTGTTGCCAACTGAATACTTATGTTTACATTTTATAGGAAGTCCCATTTTAGTGTATACTATGGGATCTGCTTCTGTATATCTTTTTTGTACTTTGAATCATAAAATAATAAAACTTGATTTGATTTGTTTTGCTAACAATCTCCAATTTAGGTGTACATATATACCCTATAAAGTGATTGGGGTATATATGTACCCTACTAGCTAGTTTGTTGTGCAAAAATCATTATAATAATTAGCACAAATTAGTTACATTAACAGGTTTTTCACTATGCAAAACAAACTTTGAAATTTTTATTGTCGCCATAAATTAATGTGCACTTATATTTCCACATAACACCCTTCACATTCATTTATTGTCCCTAACCTACCCCACCTTTCTTCTCCTGTCATCCATGCCGGCACGAAAAGGGGAGGGTTGGTTAGAGGTTATGATACATGACCCCTCGTACTCGATCGATGCCGTGCGCGCTCCAAGACTTGCTGGAAAAATTTTGTGTCTCTCGACAGTTACATGCAGCTATTGCGTTCGTATGCAGGCCAGCCCGATGGTGGTGAATGCGATCATGGCGGACAGCTTCCGCGGCAACTTTCTGGCCAGCATGTCGCGGTGGCGGATGGACGAGCGGTTGGCGATGACATTCAGTCGCGCCTAGCACCGCGAGCACAAGTCTAACTTCCGCCTTCACAGCCTGGCTATACCGTTGGGGCCCCAACCGATGGCAGCCAGCCTTGCCAAGCACATAAACTTCCTGCGGAGTGACCACGTGATGTTCTGGTACCACAGCCATCCGGTCTATAGAGAAAGCCTCAGCGCCATCCTTCTCACGGACACCGGTGAGGAAACCACACGTCGCATGCTTTCGCGCTATATTCTACATATTTTTATAGATTAAAAAATAAAGAACTAAGCACAGAGTGTAGCACTCATTAGCTAAATGTGTGTAAGGTCACAAAAAAGGGAGGAAAAGCCGATTGTATTCACTAGCCCACGCGCCTTTCTTAAACTAACTCTTTCCTCCTGTAGCAACGACAAAGGCATTTTACCTTTTTAATTTTTTTGTGCTGCCCTCTGCCGTTTTGGTATGGGATCGTACATTAGCGGAGTGATCCGTTACAATATAATCTCTAGTGCAAGCTGGCCCACCAGTAGAGTTGCTGCCGCTAGCCTCCATGTCCGCCAGAAAATAAGCCTCCGCTATCGGAGGCCCTTCCTCAGAGTTTCGCGACTTTACCGCCAGGGGAAGGACGCATGCGCTGTGGGCAACCTCCGGCGATTTTTCCACCATGTCAGGGTAATGGTGCTTTTATATTCCCGAGACACTCTTCGCAGGCGCCCGATAGTTGAAATGCTGAACAAATTCGAAAATTATTTTCAATAAGCAAAAAGGCACAATACTGAAACCGAAACCCAACCAAGTGCACTGTCTACGTGTGACGTACTACTTTGCCAGAACCGGAAATTCTGCAAGGATACCGGTCCTTCCATTCATAGAGTTCGTGTGACATTTCAATTAGTTGCCATCACATTTATTGCTTCACCCTTGAGGAGAAACTGTAACTTCTTTTCCCTTTTTTTACGGCCATCGGATTGACCAGTTTCACTGTTGTTTAGCTTTACGCGGCAGTACATGCTTCTTTTTTTTCTTCCTTGTGGATTATCACTCTCTCTCTCTCTCTCTCTCTGTATATATACATATATATATATATATATATATATATATATAATATATATATATATATATATATATATATATATATATATATATATATATATATATATATATATATATATATATATATATATATATATATATATATATATTATATATATATATATAGTGTTTCGTACTAACAGAAGGCGAATGTAATAAACTAAATACAAGGGCAACTAGTGCCGACATACTAAGCACATTCAACGCAACATTAGAAACCATGCGTGGACACCATCATTGGAAAGCGTGTGGGAGGGGTGTTCAAAAATTGCGCGCGTAAACCATAGAGTACAATAGTATGCGTAAAGTATGACTGCTGCTGTCTACTTGCAAACGCAGGACCCTTCCGTGGGACAATGCGCGAGTGCTACCACGAAGTATGCGATGACATCACGGCACTGAATGACCTCAATCTGCACTTCCTCCAAAAGACTACAAACTCGCTTGTCGCGACCATCGTGGACCTGGCCAAGGGATCTTGTGATACAGGTAAAAAAAACAAGGAAATTTGGCTTACTTTCCTTGGCAGCGCACCTGCCAAAAGGTGCACTGAGGGGAAAAAATTGTGGCAATAAATTATTTTTTATACAATACAAAACACATCACGCTCGCCGTAAATAACTCTTGGAAAGTCAGAAAACACAAAAAGGAAACAAAAAAGAAAGAAAACACAGATGGAGAGGCCTGTATAAACTTCTAAGAGGCCCCGCAACACTTGTCTAAGTAATAATAGAATGGCTTCGTTAGTTCAGTTTGGTTCAGTTTTATTTCCTTAAGGTCCCCCATTCAGGGGGTGTTACACAAGGCGTGGGATTACAAAAAAAAATCTCACAGTGATGATTCAACTAACGTTGCAGATGATCAGAGATGCGTTCTTGAAAATCAGATGATGAGGCAGTGTTGACGATGTCTTAGGGTAGGCCGTTGCAATCTGAAGCTGCTCTGAGGAATGAGGAAACAGAAAACTTAGTGGTGTTCGATGGGGAGCGGGCAACTTGAAGTGGATGACTGGTGTGGTGGGAAATGATTGATGTGGCTATGATATACGATTCTTGATGGAGAGACGAATAAAATAACTTATGATAAAGGATAAACTTGCAATTCGACGACGATACGATAGAAGTGATAGACCGGATGCAGCTGTCAAGGGTGAAATGCTCATGTCATATGAATATGAAGAATGAATGAATCGAGTGGCCCTGTTTTGCAGGGCTTTCAATGCAGTGAATAGATATGCTAGATACGGACTCCAGATGGCAGATGCATATTCTAGTTTTGGTCTTATTAGTGATTTATATGCGAGTAATTTAACATGAGGTGGGGCGATTTGGAGGTGGTGTTTTAGAAAACCTTTCTTTTTGTTCGATGCTGAAATTATGTTAGTAACATGGGTGCGCCATGATAAATTAGAAGAAAGCGTGACTTCTAGATATCTGTACGTGTCTACCAACCCAATGGATGAATTTGAAATGCCGTAGTGGAAGCGAGAGAGATTGTGACGACGAGAGAAGGACACGAGTTTACATTTAGTAGGGTTGAGAGTCATTAGCCAGACATTACACCAATTTAGTATATTGTTATGGTCACTCTGAAGAACGGTATGGTCATGATGATTAGTAATGGCATGGTAGATTACGCAATCGTCAGCAAACATGCGAATGTTGCACGAAGCATGCAATGGTAGGTCATTAATATATATTAGGAATAAGAGAGGACCCAAAACAGACCCTTGTGGGACTCCTGAGGTTACTTGGAGGAGTTTAGACAGATGACCGTTAACACAGACGGATTGAAAGCACGCTAAAAACTCTTCAAGCCACTTGAGGATGTTAGGATGTAAGTTAAGCTTTGAAAGCTTTAGTAACAAACGCTGGTGAGGCACTTCGTGAAAAGCTTTTGCGAAATCAAGAAAGGTTGAGTCGACTTGGAAGTTGCAGTCGAGACTAGTCTGAAGGTCATGAACGAATTGGGCTAACTGGGTTTCGCAGGAAAGGCCTTTGCGAAATCCGTGCTGTGAATGATGGAAAAAATGCGTTGGAGTCCAAGAAGTTGACGATTTGCGAGTGGATGACGTGTTCCATGATTTTACAAGGCACGCTAGTTAATGAGATGAGGCGGTAGTTCATGGGTGAGTTTTTGTTATCTGATTTGTAGGCTGGAACGACCTTGCCTGTTTTCCAATCAGTGGGCATGATTACTGAGGAGAGCGACTGTGAAAAGATTATACATAAGTATGCTGCACAAGTCGATTGCACATTTTTGAGGATTTTCGAGTCGATGAAATCCATACCAGCTGATGAAGAGAGCTTCATTTTGTTAATAATTGATGGAATGCCTTCTTCGAAGAAGGTGACCACTGGCATGGACGTTTCTAAATTGAAGGATGGTGATTGTGAGGGCGTGTCGAGTTCAGTAGTAAATACAGATGAAAATGCTTTGTTAAACATTTATGCACAATCATGGTCAGTAAGTGCCTCAGTCAAGTACTCCGCCGCCCCGTGAGCCTTTTCGGTCGTTTGGGTCCTTCAAATCAGTTAAGATTTCTGCATCCATTACATCCCTGTTAAGCCATGTTTCTGTTAGCACGAGTATGTTGCTGTTGGATGCAGAGATAATGTTGGATATAAGCTCTCGTTTTGTAAGAAGGCTGCGCGTGTTAGTGAATATTAGTGAATGGAAAATGAGAGAACGTGGCAGGGGGAAACCGTATGGCGCACTAATGCTGCATGGTTGTTTGCGTGGTGACTACTACGCTATTTCCTTAACAGCGTTTGATTATGTGTCAAATGTATAGCGCTTCGACCCAATGCGCAGGGTTTTAAATCGTAGCGCGTACTTGTCCGAACGTGTTTTTACAAATGCAAGCAGCTGCTTTGGCGTTTATTGCCTTACAAATCGACTATACCGCAATTTTTAACTCCAATCGACGACGATCGTGAGGGATTTATCTTATGCTTTAAGCGCGCTCTCTTTTTGTACCGGTGAGTGTGCTGAAATCCACGCGGGAGAGGGAAGACAACGTTGCAACAAGGTAGGCTATCGTTCGTTATAAAAGAGAACACGCGAACGCTTGGCCTGCGCTCTGCGGCGGCGGCCTTCAGCACCAAGAACCGACAGCTAAAGGAAGCACGTCCCATTTTGGCATCATCGGCATTGCGAGAGACCGAAGCATGAACGTAATCGAGCAGCTCCTGTGCACCAGCCATGACTTGTTGTTTTGTTATCTGATAGATTACGTCAAACGCGGACGTGATTTCTTTAACTATCGATTGATGGTGCAGCGCACTCACGTGTTCCCTTTCATAAAGGACGGCAGTGTATGCTGTACGTATATAGAGTTGCTGGGTATAGTACGATTCACTACCTTGTGGAGCACTGCAGGTCCACTGCGAGCTCGCGGTTGGTGGGCCACGCGGTGCTAACTGGCGGGCAGATTTGTGAATGCGGCGCATGCACCACGGCAACGGCGGCGCGTGGTCAGTTTTGTCTTCTCTGTCTGCGCCTGGGCGCATGGGAGCGTTGGAAAGTGTTTTCGTATTTTCGCCGTGCAATTTATCTAGATTAGCGGGTACTGTAAAACTTAATGGAGGAAGGCAGCGTTACGGGCAAAATTATTTCCTTACTATTGACAAAACGCATTGACGGTCCAAACTCCCATTTTGCGGGTATGCATGCATCGGGCGAAAAGGATAGGCTGGCTCAGAAGCCTATGTGGCTGCGTGTTCGCAGTCTTCCTGCGCGTTTAGTGTTTAAAACCACGTTATTTGAAATGTTTGAAATACTGACAACGCGAAGCGTTTCTTCAGCCCTGGCTGTGCTGTTGATCATGCCAACGCTGTTATAGCGCGCAGCCTATCGTCCGCGGACACTGATTGGCGCAACATTGGCGTTTTGCCACAGCTTCACATTGAGGGTGCTGCTGATATTGTAAAAATTACGCCATCTCCCGCTAACGGGAAGCATGTAGGGATGCGACGCAGCGGGAAATGGTGAACGGTAACCACAGAAGCTCATCTACGTCGCATTAAGCAGGTGCGCCGGCCAACATTCAGAACCTCCTCTACCTGACTGCCGCTGCCGGTGACCATGTGACAGCCGGTCCCTCAACGCACACGCCAGAGACATCGAACGTGATCCCGTGCTAACCAAAGCCGACGCGCTCTGTCTCACGAAAACGTGGAACGCCACAAAACCGATAAACAACGGTTCGAATTGACTGTGTGTAGGTGTGTACCACAAAACACCTATATAAGCACTAAGGAAGTGTTTGGTTGCCTTCGCCGCCATCTCGGTAGAAACGGGGGCGAAGGAGAGGAGAGAGAGGATGCGCATGCGCACTGGGGGAGCAGACGAGTGAGGAAAGGACGGACACTAAAGCCCTGGACACAGCTCGAGCAAAAGCTGCTTCGCATCTTAAAAATCTAGTTCCAGCGCCTAATGTAGTTCTTGTGTAGGCCAGCGTGCATGTCTAAATCCTGCACTCCATGCAACTCCACTACTGTGCAATCTGTGGAAATACGGGCAACCCTGCGATTCCCTTGGCGATCGCGCTTGTCGAGGCAGTGGCGTCCTCTCTTGCGTGGCACGAGTTTCAGCCGGATGTTTCCACGTTTGGTCTGGAGGAGCGTTACGGCCTGCGTCAACTCGCCGCCTAACATTGCGAAGGCTATTGCGCGAAAGGGATGCTCGGGTACAGTGGCTAGAATAGGGAAGTGTGATGAACGCGCCGGTTAGCGCGTAACGCTTTGGGAGGAAACCACCAGATGGCGCTGGCACACGCACTAGGTCCGGTGAGCAGGTAGGAGGTCGGACGTGTTTTTGGAGAGCTCCGGAATGACAGCTACAGATAAGTGTTTTTGCATGTTTCCAGCTTGCCTCTGTATGTAGCGTTATGAGAACGTAAGGCGCTAGCGTAAAGCTTGATTAGGTCTAGTACGGTGTACGTTTTTTTTTTAGTATTCTGTACTGTGTCTTTTTTTGCTCCAGCCACCACGTGGCTGAGGCCTGCGCGTAGACCGACCACGTGCATGCGCAGGTGCTGTGAAGTGTAGCGTATTTATGTATTATTGTGGTTCTTTTTGGCTTAGACCAGTGTATTTTAGTACAGTTTTCTAACACGTGGGCATCGGTAAACTGAGCTAGCCATGGTCAAAAAGACCGTAAAGTGTTCAGAGTGCGGGGTAGGGCGGAAGGTGGAAATTAGTGCGGAAGAGAAAGCAGAAGATGACGCCAAGTGTAGACAGTGCGAGTTCGAGGAGAAAATGAAAAATATGATGGCGGTCCAGAGTGGGCTCATGGAGAAAATCGCAGAGCTGGAGAATGCATGGGCGAAGGAGCGAGAGAAAACGTCAGCCATGGAGGAAAGGCTCCGGGCAGCCGAGAAGGGCCTATCGAAGGTCGTGAAGGGGAACGAAGACGCAGGTGACGGCGGAAGCATTATGGCGACGACCCCCCGAGCGGGAGAGATGAGGGAAACAGGCATGACAAAGGCAGATACATTGGCCACAGGGCCCAGCTACCGGGAAGTAGTTTTGAGGGAGGGAGGGAGCAAACCAGCAGCCGTGACTCACGCTAGTCACCTAGTCAGCAGCCAGGTGCAGGTTTCAGAAGGAATGTCTGAACAGGTCATCATCGCCGGTGACTCAAATTTAGTCCGATGCGCAGCGGCAATCAAAGAAAGGGTGAAAGGAGACAAGAGAGTTGCGATAGGGACGTTCCCAGGACAAACGCTGGGGACAGTAATGAGTCAAGCGGGTGAACAACTCGCAGCTAAAGCTAACAATCGTAACCTCGTTGTAATTGCGGGAGGGTTAAATGACGTCCTGAAAAAAGAATCGTCAGGACTAGCGACGACCTTGGCGAAAGGGGTGGATGACATGCGCACCGTGTCCCCCCAGGTGCAAATTGTAGTATGCACAGTACCGGAAGTACCAGTACGCAACGTCAACCTGCAAAGAGCGGTTGTCGACGCAAACAAAGAGATATGGCGAATTAGTCGAGAGAAGGGTTTCGAGGTAGTGGATTTAAACAGGGAAGTGCACAGGTGGGGTGGATTCCAAAGAGACAAGATTCATTTCGATAAGAGGCTTGGACACGAGGTGGGCTGGCGACTGGCAGGACGCGCAGTAGCTTTTTTGGGGGGCTCACGGGCCCTTCGGAGTCCGGGGTAGCTCGTAACAGGGAAAACAACCAGGAGGACGCTTTGACAGGTAGAATTGCGAAAAATCAGAAAAAAGGTAAAAGAAAAAGGAAAAAGGCGCGTGTTGCAATTAGTTACATAAACATGCAGGGTGGCAGAAAGAAGGCAAAATGGTTAGAGATTGAGGAGCAGTTAAACAAAGAACAGATAGGCGTGTATGCGGTTACAGAAACACACCTTAGAGACTTGGAAGAGCCACCACATATTAAAAATTATGTTTGGGAAGGGTGTAACAGGACCATATCGGAAAGGAAAGGTGGGGGTGTAGGAATGCTAATTCATCGCGGAGCCAAATGGGTTAGAGTGAAACAGACGTGTTCAGAGCACCTCTGGGTTCTGGGCACAGTAGGTGGAAAGGAAACGTGGCTAGGGGTAGCCTACTTGTGGACGGGGAATAACTGCAGAGAAAAGAATCAGGAGATAGTGGATTGCATGAGTGCGGATATTAAGGAATTTGGTAATGGGGCCGAAATCATCCTTCTAGGGGACATGAATGCCCACATACATTACCTTGACGGATATTCAGACACCAATGGGAAGTTATTACTAGATCTTTGCGAGCAACATAGTCTGGAGATAGTTAACACGGGGCCTAAATGTGACGGCCAGATCACATGGGAAGTCGGAAACAAGCAATCAAGTATTGATTATTGTCTCATGACTGAAGGAATTTACCACAAACTGACAGAAATGAGGATAGACGAGGAAGGCATTAACAGCTTGGGTAGTGATCATAAACGAATAACATTACAAATGGGATACGAAACTAAAAATATGAGCATGGAATCAAAGTCTGGCAGCTCGTATTTAAATGACAAACAAATAATAAATATAGCCGCAAGAGTCGAGGAAGAAGTAGACGAAATACCAGGCAAGGACTGGGAGTATAGTGAGCTGTTACATCTAATGACGAAGGAGATAGGGAAAGAGAAGAAAACTGTTTGCTGGAAAGGAAAAAGGAAGCCAAAAAGTTGGTGGAACAAGGAAATCCGGGAGGCGATCGAGAAGCGACGCGAAGCATCACGGGAGCATAGAAAGGCAAAAAAGGAGAAGCGGCCGCAGGACGAAGTCAAAAAAATATGGGAAATATATTTGGAGAAAAAATCCCTTGTACAGAAATTGGTAGAGGCAAAAATTAAAGGTGAAAGTGAACGCTGGATGACAGAGATACACGAAAAAAAGGAGGCCGCGCCTAGAATTTTTTGGAGCCACATAAAGGCGCTAGGTAGGAAGTCTGTCACAACGCAACAACATATTCTAGATGAAGGAGGAAATCAATTGGAAGGGTACGAAGCGCTAGGTTACATCCAAAAGGTAACAGCCGATTCGTTTCAAAAGAGCGTCCAGGGGATCTCCCCGGTGAGTAAAAGTGTGGCGGAGAAAGCGACAGAGGAAGAGCTAGTACTTGATAATTTCAACTGGAAAAAGGCCGAAGGAAAAATTCCAAAGCGCACTGCCGCGGGTTTAGATGGGATTCCCGTTAGCCTCATTAACGAACTAGGACATAACACTAAAGAAGCATTGTTAAAAGCAGTAGAAAAAAGCTTAAAGGACGGACAAATACCGGACAGTTGGCGACAAAGTAGAATGAACTTAATCTATAAAGGCAAGGGAGAAAAGGACAAGATTCGCTCGTATAGACCACTAACCATTACATCGGTACTATACAGGTTGGCGATGCAAGCAGTAAAAATGAAAATAGAAACATGGGCCGAACATAACGATATTTTGGGAGAACTTCAGAACGGATTTCAAGTCGACAGGCGGTTAGACGATAACCTGTTTGTTCTCACTCAGTGTATAGAAATATCTAAAATAGAGAATAGGCCCTTGTACGTGGCTTTTCTAGACATCACTGGGGCATACGACAACGTTAATCAGGAAATTTTGTGGGATATATTGAAAGGAATGGGCATGGGCGACGACTGTATACAGCTTTTGAGGGAGATATACCGAGAAAATACAGTTTGCATAGAGTGGGAAGGAATGCGTAGCAAAGAGAACGTTGAGGTTAGCAGGGGTCTGAGACAGGGATGTCCTTTGTCCCCACTGTTATTCATGCTGTACATGGTGAGTATGGAAAAAGCGCTAGAAGGTAGCAACATTGGTTTTAATCTGTCACACAAACAGGGCGGCATGATGATTGAGCAGAAGCTTCCAGGTTTATTTTATGCGGACGATATCGTCTTATTTGCGGACAGTCGAGATGATATACAGCAGCTGGCGAATATATGCGGAAGAGAAGGTGAAGCTCTTGGACTAGGATTCAGTGTAACGAAGTGTGGATTGATGGTATTCAATGATCCCTGTGATCAGACGGTGTCCATACAAGGCCAAGAAATACCGAGGGTAAGTGAATACAAGTACCTTGGAGTATGGGTAAATGAGAGTGATAGATACATGGAGGTACAGGAAAAAGCCTCGGCAGCAAAAGGAAAGAGGAATGCGGCAATAATGAAGCACAGAGCGTTGTGGGGATACAATAGGTATGAGGTGCTTCGAGGTCTGTGGAAGGGTGTAATGGTTCCAGGGCTTACTTTTGGGAACTCAGTGGTGTGCATGAGGGCAGAGGTGCAATCGGGAATGGATGTAAATCAAAGGACTGTGGGACGCCTCGCGTTGGGTGCTCACGGGAAGACGACAAACGAGGCTGTAAAGGGCGATATGGGGTGGGCAGGTTTTGAGGCGAGGGAAGCGCAGAGCAAAATAAGGTTCGAAGAAAGGCTAAGAAATATGAAGGAGAGTAGATGGGCAGAGAAGGTGTTCCGTTATTTGTATAGGAAGAGCGTGGACACACAGTGGAGAAAAAGAACTAGAAGACTCACTAGTAAATATACGGCTGGTATTGTGAGCCATATGTCAACAAAGAGCGTTAAGGGAAAAGTCAGGGAGGCGGAGAGGATTTACTGGATGGCAGCTATGGAGAAAAAACCGGCTCTGAGTAACTACCGCAAGGGCAAAAATGAAATAAGGAGGGAGGCATTTTACGATAATTCAAGGGGAAGCGCTTTACTGTTTGAAGCGAGATCGGGTTGCCTTAGAACGCGTAGTTATAAAGCAAGATTCAGTAAAGAAGAAGAACAATGCACATGCTGCGGGAAAGATAAGGAAACGGCGGAGCATGTTCTGATTGATTGTGGAGATATCCACCCAGGTGTACGTTTGGGCACGAGCCTACAGGAAGCCTTGGGTTTTAGGGACAACAATGGAAAGCTGAACACACCCGCGATTGAAATAAGTAAGAGACGGTTAGAGTATTGGTGGCAGAAAATTAGAGAGAAAGGACAAAAATAAATATTGGAAAAATAAAATATGGACAGTGTGCCGTAAATGACAGAGAACTTAAGCTGAAAATTTACCTTTTTTTCCATTAAGATAGAATTTATCGAAGTAGAGGCATTAGGCCAACATAAAAAAAAAAGGTTTTTTTTTTTGTCGAGCCTGGTGGCATACTTGTCACCACCCCGTTATAAAGGGGACGCTCATAGCATCCATCCATCCATCCATCGAACCCTTGTGCACCGTCGCCGATTCGACGAGAATACCGATGACACGAGTGCGATGTGCCGGGTGTGTGGGCAGGAAGAAGAAACTATCTCCCATCTAGTGGTACGCTGTACGTGTTTAGGCCCACACTAACGAGAGGGCACTACACTGCCCGAGGCTCTGGGGTTTGTTTACAAAGATGACCCGGGGCCACCCGCACGCGACGGAGCAGCTGGTGCAGTGAACTATGTGGAAGTACGCACCACCAAAACAAGGCTGGTGCAGGGGTGGCGCGCGACGCAGCGGTAATGATTTATGTGTACAAAACTGAAGGTGTGCAGATGCGGGTGTGTACGCCTGTGGAGTGTCTTGTTTATTTACTTTTTAAGTGTTTTTTTCTCTGGCTAGGGCAGATTAATCTGGCCCGTCCGATACTAAGAGATCAGCCTCAAATCATCATCATCATCAACTCTATTGATGATGATGATCAACTCTAACTCTATTTTCACGTCACTCAAGGCGGCAATGCGCAGAGACGGCAATCAACAAAGCGCGCGGCCAATGTGAAACATTTAAAATATATTTTTTGCTCGTGCATGGCCTCAAATGGTGACCGAGAAAATATGTTAATTAGCTTGTGGAATACAGGATGCCTACGCAGGTGCGCGACTCAACTGAAATATCGTCAGGTTGACAAGATGTCGAAAGTGAGTGTGTGATGGCACTGAAACATTTTGTCGATGTGAAGTTTCACACAAAGTTACTCCTTGTGGAGTACCTTTGTGTAAAAACACACATGGGTGAGCAGAAAAAACTTGTTTACTTGATTGGCGAGCTTCGGACCATGTTGTGCGCAGCCCAGTGACTTTTTTTTCCAAGCAGGAAACAAGCTTTTGTGAGCTGTCACTGTGAAGCTCGTTGTAGCTAAACCACTTTGAAAAAGTGATTTCAAAGGCGCCTACAAATACGAACAGCTTCTCCGAAAGGCCTATCCAAAGGCGCCTGCACGAGAGGGGCAAAAGCGGCTGGCCACCTGGGAGGGGGGCGCTAAATCTGTTCTATACATTGACTAGGCAGAGTGGCACTCTTTTATTCATCTAAAAGGGGGGGGGGGCGTAAAACCTGCCTTATACAGTGATTTGACAGGAAGGATGCCCTGCAATTACCCCCCCTCCCCCTCTGAACGGCAAGCGCGCCCATGGATCTACCGGTCCCTTTCAATGCGGACAATTTCGCCAATCACAGTGTGCTCGAAGTGCCGGGCGATGTAACTCTCGCTTAAGTGCAGCTCGCACACAGCCGAGTTTTCTTGAAGCAGCTTGTCAGCGCGCGGGATCGCTCTCCGCCACTGCGCTAACAGAGCTCCGTCCTTCGGAACGCCGAACAACGCATACTTATTTTTAGCTGACTTGTAGACTGTAGTGAACCCCGGGACGAAGTTGGCTTTGTTTTCACGCCGTGAGAGTGCATACAGAAGCACTGGTGTCAGAGTGGTACCGCAATTAAAAAAACGAGGACGAACGCGCCCGACGAAACTGTCGGAAACGTGCAAACGACGTGGATGGATGGATGGATGGATGGATGGATGGATGGATGGATGGATGGATGGATGGATGGATGGATGGATGGATGGATGGATGGATGGATGGATGGATGGATGGATGGATGGATGGATGGATGGATGGATGGATGGATGGATGGATGGATGATGGATGGATGGATGGATGGATGGATGGATGGATGGATGGATGGATGGATGGATGGATGGATGGATGGATGGATGGATGGATGGATGGATGGATGGATGGATGGATGGATGGATGGATGGATGGATGGATGGATGGATGGATGGATGGATGGATGGATGGATGGATGGATGGATGGATGGATGGATGGATGGATGGATGATGGATGGATGGATGGATGGATGGATGGTGGATGGATGGATGGATGGATGGATGGATGGATGGATGATGGATGGATGGATGGATGGATGGATGGATGGATGGATGGATGGATGGATGGATGGTGTGGCTTGCACGGGTCATGTGCGTCGAAAGAACGTTTATTGAACGATAGCGCTCTCATATATACATTCTATGCCGAGGGGCGTTGCCCCCAATCTGGCGCACGTGTGCATGACTGTCACATCTCCCTTCTTAAACAAACAAAAAGACTAAAGTTCCGGCATGGGGTATCTTTGCGGTGGCCGGCGATTGCGTTCGCTTCTGCGTAGTTGTGGCTCGGCGGGGCCCACGTCAGCTTGATGTTCTTGTGTGGGGGGCACCAGTGGAGTGGGGGCCAGACGGAGATGTTCTCTGGTGCGCTGCAACTGGAAGTCCATCTTCGGTCTCAACAATGTAGGCTCTCGGACTGTTGGCAGGCTTGATAACCGTAGCAGGGGACCAGGTCTTTGATGGTACGTTGTACACTGTGACGCGGGAGCCCTCAGGAAGTCCTGGTAGCGGCCTTGTACCCCTGTTGTAGTAGGAACGTTGTCTACTTCTGATGACGTGGAGCCGCCGTTGAACCTCCTCTGGCGGTATGGTCTGCGGTCGCAGGTGGGTTTCCGTGACTGGCAGCAGCGTCCTCGCATTTCGGCCCATGAGTCTCTGCATTGGAGATTTCAAATAGGAATCGCGAGGAGTGTTTCTCCATTCAAGCAATGCAGCACAAAAATCCACTGTGCCGTACCGATACCTCTTCAGCAATTTTTTGGCTTCTTGCACCGCACGTTCAGCCATTCCGTTTGATCGAGGGTGATAGGGGCTGGAGCGAACATGGTGCAAGCTAATCTTACCGACAAATTCACGAAAGTCCTGGCTGCTGAATGGCGGTCCATTGTCCGTGCATAGGCGCTGCGGGAAGCCATGAGTGGCGAATATGTCTGCGAAGGCAGCAATCACCTTGTCGGCTGTCGTCTTCACGGGCCTGATTTCGAAAAAGAAAGAATAAAAGTCAACAACCACCAAGTACTCGGTAGCATTGTGATAGCATATGTCGGCTCCCACAACTTCCCAGGGTAGGCTAGGAATTTCATGGTTCATCAATGGCAAGCGCCGATTTCGTGGCTTGTGCTTTTGGCAGGTCTCACAGCGTCGAGCAACTTCCTCTAGATCGCTGTTTATAGAAGGCCAAAAAAGTACAGCTCGAGCACGTGCTTTCATTTTTTCTGCTCCCCCATGCGCTGCATGAAGGCAGGCAAGAACTTCGCTGCGCATCTTGGCCGGAATGATGAGGCGGTTGCTCCTGAATACAAGGCCATCTTGCGTATGCAGCTCGTCGCGGAAGCTCCAGTAGCATCGTAGCTCGCTGCTGACGTCAGCTTTGCTCTCCGGCCACTGACTGCTTGCGTACTGTCGAAGTTTCACCATCACAGGGTCCTGGTCGGTCTCTTGTAGAACTTGGCTCAGCCGTCTGTCTGAAACCTGCAGGCAAGCAATGGTGTTCAACTGATAATTCAGGCACTGTTCTTTCAATATTGCTTGGCTCGGGGACCGTGATAAAGCGTCAGCAACAAACAGCTGTTTTCCAGGTGTGTATTTGACGACTATCGGGTACCTCTGCAAGCTGAGGCGCATGCGCTGAAGCCTTAGAGGACATTGGCATAACGGCTTCTTAAATATAATTTCTAGTGGCTTGTGATCGGATTCTACCACAACTTCAGGCTGCCCGAAAAGATAGTCGCGGAATCTTTCACAGCCGTGGACAATTGCCAGCATCTCCTTTTCGATCTGGGCGTACCTTTGCTGTGTTTCTGTCAAGGAACGCGACGAATACGCTAGTGGATGCCCGTCCTGTATGATCACTGCGCCAACTCCGTTCTGACTGGCATCTACCGACAGCCTGATTGGTTTCCCCTTCTCGTAGTAGCTTAGTACAGGGGCTGTTGCAAGCGCTTCCTTCAGAGCCTTGAAGCTTGCATCTTGGCGGTCCTCCCAAAGCCACGCGACATTCTTCTTTAGTAATTCTCGAAGTGGTGCTGTTAGGTCCGACATATTCGGAATAAAGCGAGAGACAAAATTTACCATGCCCAGGAACGTCTGCAGCTCTTTCTGGTTGCTTGGCGTCTGGACTTGCAAGATGTCTTCTAGCCGCTGTGGATCCAGGCTCAGGCCGTCGCGCGTCAAAATGTGTCCCAAGTACCGGACGGACTCCTGTAAAAAACGGCATTTCTTTCTGTTCAATTTCAGTTTGTACTCTCGGCAACGTCGTAGGACGTGTTCAAGGTTTGCATCATGCTGCTCTCTTGATCGGCCCCACACTAGAATGTCGTCCATGACAACCGCTACGCCTTCGAGGCCTTCTAGCACGCGGTGCATGGCCCGCTGAAATATTTCCGGCGCCGACGAGATTCCAAAGGGCATGCGCAAAAATCTATAACGGCCGTATGGAGTGCACATAGTGCAAATCTTAGAGCTTTCTTTATCCAGCTTGATTTGCCAGAAACCGGAGGCTGCGTCCAAAGTTGTAAAGTACTGGGCCCCACTTATCGAAGGTGCTATGTCTTCCAATGTTGGCATTGGATAGTGCTCGCGAAGCAGAGCTTTGTTTAGGTCGGAAGGATCAAGACAAATGCGTACCTTCTCTCCTTTTGTAACAACGACCATGTTGCTGGCCCACTCTGTCGGCTCGGTCACTTTCACGATGACTCCAGCAGTCTCCATGCGGTCGAGCTCAGCTTTCACCTTGCTTTGCAATGCTATTGGAATCCGCCGTGCTGGTTTCACTACTCCCTGGGACCCGGGCTTGAGCTTTAGATGGTAGACAATACCCTCCAGTTGACCCAGACCTTCAAACACGTCTTCGTAAGGCTTGGCAGTGCCGTAAAGCTCTAGTTGGTCGACAGAGCAGACACGTTGGAGCAAGCCAAGCTCTTCGGCAACTGTACCGCTCAAGGTCACGGCGATTTCGTCATCCACGACGAAAAACTCTGTCAGAATCTTGCTTTCTCTCGTTGCCACTTCAAGACGAACTTGTTTCGTCGCTTTTTTCTGGAAGCCAAAAAATGTGTTTAAAACAACGTTGCAATCAAGTGGCTGCTTGTTTGTTATTTTCTGCAGCTGGCTGCGTGCTATAACCGAGCATGTTGCGCCTGTGTCTAACTTGCAAAAAATAGGCTTTCCTTCTATCTCAACGGTAGCCGTCCAGCGGTCGTCTTTCCCACGGGTATGCGATAGCGTTTCTAACCAGAAATCGCCTTCTTCTGCATCGACAGATGCTACTGCGTGCTCTTTCGAATGAAATCTTTTTTGCATCTTCTTGCAGGCTATCGCAAAGTGATTTCTGCCACCGCATTTCCTGCACGTGCGTCCCTTTGCTGGGCACACACGGTCGGTCTGATGAACCTTTGCGCACTTTGTACAACGCTGACCTTTCGCTTCAGATAGCGCGTTCATCTCGGCTGCGTAATCGCTTTTCGGGCGTGCCTGTATCTCTTCACACTGTTCTTTGCCATGTTCACGAGAGCGACACATTTCTACGGTCTTCGTGAAAGAAGCATTTTCGGAGATTAGCTTTTCTTGCAGCTTTTTATCTCTAATTCCGAGAATAATACGGCTTCTCAGCATACGCTCTTCAAGCTGCCCAAACTCGCAGCTTTTTGCTAGCACTCTGAGGTCTGTCAGCCAGTCATTGAAACTTTCACCGTCCTTTTGGTCGCACTTTCCAAAGCGGAACTCATGGTAGGCTAAGTTTAGAGCTGGTTTGTAAAATGCCTCAAACTTCATTTTCAGTACTTCTACGTCCGACTTCTCTTCGTCAGTTGCAAAATCAAGAGTGCTGTACGTCTTGCGTGCGTCCTCTCCGATAATCATAAGAAAGGTGGCTGCCTGTACCTCTTTCGGTTGCTGGTTCAGGTATGTTGCCGTTGCGAAGAGCTCGAACTCTTGCCGCCATGTCTTCCAGCTTCGCCATACGTCTCCTGTGGTGTCCAGGGCTTTCGGCGGTGGCAATAGCGTGGTGACTGGTCCGCTGGCCTGCTGGCGCTGTTCCCCGTTCTGCATGCTTGTAAGCTGGTTGGGACCTCCGAGCCGCCCCTGTTGGCTTGCTACGCGTCCGCTGTTCGTTCGCCGGCTGCGTGTATCGGTGCGGTCCGACCACTTCTGACACCATGTGGCTTGCACGGGTCATGTGCGTCGAAAGAAACGTTTATTGAACGATAGCGCTCTCATATATACATT
The DNA here is from genome assembly GCF_013339725.1 of Rhipicephalus microplus. NCBI lineage: Eukaryota > Metazoa > Arthropoda > Arachnida > Ixodida > Ixodidae > Rhipicephalus > Rhipicephalus microplus. The sequence goes on from NC_051172.1 coordinate 59,329,119, forward strand.
CTATGCCGAGGGGCGTTGCCCCCAATCTGGCGCACGTGTGCATGACTGTCACATCATGGATGGATGGATGGAGGATGGATGGCGATGGATGGATGGATGCTGGATGGATGGATGGATGGCATGATGGATGGATGGATGGTGGATGGAGAGGATGGATGATGGATGGATGGATGATGGATGGATGGAGGATGGATGGATGGGATGGTGGATGGATGATGGATGGATGGATGGATGGATGGATGGATGGATGGATGGATGGATTGGATGGATGGATGGTATGAGGGATGGATGGATGGATGGAATGGATGGATGGATGGTGGTGGATGATGGATGGCAGGATGGATGGATGGATGGATGGATGGATGGATTGATGGATGGATGGATGGATGGATGGATGGATGGATGGATAGGATGGATGGATGGATGGATGGATGGATGGATGGATGGTGGATGGATGGAGTGATGGATGGATGGATGGGATGGATGGATTGGATGGATGGAGGGATGGATGGATGGATGGGTGATGGATGGATGATGGATGGATGGATGGATGGATGATGGGATGGATGGATGGATGGATGGATGGATGGATGGATGGATGGATGTGATGGATGATGCTGATGGATGGATGGATGGGATGGATGGATGGAGATGGATGGATGGATGGATGGATGGATGGATGGATGGATGGATGGATGGATGGATGGATGGATGGATGGATGGATGGATGGATGGATGGATGGATGGATGGATGGATGGATGGATGGATGGATGGATGGATGGATGGATGGATGGATGGATGGATGGATGGATGGATGGATGGATGGATGGATGGATGGATGGATGGATGGATGGATGGATGGATGGATGGATGGATGGATGGATGGATGGATGGATGGATGGATGGATGGATGGATGGATGGATGGATGGATGGATGGATGGATGGATGGATGGATATGGCTGTACCCTTTAGATCGGGCGGTGGCTAGCGCCACCAAGCCGTAATACCTAATGAACCAAAAATTAGATATATTAGACGTATAAAAGATTGTGCGCGCCTCCACGCGGCTTCTCCTCGGAGACTTCAGTGCGCTTCGTAGGCGCCGCTTGCCGCTGATCACACTTTCCTATTCTAGCCACTGTAGCTCGGGTTCCTAACTGTTGTTGCACTGCCTGGTGGTACCAATGTGATAAAAACATGGTAGCAAGCATACATGGCAACTCTGATCTTGGGAGAGCATCAACGTAGTCATAGAAAAGCCTTTCTTTGTTGTTTTCTGAAGCTTTAAGAAATGAGTAAAATGATGAAAATTCTATTTTGTGCGCACATACCATCGGGCGTCGCGCTCAGAAGACTTTGCTACATGATCCGTCACCGACCGGCAGAATTAAATGTCAAAAAACTTATTCTTCTCATTTTTGAGAAAAAATTGTTTTGGAAACATTTACTTCAAACACACACGCAGCCACTCACTGTCCTTGTAGCATTTGCGAATTTTTTTGTTTGATGTATCATATTTTGGGCTTAAATATCGAAGTAAGTACTTCAGAAAGGTGAAAGTCAAAGCATAATAGGGATGGCGACAATTTTCCGCAAATAGCCGCGAATCGCAATCACTATAGCAGGAATAATAACAACAATAATAATAAGAGTGAAAATAAAAATGTCAATGATAATAAAAATAATGACAATTGTTCAAAATAAAAACACACAAGGTAAAAACATGAGACAGCGCGAACGCGATATAGTTAAAAAGAAAGAAAACTTCCCCGAGTCTAACCACACCGCCCTGAGTCCCTGCACACATAGAGTCCCAAGGCCACACGAGCCCAGAAGCTGTCTTCAGTGTACAGATGAAAAGGTCAGAAACATTTTCATATGAAATAAGGCACGCCGGTGACGCAGGGGAGCAATAAAGTTTCGGAGAACCAGTTAAGGCCAGCCAAAATTAATATGCTTCAGATTTCGGCGAAAAATTCATGATGGAGCAGTAGGAGACCTTACTCGCCAGCGAGGAAAAGGAGGCGCTAATGGCGCTCCTGGACCAGGCGCGGCGGGCTGTTTAGGCCAGTGGAGCCCTGGTCTAGGGGCCGCAACCACCTGCTTCTAACCCTTATTTTATGTTTTTTTTTCTCTGTAATAAACGTTTTTCCATTCATCCATCCATCTCCTTAGTTTACAAAATTTTCATTGCGCCTGAAGTATTAAAAAAAAGCACTGCTGGTAAAACACTGTCGTGACGCTTGTAGCTATAATGTAGCCACGTTGTTCCCAGTCGGATATGCTTCCGTGTGGGCCTGTGAACAAAGCCAGGCGACAGGTCATTTTGATCCGTTAATATTTTGTGCAATTAACTTATTATTCCAGAGAAACTTTTCAGAAATATTTTGCGCCGACACTACTGCGTGATTCTTGTCCACACCTTCCGGACAGTCCAGTAGCGGTGTATCTTCAACGCATGGCTCAAGAATCAACTGCGGAGTCTCGAGGAGTTTCGTTCGAGGAATATTTTTCACTGATTTGATTATGACGGACGCCGTAGTGGGAGGTTCCGGGAATTTCAACGATCTTGGGTTCTTTAACGAGCACCTAAATGATAAATCCTAGCACACGAGCTTGAAGCATTTTCGAATTCAGTGAATATGTGTGAGCGAAGGTCAGCTCAGCGTATTGTATACCTGAGAGGCCGAGAGAGGCTTTCAATTCCTTCTTGGTTCTTGGCGGCACGGCTGCTTGCATCTTATCAGTATTGCTCTTGGTCGCCTGTAGCATACCATGCCCAACAATGTGACTCAAGAAAGTGGAAATCGGACAGCCGACCTCAAAGGTGTTAGATCTTTTAAAAATGAAATTTTCGCAGCGTTGCATGAGCGTATTCACTATACTCAATGCATGAGTACCCATAAAGCCAGACTGTCCCCGCACGCACCTGTACCACTACCATCGCATTCCACGAGTTGAAGAAGTAATTAGCACGGGAAACTGACCAGGGACAGTTGATTTGCAATGCAAAGCGTATGCGGCGAATTGTGCTTTGAAGACTTGGCTGGCGACGCCCTCACGTAGAGCACGCCGTCGTCATTGTATAGAAACAGCTCCATTGTAGTATTCCAGTTCCCTATAATTGTACTCACTGCGGCTGCTTAGGCCGTAAAATGAGGGAGTGAGCGGATGCCTCTAGACTGGCCGTGATGTTTCAGACGTCTTTAGGTGAATTATTGCGATTAAATCTTGAATATTTCTGTATTTAATATTATTTTTGGTATGGTTATTTGCTTTTCAACTGGTTTTAATCAATGTTACATTTATTTTAGGCCTGCGCGACGCAGTCAATTATTTTAAGACTTCGTGATCAACCATGCGTCATTATACACTTAAAGCAAGAGTGCAGAGACAAGAGTGCAGAGAGATTGTGGGGGGCGATCGAAATGCCTGCTAAGCCTCGACCTCCGGCTGGTCTCAGGATAGGGTTTCGAAATTGGAACCATATGCGAACGTGCACGTACGCACGCACGTGCACGCAAGCTTCCTTTATTTATTTATTTTTTTCTTTGTTAAGCATGCGACTTTACAGAGAATGCCGATAGTTATAGCGCGAAAACAAAACAATATCGTCATGCCATGCCAACTAGCCCAAGCTCCCACACTTCTAATTTACAGAGATTTGTCAGTTTTAAGATGGGTATCTCAACCATGACTATGTGCGTTTTAATTATAAAAATCACAGCATATCCATGGAGTGATAATAATGATTGGGGCGAAGCTTCGAAAAGTTTCATCATTAAACCGTGAATCATCCGCTAGCTGTGTCTGTCTGTCCATCCTTCCATCCCTCTGTCTTTCCGTTCATCTAGTGAAATCTCCAAGTACCACCATTTCACACATTTTCATCATATACAAGTATATACCGCCTTCCAGCGGACATTCCGAAGGCCACAACGAGAGGTGGCTACTACATACAGCAGACGCACAACCCCCGCCTTAAGGAGCTTTAGCCCTAATATGTGGCTTTTAACGTTGCGAAACCAATATATTATTATGAAAGACGCCGTAGTGGAGGACTCCGGAAATTTCGGCCAGCTGGGGTGCTTAACATTCTAAGCTACCCTCCATCAGTTTTTGTCCATGCATTTCATATGATATTCGTACATGTGCAATGTCAGGAGAAAATTATGCAACAAGTGTGGCGATAGATGATTGAACTTTGTGATCTTCAAATAGTTTCCTCACAAAAATTCGTAAGAAAAATTTTCTGACACACTTTAGGCTACAGTCAGCCAGATGCATTTGGTCACATTGTGATTGCGTTTGTCAGCATATTTTCTTACCTCTGCCTAAAGATAGCTAGGCCACCCCATACATTTGATGGTGAATTCGAACTTTTCAGATATTTGATTGATTGATATGTGGGGTTTAACGTCCCAAAACAACCATTGATTATGAGAGACGCTGTAGTGGAGGGCTCCAGAATCTTCGACCACCTGGGGTTCTTTAACTTGTACCCAAATCTGAGCACACGGGCCTACAGTATTTTCGCCTTCATCGAAAATGCAGCCGCTGGAGCCGAGATTCGATCCCGCGACCTGTGGGTGAGCAGCCGAGTACCTTAGCCACTAGACCACCGCGCCCCGCCGCGGTGGTCTAGTGGCTAAGGTACTCGGCTGCTGACCCGCAGGTCGCGGGTTCGATTTCCAGCTGCGGCGGCTGCATTTCCGATGGAGGCGGAAATGTTGTAGGCCCGTGTGCTCAGATTTGGGCGCACGTTAAAGAACCCCAGGTGGTCAAAATTACCGGAGCCCTCCACTACGGCGTCTCTCATAATCATATGGTGGTTTTGGGACGTTAAACCCCACAAATCAAATCAGACCACCGCGGCGGGGCAAGGTTGCAATAAAAAAAAAAGAACTGGCTGCAATAAAAAAGAATTTTCCGTGCATAAAGAGACGTAACGAGACGCCGGTTGTCAGTTACTAAGAGAATGGCGTGTTATTCTTTCGTGTTACTAAGAGAACCATTTCGTGTTACTAAGAGAATGGCGCGAACAATTCAGAAGTTCCATTTTTGGCTAGATAGGTGGTGCCATATAGAAGGGCTCAGTTGAACAGAGACACGATATGCAGAACCATGGCCTTCGAGGTTGGAGAAAATTGTTCAATGGCCGTTGCTTCTATGGCTTCATAAGGTTATGGCTCCAAGTTTTTTGTCCCTCCATGTATCACTCCCGCTACGTTCACTGTGCCCGCGGCCGCGCAGTAAAGGCGGGCAACATTGGGCACGGCTACATCGGAGAGAGCGTTTTCCGGCTGTCGATTGCAAAATGTGCTAACACGATGCGTACCATAAAATGTTACTTCAAAATAAGCACTTAATTGACACAAAAGTAGTAAAACGAAGTTTCTGAACCGCTATTTCAACAATCAACAGACTTAACATTTGCCTCGAGTGTCCCTTAAATTTAGTAGTTGCACGTTAAAGAACCCCAGGTGGTCAAAACTTCCGGAGTCTTCCACTAAGTGTCCCTCATAATCATATAATGGTTTTGGGACGTCAAACCCCACATATAGAATTAGTAGCTACCCTTCTGGAAGTCAAGCATGCCTAACTTCTGACAGCTCACAGGGCTCGTAATAAATTGACGCAATATCTGCCTACACAGCTTTGGATGTTTGGACACAGCTTAACTCTTTGTGCAACGGTGGCACATGCACCTTTTCACCGGCAGAAAAAAATTTTCTCCCACATCACCCGTTGCGATTTGCGCAACGCTAAGTCAGTCATATCTTACCCCAGTCTTTGCAATCCCAATGGAATGGAAAAACTTTTCGTCCTGCAGGACACGCTTAGCGGGCGTCTTTCACGTAGGGACCGACAGGGAGTACCTGGCGGCCGCTTCGTGGGCCCGCTGAACGGCCCATTGCTGGTCGACGAGAAAAAATTTCATCGTGATTTCTATTTGCGGTTGTAGAGTTGCAACAGCGTTGAATTACGGTCAATATTTTATGATAGCTTCTGAATTTTCCTTTGTTTCAAATTGATAGAACTTCCAAATCAAATAGCCCGAGAATTTCCTTTTTTTCAGAGAGGCCACTATACCTTCCAGTCATCACGTATTTTGGAATTTTCACAATACCTTGACCGATGAGTGCATCAGAACAACCCCCTGACAAGTTGTGCCTCGCATCTTACAGCGCAATCGCCGATACTGATGCATGGAAATATTTTTTTTTTGATATCGCAAGCCTCTTGAAAAAGCTTGCACATAATTACTAAAGACAGCTGTACTCGCTTATTCTGACAGCAAAACAGACAAAAAATGGTGTGTGCATAGAAGCTTTAGAGGAGGTGAAGCTGCAGGTGGTGGTCTGCTGAAATGATATCCGCACAACTTTCCTCTCCACAACTTGAGAAGTGACTCTCAGCAGTGCCACTTGCTTCAGCCGTTTCATCTGTTGATGCAATCGTTAGTTAAGCCTTGTTGACTTGTGATAGTGTTTTCCCACTTTTGAACACACTCCCCAGTTTTGTGAATTAATGGCCTAATTTTTATGAAATTTCAGATCATTTATTTGTAATGTATGTCACTATACCACAGCCAGTTTTTATATCCTCAGTACAAAAATATAGGGAAATCTACAAATGGTTAACAAGTATGGAGAGGCCCCTCCCAGACACCTGACTAAAGAAACAGTCCAACTCACGCACTCGGCAATGACTTTTGAAAGCAGAGTTGCTTGCTATCGAGCTGATGACGTCAGTTTGTAGTGAACAACACTTGGTGCAGGCATTGAAGGCATCCTACTTTGAGAAAGGAATGCTGTGGACCAGTTGTATCTTACTAGTGATCTTTATTGCAAAGGCGTGAAAACGCCATAAATCTGGAAATATTTTTTTATTCAATGCTAATGCACTAGTGACTAGTGGACCTTCTATGCAACCTTCGTTTAACTTTACACTTTTAATGAAGAGCAGGATTCCACACAAAAACCCCTCATTCGGTATTTTAGCAGCATCTATGTTCTACCTCATTGTTTCTGATTTGTACACAGACGGTGCAACAAATATACAGTGCAGTAGGACTGTCATTACTGCATAATTTTTATACCATCCCTAAAATAATAATCTCGACACACATTTTGCAAATTAGAGGGTCTGTGTATGGGTTCATACAAATTACTTTTATGCATTTTATGTCAAATCCATTAAATGTCTTTTGAAGTACGTCTGTGTTAGCAAAATAAAATTTCTCAAGTATAAGTACTGAACAGGCATGTGCAAATGCTCATATTTTTAATGCACATGAGCATAAACTTCCGCGAATTGAAACCAGCTGAGAAAAGACTCTTGCGTTCAGAGTTCTTATAGGCTACACACTGCACGAGGAATAGGCCACAAAAAAAGTGTTTATATATATATATATATATATATATATATATATATATATATATATATATATATATATATATATACATTATTTAGCTTTATATTTAGCCATATAGGAAGGCTACAATTTTTGCTTCAACTTTCCTACACCTTCTTGCAGTGGGTTGATTATTTGATACAATGTGTTTATATATATATATATATATATATATATATATATATATATATATATATATATATATATATATATATATATATTACAGAAATACGTTACAATATTGGTTCTTTCTAGAATTAGGATAGATCAATAGCCATTCACAATTGCTCATGCTCAATTGCTGTTACTCTATAATTATAAGGACCTCTCCTCTGTGAGTGAGTATGGAGAGGGAATAGAACGGATGGCCCCGACCCACAACCCTGATATATAGACTGCTTTGCGCAAGTCTACTGCACAATGCACATACCAGTGTGCAAGCTACCCACCACATAGGATATGCAATTTCTGTGAATGAATGATATGCAAAACATTATTGAGTCTGCGGTCATCCCTCTGCTAGAGAAAGAATTCACATCCGTATAACACTATTTTGTGTATACTGGATTAAAATTTTTCATGCCAATCACCAAAAAGCTTGGCATCACTAATATTATTAAGAATATTCTAGTACTAATAATTATACTAATAATAATAGGTAAAATGTAATAGGTGACCCATTAAAAGTGTGTGCCCATTTCATTCGCATTGGAAAAGGCACATTGATGATACTGAGTGATGGCCCTACCTCTTTTGCAGCACAGAGTGTAGCACTACAGCTGCACTGGAAACCAGGTAACAATGCATCCACAAGAAGAAACATACTGCGGGAAATTTTGGTAATCTTCCTGTTTCCACTGATGTCATTCATATTGTAAATAAAGTTCAGCATTTAACACCAAGCGCTGCATTCTGTAAATTGATTGGCATAATAATACTGACTGCAACAAAAAGACAATGTGATCAACTTGTCAGAATTTATTTTTCACTTCACTTTTTGCTGCAGTAACAGTAAATTTAAGAGGAAGGCTACAATTTTCACTTCATGTTTTATAAACATGTGTGCAGTGGGGTGCGAATTTTCAGCATCGCTCACTTTTCTAGAAAGGACAATTTTTCCTTTCCCATTTTATAAACCTTTAAGCAGTTGGTTGCGAATCTGTCGCAATGCTAAATTTTCAAGGAAGGCTACAATTTTTGCTTCAACTTTCCTAAACCTTCTTGCAGTGGGTTGATTATTTGATACAAGGTGTTTAACGTCCCAAGTATGCAGTGGGTTGCGAATCTGCAGCAATGCTCGACTTTCTAGAAAGGCTGATATTTTCACTTCAACTTTCCTAAACATGTATGCAATGAGTTTCAAAATTGCACCAGTGCTCACATTTCTAGGAATGCTACAATTTTCACTTCTAGTTTTATCAGCTCTATGCAGTGTGTTCCGAATCTACAGCGACGCTCAATTTTCTAGGAACACTGCAACTTTCACTTTACGTTTTATAAACCTGTATTTAGTGGTTTGTGAAGCTGCAGAAATGCTGAATTCCATGGAAGCCTACAATTTTTATATTAACTTTTATAAACCTGTATGCAGTGAGTTTTAAAATTCTGCGGCTACGCTAAATTTTCAAGGAATGCCACAATGTTCCCTGCGCAATTTATAAAGCTTCATGTATTGGCTAGCGATTCTGTGGCAGTGCCCATTTTTCTAGGAATGCTACAATTTTCACTTCAACTTTCATAAACCTGAATACAGTGGGTTGCGAATCTGTAGAAACACTCAATTTTAAAGGCAGGCTACCATTTTCACATTAAGTTTTATAAACCTGTATGCAGTGGGTTTAGAAGCTGCAGCAACACTAAATTTTAGGGGAAGGCTGCATTTTCACTTCCAAGTTTTAAAAACCTGTATGCAGTGGGTTGCATATCTAAAACAATGGTGAAATTCGTAAAAAGGCTACAATTATCACTTCAATTTTCATAAACTTGTATGCAGAGGGTTGTGAATCTGCAGCAACACTCACATTTCTAAGAAGGCTACAATTATCACTGCAACTTTCATAAACACGTATGCAGTGTGTTGCACATCTGCAGCAATGCTCAATTTTCTAAAAGTGCTATAATTTTCACTTCAAATTTCTTAAACATCTATACAAAAGGTTGCAAAGCTGCAGCAGAGCTCAATTTTCCAGGAATGCTTCAACTTTCGCATTCAAGTTCTATAAACCTGTTGCTTAATCTTCTATCAGTTTTCTAGGGATGCTACAATTTTCACTTTTCATTTTATAAACCGGAATGCAGTGGTTGCAAAACCACAGAAATGCTCCTTGTTCTGAAAGGCTACAATTGTCACTCCAACGTTCATGAACCTGTATGCAGTGGGTCGCAAAGCTGCAGTAACACTCAGATATTTGGAAGGCTACAATTATCAAATTAAGTTTTTAAAATCTGTATGCAGTGGGTTGTGAATCTGCAGCAACGCACGATTTTGAAGGAAAGCGACAATATTCACATTAAAATTTATAAACCTCTATGCAGTGGGTTGCGAATCTGCAGCAACGCTCAATTTAATAGAAAGGCTACAATTTTCGCTTCCAAGTATTCAAAACCTGTATGCAGTGGGTTGCAAACTGCAGCAAAACTCGGATTTCTTGGAAGGCTAGAATTTTCATTCTAGGAAGGCAACAACGCTTGATTTTTAGAAAGGTCAGAACTTTCACTTTAAGTTTTATAAAGCTGCATGTAGTGTTTTGCGAATCTACAGCAACGCTCAATTTTGTAGAGAAGGTGCCATTTTCTTTTCACGTTTTATAAAGCTGCATGCAGTGGTTTGTGAATCTCCAGCAGTGCTCAATTTTCTAATTATGCTACAATTTTCACTTTAACTTTCATAAACCTGTATGCAGTGGGTTGCGAATTCTGCGGCTATGCTGAATTTTCAAGGAAGGCTACATGGTTCACATCAGATTTCATAAAGCCGCATGCAGTGGCTTTCGAATCTGCAGCAATGCTTAATTTTCTAGGAGTGCTACAATTTTCACCTCAAATTTCATAATCCTGCATAGAGTGAGTTGCAAAGCTGCAACAACGCTCAGTATTGAAGGAAGGCAACAATTTTCACTTCCAAGTTTTAAAAACCCGTATACAATGGGTTGCGAACTGCAGCAACAATCAATTTTCTAGGAATGCTGCAATTTTCACTTTACATTTTATAAGCCTGTATGCAGCGGGTTGCATGGCTGCAGCAATGCTGAATTTTCAAGGAAGGCTACAATTTTCATTTTAACTTTCATAAACCTGTATGCAGTGAGTTGAAAATTCTGCGGCTAGGCTAAAGTTTAAAAGAATGCCACATTGTTTACTTCCCAATCTTTAAAGCTGCATGCAGTGGCTTGCGAATCTGCAGCAGTGCTCAATTTTCTAGGAATGCTACAATTTTCACTTCAACTTTCATAAATCTGTATGCAGTAGGTTACGAACTGCAGCAACGATCAATTTTAAAGGAAGGCAACAATTTTCACATTAAGTTTTATAAGCCTGTATGCAGTGGGTTAGAATCTGCAGCAACTCATTTTTAAAGGAAGGATACATTTGCACTTTCAAGTTTTAAAAAAAACTGCATGTACTGCATTGAAATGCTGCAGCAACGATCAATTTTCTAGAAAGGCTACAATTATCGCTTCAACTGCTTAAAACCTCTATTATAGTGTACTAGAATATTGGTAGTGTGTTCAGGCACCCTCTCTCGCCATGCATCGCTTGAAGCGGCGCACGTGGACAAAATCCGGTTCTTAAGGCGGTGCTGCCGTAGCATGGGCTGGCAGGATTGTCAGCTCTGCGCTACTCTGCCTTCTGGGGTGCTGTTCAGTGTTTGCTTGTGTTCACGCCCACTTAACGAAAGTTTTTTTGGCAATGTTTTTGTTGGCCACGTGACAATGAGGCAATGCTGAGTCATCGACGGAAACAACACTGTTTTGCACCTAGGTGCGAAACAGTGCCTACCATTGGAAAAAGGTGAGCAGCCGTCGCTTTTCACTACACGCAAAGACGAAGCACGGAGGAAGATTTGGGAACAGAATTTACATCGAAAAAATATGGGACCTTGAACGAAAGCTGCCCTGTATGTGAGCTACACTTCGAGCCTTCATGTGTTCTCGGAGAATACGTGCACGTTATAAACGGCGAAGAAGTTCGCGTACCACGTAGGAGGAGACCACAGCTAACGCCGTGCCGATTTCACTGCCCAACGCTCCAAGCTACTTATCAAACAAAGCGCCGCATCCAAAACCTCCGATAAAGCGGAAGACCTCGGTGGTCGAATCTACCATCTCCAAGAAAATTGCAGCACCCTGTGTTGACGGTGAGGCCACTGATTCAGCTTCATCGATGAACCTTCCTGCTGACTACGAACCCGAGGTGGCGAACACTACAGGGACTGCAGCTTCGCTAGAACGCTTACTCGAGCTTTGCTTACCTTCAGTTTATATGAGCTGGATCGCACCGCATCTTGTATCAAAGAGATCGGTAATTTACGTGCTGTCAAGACTTCATTTTTTTCGTGAAGGGTATCAACCAGTCTGAGAGGCAAACCGAAAAAAAAAAGCTGCACGCGAAAATCAGTCGGTGTTAATATAAAAGTGCCACTGTGATGAAGTGACAGTGAACTAATAATTCCACGGAATGGCGACGAATTTGATCAGTGTAACTGCTCACTGCAGTATGCGCGCTCGTAAATAAAGGGTTTCTTCTTACAGTCTGACAGTGGTGCCAACTGATGTTTCTTTTGACTGTGCAGTGCAGTATTCCGGCCACAGCGGTAGTATTTTGGCGGGCGCGTTATGATTTAAGAACCAAAGATTGTCAAAATTATTCCCAAGTCTTCAGCTACAGCGTGCATCTCAATCAAATAGCAGTTTTGTCACTTTAGCCACCTAATTACAATTACATAATGCAACAATCGACAAGAACGGGGCCGCGCGCGCGTAACGAAATAAGTCGAAGCTGTCGCACTGTGCAGACTACGACTCGATAAAGCAGTAATATAACAAGAAACTTTCGCGTTTATAGATGCTCCTTTAATACTTCGATCTTCCTAATTACTTATTCTTTCACCAACTGAGCTTTAAAAACTGCGGGCAGTTTCCCCAGGGATAGCTGCTTCGCCGTCGTTTGTTAATACCTACATTCGGACCGTGCGTCGTAGCTTTGACATTTCGTTTTCTTTTGAATGCAGTACTAACAAACCCATTCAGCAAGCTTTTCACGGACGTATCAGCGATTCAACACAAGACTATTATTCGTGACGTATGCAAACGCATACGTCACAATTACTATATGCATACGTCACGCATACTATAAGAACTAGCAGTAACCCAGATGACACCCCACCAGTAATGATCGAAGAAGTCAGAAAAGCTTTGGAGAGCATGCGAAGAGGCAAAACTGCTGGTGAGGATCAGGTAACATCAGATTTGCTGAAAGATGGAAGACAGATTGTGTTAGAAAAAAAGGAAAGGAAGGAAAACAGAAGGAAAAGAAAGGCAAGGAGGTTAACCAGCCTATAGGCAGCCGGTTTGCTACCCTGCGCATGGGAGAGGGATGGGGGAAATGAAAGAGAGCAGAGAGGGAAGATAGAAACAGCACATTCGGCAGCACATGCACGCACACTCAGTCATGGTCCAGTCTTGTCTTTCGCGGTGTGTGACATTGCTGTTACAGTCGCTTGTTCAAGTCGGTGTCGCGTAGGAATTTCAACAGAGCTTTCATCACCTTCTGTTGCAGTGTCTTCTCTCGGGCACTTGACAGAATAGTCTCCACAGACATTTGGCTGTTGTCGATGCGCGCAAAAGCCGACGCCAGTGACTGTCTCTGAATTTCATACAATGGACAGTCACACAGGATGTGGTGTAGCGTCTCTTCGCAATGACAGGCATCGCAGAGAGCGTTGTCTGCCATTCCTATGACAAAGGAGTAAGATTTTGTAAATGCCACTTCTAGCCATACGTGATGAAGTAGGGTGGCTTCTCTTCGGTCGAGTCCAGTGGGCATGCGGAGAGCCATCAAAGAGGACAGGTGGTGTTGACGATTCGTATCGATGCTTGGTGGGCACCATAGTGAAAACGTGATTTCACGCGCAAGTCGTCGAAGATTACTGGCAGCATCAGTCCTCAAAAGTGGTATGGCTTCTTTTCGTGTTCCTTCAAGGGCTGCCCGCGCGGCAGTATCGGCATGTTCGTTCCCTATGATGCCTCAATGACTTGGCAGCCATTGAAGCGTCACATGATGCCCTTTCTCGAGTAAAGAGTGGAGAAGGCATCGAATTTCAAAAACAAGCTGTTCGTACGGGCCGCGACGCAGTGCTGAGAGCACAGATTGTAGGGCAGCCCTTGAGTCACTGAAAATCGACCATTGTTGTGGTGGTTCCCGATTGACCACACAAAGTGCAGCGCGCAAAGCAGCTAGTTCCGCTGCTGTAGATGCCGTGGAGTGGTCAGTCCTAAAGCTGATGCTAACACCTCTTGCTGGGATAACTACTGCCCCTGACGAACACTGGTGGTTCGTGGAACCATCGGTGTATACATGTATGCTGTCTGAATATTTCTCGTGCAAAAGAAGAAGAGACAGTTGTTTCAGCACGGGCGACGAAAACTCAGATTTCCTCCGGATCCCTGGTACACTAAGATGCACTGTGGGTCGAATAAAACACCAAGGTAGTATGGATGGTTTAGATGCATGAGTGAAGCCCGAGGGAAGTTTATCGTTGTATTTCACGATAATTTTGGCGAACGATGCTTGGCGCCTCTCTGAAGGCAACAGTGCAAGGTGATGGCCGGGGGCACGTGCGAAGTGTCGGATGTGTGTTCTCAGGACTTCAACAACAATGTGAGTTTGTATCGGATAGTCACCAGCAATTGCAATTGTTGCTTCTGTTGACGTACATCTGGGCAGACCGAGGCACACTCTCAGCGCTTGGGCTTGTACTGCCTGTAAAACACGAACATTGGTCTTGCAGGTATTGCTAAGCACAGGCAAGCTATATCTGAGGAAACCGAGAAACAGGGCCCTGTAGAGCTCCATCATTGCATCTACTGACATCCCCCACGTCTTTCCTGCCAGGAACTTGAACAGTTGAGAAATAGCGGTCAGGCGCTTCTTCATATAGGTCACATGCGGACTCCAACAGAGGTCCCTATCAATAATGATGCCCAGAAACCGGTGGGTTTTGGCGTAAGAAATCGGTCGCCCGCAGATTGAGATGACATAAGGGGTCATTGCTTTGCGAGTGAAAGCCACCAGCGCGCATTTTTCTGGTGATATGCTGAGACCTTGTTTGAACAAGTAGTTGGCAATCATAGTTGCTGCTTTTTGAAGCCGGGAACGTATCTGAGGACGTGTGACTGCCGATGTCCAGACACAGATGTCGTCTGCGTATATTGATATTTTAATGGTGCTTGGCAAGTATTCAGCAAGGCCAATTAGTGCAAGATTGAATAGCGTCGGGCTAAGAACTCCGCCTTGAGGAACACCCCTGGAAGTATAGCGTCGCGTAGTTGGGCCATCTTCTGTTAACACAAAGAATGATCTTGCAGCCAGGTAACTCGAAATCCACCGAAAGACTCGACCACCAAGGCCAACCACCGCAAGAGCACCCAAAATGGCTTCATGTAGTACATTATCATAAGCGCCTTTCACATCTAGAAACAAAGCTGCAGATAGTCGCTTACGGGATCTTTCGTGCTGAACGTACGAAACTAGATCAACGACATTGTCAATAGAAGAGCGGTTGCGTCGGAAACCAGCCATTGAATTCGGATAAATCTTGTAGTATTCAAGATACCACTCCAGGCGGCCTAGTATCATCCGTTCCATTATCTTCCCTACGCAGCTGGCCAGTGCTATTGGGCGATATGAGGTTAGTTCGAGTGGGGATTTGCCCTGCTTCAAGATGGGTAACAAGCGGCTTACTTTCCAGTCATCAGGAACATTTCCGTCCTGCCACAAGATGTTGTAGAGGCTCAACAGTTCTCTCCTTGCACCTTCCCCAAGGTTGCACAAGGCTCGGTACGGAATACCATCTGGGCCCGGAGAAGTTGAACGCCTGCAGAGAGCTAGTGCCGCCTCGAGCTCCTCCATTGTAAAAAGGAGGTCCATGTGGTAGTCACGGGAACGGGGGACGTCACCTCTCACTGGAGAATCTGGACGAGTGGCTTGGTTGGCGATCTGCGCACAGAAATCTTCTGCGACATCGATGTCTTGCCTCCTTTGAAATAGCGCGAGCGCTCTGAATGGAAAGCGCTGTTCCGTAGGGTGACGCAGACCTTGCACCGTTTTCCAAATGTGTGAGAGTGGCTTGCGAGGGTCTAGTGACTGGCAAAACGTTGTCCATCGTTCCGACGCTAATCTATCTATGCGACGCCGAATCTTCTTTTGCATCCTCCTGGCTGCCCTAAGATCGTGAATTGATCTTGTACGCCGATACTGACGCTCCGCCCGGCGTCGCAGTGCTCGGAGTCGCTCCAACTCTATATCAAAGTCGTTTCGTGTGGAAGATATCGTCACCGTGCGAGTGGCGTTTTGCATTGTGCTCTTAATTGTTTCCTCTAACCCCGATCGTAGGCCATCGCTGCAAGCATCTTCCATGTCAGATTTGAAGTTGGTCCATTGGACTGCTCAAATGGTCGTCCGTGGACCATAACTAGACAAGCCTTTGATGTTAAGGTAGATTGGAATGTGATCACTTCCTCGTGTCTCAACATCCGGAAACCACTTGACGTATCTCGCGAGGGAGTTGGAGACAAAAGCAAGGTCGAGACAGCTGCCGTATGTCACCCCTCGAAGAAAAGTGGGGCTGCCGTCGTTCAGGAGAGTAAGGCCATAGTTGTAGGCGATGTTTGCTAACCTGCGTCCTCTTGCATTTGTCCGCGTACTTCCCCATGCGTGATTGTGCGCATTGAAATCACCTATGAGGACCCATGGTGCAGGACACACTCTCAAAATATCCGCTAATCTCCTAGAATCGAGATTACTTGACGGCGATATATAAACGCCTATGAGAGTAAACATGAGTTGGTTCTTTTTCACAGTGATGCAGACATACTGATTGTCATCGTGAGGGGCAATTGGTTGCACAACATACGTCAGTTCACGACGAACAAAGACGATGATTTTGCTGCACGCACCGTTCGTTGAAGACATGACAGCTTCGTACCCCGATAGTCTTATTGGTTTCGACAAATTGGGTTCACAAATGACGATAATTGGAAACACGTTGGTAAACACAAACTGACGAAAATCTGAAAGGCGTGATTTTAGTCCTCTGGCGTTCCATTGGATGACGGATGCAGCCTTGACTTCTTTAAGAAATGTTGAGGTGTGAGTAGCCATCTTCCTAGTTGAGAGATTCAAGCACTAGGCTTAGGGCGTCCAATAATCCAAGTGCGCTTCGAGCAGATGGTGTGTTCATGTCGACTAATATCGCTCGGATGGCTTCTATAAGGGAACGCAGCACCGAGATCACTTGACGATCAGTTTTAGGCAAATCTTCCATGGTTGGAGACGGCTCTTGTGTGGCCACAACCTGCAGACGTTTCTTGGCAGAAGAGGGCGTCGGGAGCGTGGGCCATTCCTCCAGAGAAGGAGGCTTCTCTGTTTCTTTCGTAGAAGTGGTGGGCCCTTTCGCGGCGCTACTGGATAGAACCGCTAAAGAGTGGGAACGAGCGTCTCGGGAATGTGCCTTCTTTGAAGACTTTCGATGATGCCGACGTCGACGCCGACGCCGGACTACTTCGGCTGCCTCCCTGTGTGTTGAGTTGTCTCGGGCCATTTGTCTGAGAACCGCGCGCTCCTTTTGGATTCGAGGACAGTCTTTCGACGAGGCAGCATGAGGACCACTGCAGTTGGCGCACTTCAGAGAAGTCGCCTGACAGGCGTCTTCAGCATGAGACTCAGCGCAGCGGGGACACAGTCGTAAGTTGGGGCATACGCCCTTGACGTGTCCTAGCCTGAAGCACTCATGACATTGAAGTGGCTTTTGGATGAATGGTCGAACCGGATGTCGAAAATGTCCAACTTTAACGTGGGACGGTATGCAATCTCCCTTGAAAAACACTTTTACGCAGCGCGTATTTCCAAGGCGCCGCACTTGCGTAATGACAGTTCCCTCGTTTGCAGGCTTGATGAGGGTAGACAAGTCAGCATTAGGAATGGCAGTGTCGATGTCATAAATTACACCGGCAATTGATTTGTCATCCATCGGGATAAAGGGGCGCATTTTAATGCCACCTAGCTCAGTCATTTGCTGCAGCTGTCCTAGCGCACTTACATCGTGCACGTCTATGGCGAGAATGTTCTTCCTTGGATTTACTCGTACGTCCTTAATTTGATGTGGCACCGCACATTCGAGAGCAACTGAAAGGGCTTGCCTGTTCAGGAGCCGTAGGTTGCTTGATGGATCTTCGGGCATGAAGATGATGACGTGCGGCCAGCGCGCAGGCCTTGAATGCACAGTCGCTGTGCTTGCAGGAGCTGATGCTGCTGTATTCGCCGTCCTTCTCTTTGCCCTCTTACCCCGGACAGGTATAAAGCTGCCATCGGATGTGTCGTCTTCCGACATAGAATAGAGATCGGTGTCCTCAGTGTCACTGGGAGAGCCAGCTCGCTTCCTTGTGGCTGACGGGTGTGAGGACCTGTGACCAGGTGGGCCTCTGGCATGCTCCATGTCTATCACCGCAAGACGGAGAGGCGAGGCACCTCAAAAGACCGATGATTTCACTAAAATGAAACAGAGCGCTGATACAAGCGTTCTTCTAAAGAGACACTTCTTCCTCCTCCCGCCTCCCTCCCGTGTTAGAAAAACTAGCCACCCTGCTTACGAGGTGTCTCCTGACGGGAAGAGTACCAGGGTCTTGGAAGAACGCTAACATCATCTTAATACATAAGAAAGGAGATGACAAGGACTTGAAGGATTACAGGCCAATCAGCTTGCTCTCTGTGGTATACAAGCTATTTACAAAGGTAATGGCTAGCAGAGTAAAGATAACATTGGAATTCAATCAACCAAAGGAACAAGCTGGATTTCGAACAGGCTACTCAACAATTGACCACATTCATACTATCAATCATGTAATACAGAAATGCTCAGAATATAACCAACCACTATACATAGCCTTCATAGATTACGAGAAGGCGTTTGATTCAGTAGAAATATCAGCCGTCATGCAGACATTGCGTAATCAGGGCGTAGATGAAGTATATGATTGATTTGTGGGGTTTAACGTCCCAAAACCACCATATGATTATGAGAGACGCCGTAGTGGGGGGCTCCGGAAATTTCGACCACCTGGGGTTCTTTAACGTGCACCCAAATCTGAGTACACGGGCATACAACAATTCCGCCACCATCGGAAATGCAGCCGCCACAGCCGGGATTCGATCCCGCGACCTGCGGGTCAGCAGCCGAGTACCTTAGCCACTAGACCACCGTGGCGGGGCTAGACGAAGTATATATTGCCACTAGTACAAGTTATGAAACTATTCCCAGATGCTGGCATGCTTGTATGTGCCGCTGTCCAGAAGAGGACAAAGATGCGCGTGCAGAAAAAAACAATAGTCATACTGCCGTTGTTCGAATCAGTTTGACGTCCTTGTGTGTCATTATCAGCAGGTTACAGTTACGTTGTAACGTGACACTGGTGGAGGTGCTGGGTAATAGTCTATGCACTGTTACCACCAGGAAGGTCTTGGTCCCAACATCGACACCTTAGTAGAAACAACCAACCTTCGACGCAGTCGGCGGCAACTAGGCCTACCACTCCAATTCAGCCCTCTTCCGGAACGCTCCAGAACCATGGCATATGCGACAACTGCAAGCCAGACTGAACAGACCGCGACTCCGCCAGCCCCATGGCTACCAGCCTCTCGAACGCCAAAGCCCTTCCATGGGGAGCCCTACGAAGACGTTGAAGACTGGCCGGACCAATACGATCGAGTCGCCGTCGCCAACGAGTGGGACGAGCACCGGAAACGGCGGTATGTCTATTTCTACCTGGAGGATTCGGCGCGTATTTGGTTCGAGAATCACGAGGCCGCCCTGACAACCTGGCCAGTGTTTTGCACTCAGCTGCGGAACACGTATGGTAGCACCGACCGGAAAGAACAAGCCGACCGTCTCCTCAATTCTCGCAATCAAACACCCAATGAAAGCGTGGCCATGTTCGTTGAGGAGATGTCTCGTCTGTTCCGTCGAGCGGATTCTGCAATGACGGAAGACAAAAAGGTACGCATTCTGATGCGGGGTGTCAAGGAGCAGCTGTTTGCAGGACTTGTACGAAACCCACCAGCTACCGTGGCAGAATTCCTCCGTGAAGCGACGACAATGGAGCGAATGCTAAGACAGCGGTCTTCGCAGTATGAGCGGTCCGACAACCTTGCATGTCTGTCAGCACCCTTGGTAACACCCGATGTCACGAGCGTGAGAGACCTTGCTGAGCTAGTCCGTAGCATTGTACGCGACGAGCTGCAAAAGCTTCACGCAGTACCTTCAGAGCCTCAAGTGGCTGCTCTGACAGACGTCGTCCGTGAAGAGGTGCGGCAGCTGGTACGACCATTAGCGCCACCTCCAACCGAAGCTCCTCTGCTAACGTATGCGGAAACTGTACGTACTCCTGCACCGGCAGCCAGCTATTTCCCCCGACTGACTACCCTGCAGACGCCACAGCACTTCTCGGGCGGGCCACGCTATGAAAACCAACGACCGACTTGCCTGCAGATGCCGCAGTACTTCTTGGGCCCACCACACTATGAGAATCCGCGACCTAATTTGCGGAAATCTAGCGTGTGGCGTGCTTCCGACAATCGGCCACTATGCTACCACTTTGGTGAGCCAGGTCACTTGTACCGGGAGTGCTCGTACAGACAGATGGGCCTACCTGGATTTCGGCCAGACGCTTGTCAGCCCAGGGGCGGCGAACGACCCGAAGCCATCGCAGAATACTTGGCAAGTCTACCGTCTCCGAATCTTCAGCGACGCCAATCACGCTCTCCGTCTCCTCGACGCTCTACGTCCGCGAATCAATACTCCACTTTCGCCAATGTTGTTGCGGGACGATCCGCTACGTCCCCAAGTCCACGCCGGGGAAACTAGAATCAGCGGCCTCCGGGGGTGGGACCGCTGTTAAGCTATCGTCAAAACAGCATTCTCCGACCCTTCCACCGGCCTTCGACGATTCCTTTCAGCCGACACCTCATCGCTGACGAACCCGTTTCTGCTGACATTGCCGTTCGTGTCGACAACCATCCAGTGACTGCTCTGGTCGACACCGGCGCCGACTACTCAGTTATCAGCGCTGAACTTGTGGCTGAACTCAGAAAAGTCACGACTCCTTGGGGCCATGGCCCAAACCTTCGGACAGCCGGTGGTCATCTCTTGACACCAATCGGGAGATGCACCGCAAGGCTGCAAATCTGTGAGTCAACGTTCGTTGTTTCTTTCGTTGTGCTTACCGAATGCTCCCGGAAAGTTATCCTTGGCATGGATTTCCTTCGTGAGCACGGCGCTGTGATAAATCTTCGAGACTGCCTCGTAACGTTTGCTGACGACTATGGCCCGAAGCCTAGAGAAACCAATCCACAGAAGAATGCGCTTCGCATTGTCGACGACACCGTCACACTTCCGCCGCGCACCAGTATGTTCGTTACAGTACAGGGCGGCATAGACCATGACAGTAGTGGTATCGCTGAAGCCAACCTTTCGGTGCTCTTGTCTCAGCAAATCTGTGTTGCCCGCGGCATAATTCAATTTAAACGTGGGATGACTGAGTTGTTGGTCACCAATTTTAGTGGAGCATACCAACATTTGGCCAAGCGAACAACTATCGCTCATTTCGAATCAATTGACGATGAAGCGTGTACGACGATAGCCCCAATTTCTGCAACCGTTGAAAGTGACACCGTGGTAGTCGATGCAGTCGATGTCAATCCGAAGCTGTCATGTGCACAGAAAGAGCAAATCCGTTGTATCCTTCGCATGTTTAGCGACTGTTTCGCGTCTACATCCAAGATAAAACAAATGCCAACCGTAAAGCACCGCATTGTCACTGACCATGCTGAGCAACCCATACGTCAGCACGCCTACCGAGTATCACAAAAGGAACAAGAGGCTATACGTTCTCAAGTGAGACAGATGCTCGAAGATGGCGTAATCCAACCCTCGAACAGTTCATGGTCGTCCCCGTCGTACTAGTAAAAAAGAAGGACGGCACTCTCCGATTTTGCGTCGATTACCGCAAACTCAACAAAGTCACAAAGAAAGACGTTTATCCGCTTCCGCGCATCGACGACTCACTAGACCACCTCCGAAGCGCCCGATACTTCTCCTCTATGAATTTACGCAGTGGCTACTGGCAGATCGAAGTTGATGAAGACCTAGAGAAAACAGCATTCATAACGCCTGATGGTCTGTATGAATTAAAGGTGCTGCCCTTCGGTCTGTGTTCTGCCCCTGCGACGTTCCAGAGGATGATGGGTACAGTGCTATCTGGTCTCAAGTGGGAACCATGCCTTGTTTACTTAGACGACGTCGTTGTCTTCTCCCAAATGTTTGAGCAGCACTTGCAGCGACTTAGATCTGTGTTTGCTGCAATTCGCACGGCAAGCCAATCACTGAAACTAGAAAAATGTCATTTTAGTTACAACGAATTAAAGTTCCTCGGCTACCTTGTTAGCACTGATGGTGTTCGGCCTGAACCAGACAAAACATTGGCTGTCGTAGATTTTCCACCACCTACCAACAAACGTGATGTGCGTCGATTTTTAGGCCTCTGCGTATACTACAGACGCTTTGTGCAAAATTTCGCAAACATTGCCGAACCCCTCACTCCTCTGACAAAAGACGACGTTCCCTTTGTGTAGGGCCTTGAGCAAACACGCGCTTTCTCCGAGCTCCAGCAGCGTCTCCAGTCTGAGCCCTTATTCGGACACTACGACGAATATGCCGACACTGAACTACACACAGACGCCAGTAACATTCGCCTTGGTGCAGTCCTCGTCCAGTGGCAAGGCGGCGTCGGACGCCCTATTGCTTATTCGAGTCGGATTTTATCATCTGCGGAGGCGAATTACACAACAACTGAAAAGGAGTGCCTAGCTGTTGTCTGGGCAATAGCTAAATTCAGACCATACCTGTATGGTCACCCGTTCAGAGTTGTTACCGATCATCATGCGCTCTGCTGGTTGGCGAACCTTAAAGACCCTTCCGGACGTCTGGCCAGGAGGAGCTTACGCCTTCAGGAGTTCGATTTGACAGTCGTGTACAAGTTTGGCCGGAAGCATACTGACGCGGACTGCCTTTAGCGAGCTCCTCTTAAGACAGCGTCAGGGGATCACGATCTCGACGGCCGTTTTCTCTGCGCCGTTAGTGCATCCGACTTGGCTGAACAGCAGAAGAACGATTCCGAGCTTCGACAATTCATCGAATATCTCGAAGGCCGTACGCCGCATCCACCACCAGCATTCGCCCGCTCGTCATTATCGTTCTGCGTCCGCAGAAATATCCTCTATAAAAGAAACTTCGACCCTTACGCAACTGAGTACCTGCTCGTTGTCCCTCCAGCGTTACGAGCCGATGTCTTGTCCGCCTGTCACGATGAGCTTTCCTCAGGCCACTTGGGATACACACGTACCTTCGCCCGGATTCGCCAACACTACTACTGGCCTAAGCTCAGTCGAGACGTGAAGCATTACGTGAAGACGTGTCACGAGCGCCAGCGCCGTAAAGCACCACATCAGCGCCCAGCCGGCTTTTTGAAGCCCGTTGCTCCTCCGACACAACCGTTCCAACAAATTGGCATGGATCCACTCGGACCTTTTCCCAAGTCTCGTGACGGCAACCGCTGGATTGTAGTCGCTACTGATTACATGACACGCTACTGCGAAACGAAGGCATTACAACGTGGAACCGCCATTGAGACTGCCCACTTTTTTATAAAAAACATCGTCCTCCGACATGGAGCAGCAGCAGTTGTCATAACTGATCGTGGCACAGCTTTTACCGCCCGGATGATACAAGACGTCATGCAGCTTAGCGGCACAGTACATTGAAAAACTACTGCATACCACCCACAAAGCAACGGTCTTACAGAGCGACTAAACAAGACGATCGCCGACATGCTATCCATGTACGTTGACCAAGACCACAAAAACTGGGATGACATCCTCCCTTACGTCACGTTCGCTTACAACACCGCTTTGCAAGAAACAACTGGATTCACACCATTCCTGTTGCTTCACGGCAGGGAGGTCACTACAATGCTGGATGCCATGCTTCTACCAGACAAACACCAGATTAGTGTCAAGACGAACGAATTTATAAGCCTGGCAGACGCGGCTCGTAAGCTTGCAGTCGAACGAATTCATAAGCAACAATGCATCGACTCGCTGCGGTACAACGCTCGTCGTCGCGATGTCTCTTACCAACCCGGAGAACGAGTATGGTTGTGGGCTCCCATTCGACAACGGGGCCGGTCGGAAAAGTTGTTACGCCGCTATTTGGTCCCTATAGAGTTCTCCGTCGTCTCAGCGAAGTGAACTACGAGGTTCATGACGAGGACATGGCTCGTCAATCCCGCCGTTCACAACAACCACACGTCGTCCATGTTTCGAGGATGAAACCATTTTACCAACGCTGACTATTCGTCACACTCCCTTGAGTAGACTTACAGTGATTGTGAACACCCCCTTGTGTACTGCTTATCGTACGTGTTTTCATCTGGCAATAATGTTATGACATCGGGACGATGTCCTTTGGGAAGGAGGGTAATGCCACCAGTACAAGTTATGAAACTATTCACAGATGCTGGCATGCTTGTATGTGCCGCTGTTCAGAAGAGGACAAAGATGCGCGTGCAGAAAAAAACAATAGTCATACTGCCGTTGTTCGAATCAGTTTGACGTCCTTGTGTGCCATTATCAGCAGGTTACAGTTACGTTGTAACGTGACAATATAAACATTCTGGAAGAAATCTACAGGGGATAAACTGCTACCATAGTGCTTCATAAAGAAAGAAACAGAATACCAATCAAGAAGGGTGTAAGGCAGGGGGACACAATCTCCCCAATGCTATTTACCGCGTGCTTACAGGAGGTTTTCAGAAGCCTAGAATGGGAACAGTTAGGGATAAGAGTTAATGGAGAGTACCTTAGTAACCTGCGCTTTGCCGACGACATTGCATTGCTGAGTAACTCAGGGGACGAATTGCAACTCATGACTACGGAGTAAGACAAGCAGAGCAGAAAGGTGGGTCCTAAAATTAATCTGCAGAAAATGAAAGTAATGTACAACAACCTTGGAAAACAGCAGCGCTTCTAGATAGGTAATGGTGCACTTCAAGTTGTAAAAGACTATGTCTACTTAGGGCAGGTAATAACCGCAGAGCCGAACCACGAGATTGAAGTAACTAGAAGAATAGGAATGGGGAGGAGCACATTCGGCAAGCACTCTCAAATTATGACAAGTAGATTGCCACTATCCCTCAAGAGGAAGGTATATAACAGCTGTATCTTGCCGGTGCTTAGCTACGGAGCAGAAACCTGGAGACTAACAAAGAGGGTTCAGCTTAAATTGAGGACGACGCAGCGAGCAATGGAAAGAAAAATGGTAGGTGTGACCTTAAGAGACAAGAAGAGAGCAGAGTGGGTTAGGGGACAGACGGGGGTTAAGGATATCATAGTTGAAATAAAGAAGATGAAATGGGCATGGGCCGGGAATGTAGCGCGTAGACAGGACAACCGCTGGTCATTAAGGGTAACTAACTGGATTCCCAGAGAAAGGAAGCGCGTTAGGGGGAGACAGAAGGTTAGGAGGGCAGATGAGATTAAGAAGTTTGTAGGTATAAATTGGCAGCAGCAAGCACAGGACTGGGTTAACTGGCGGAACATGGGAGAGGCCTTTGTCCTGCAGTGGACGTAGTCAGGCTGATGATGATTATGATGATGATGATGCCAACGCATGTCACGGGGTCGAATCTCGGCCGCGGCGGCTGCATTTTCGGCGGAGCCGCAAATACTGAGGTGCGTGTACCTAGATTTCGGTGCACGTTAAAGCACCCCTGGTGGTCTAATTTCCGCAGCACTCCTCTACGGCGTCTCTCACATTCATATGGTGGTTTTGGGACGATAAACGCCTACTATCACTAATATCAAAGCACAGAAGTATATAAAGAAATATGCGTGAGGTGACAGCCTATGCTGATGTGGCGCCATCTCGCGGCTGTCGATACCAACTGCGGCAGCCACGGCTCCTTCCTGAACACACTGCCCCATTTTCTAGTACACTATACCTGTATTGCAGTGTCTAGAAATATACTGCCTAGCGTGCTGAGCGCGCGCATTCCGTATGACAGAGGCTGTCCACGCATGTGATGACGGCACTCAGATGCCACAAGCGGCGCTGCGGGTCGAAAGGGGGCACGAACGCGCGAAATTCTTCTCGTCCTGTTGCTGCCGGAGCCTCGCCACGTTTAAAATCAGTGTGTGACAGCTGCAATCTGATTTACTGTGAAGATCGACGGGGCCATATGTACACTGCAACACCCTGAGATGTTAAAAGCTAAGCGGCAATGCAAAGAAAGGACGTGTGTTGTGCCGCTGTGTTAAAGAAGTTATCAGTCGAACAAGGAAATGGTGTCTTGTTCTCCGCACTAACGAATCCAGCACGGTTTCCTGAATGAAAAAGTAGGATCAAGAGGGCAGACAGAAGGCTGAATCCAAAGGCTGTCGTGTGAGAAAAGCATTCCGAGAGTGATTCCACTGAACTATCTTTTCGGATTAGGGTGAACGATGTCGGGAATGAAATCGCCGTTTAGGTAAAATTTCAAATAATAATATTTATCTAAAAAATCGAAAATACCCTTTCGAATTTCATTCACACAGTTTTTCTCCCATGTCAACGTCGGACTCCCTTTCTAACAACGTTTTGAGTACCATATGCGGCGAGTGACAGATTATTGATTGGCATGTTATCGTTCTTTATTTTCACTGGAATCCTAATGGAATGCAGGCTAAGGTGTAAAGGTTTTAGAGTCTTCTGTGATAATTCTTGCTCTTAAGAACAAATCACATTTTAAAGAATAACTCTGGTAGTTATACGGCCAATGGTTTTTAAAAT
Source organism: Rhipicephalus microplus (assembly GCF_013339725.1). NCBI lineage: Eukaryota > Metazoa > Arthropoda > Arachnida > Ixodida > Ixodidae > Rhipicephalus > Rhipicephalus microplus. Next base: position 59,355,694 of record NC_051172.1, read on the forward strand.
TAGTTTCTTTGCGTACTGCAACCACTTTGAGCATCTATCTATCTATCTATCTATCTATCTATCTATCTATCTATCTATCTATCTATCTATCTATCTATCTATCTATCTATCTATCTATCTATCTATCTATCTATCTATTTATCTGTCTGTCCATCCGTCTGTCCATCCGTCCGTTCGTCTGTCCATCTGTGTGCCTGTCCGTACGCCTGTCCGTTCGTCCATTTGTCTGTCCATCTGTCTGGCTGTCTGTCTGTCTATCCGTCCATCCGTCTGTCTGTCCATCCATCTGTTTGTCTGTCCGTCCGTCCGTCTGTCTATCCATGCGTCCATCCGTCTGTCAGTCTGTCTGTCTGTCTGTCTGTCCATTCGCCTGTCCGTCCGTCCGTCTGTCTGTCTGTTCGTGTATCCGTCCATCCGTCTGTCTGTCTCTGTGTCCGTCGGACTGTCTGTCTGTCTGTCTTTCTGCCTGCCTGCCTGCCTGCCTGCCTGCCTGCCTGCCTGCCTGTCTGTCTGTCTGTCCATCTATCTGTCTGTCTATTTAAATAATCTATCGAATTGCCTACGTCTGGGTGCCCTCACGACCACCCCCCTTAACTTATGGTCTTCAAAGTACTTTGCAAGAAGAGTCAAATGTTCGTGAAACGCCAATGCTGGTTCCAGTGTTGACTATCCAATTTCTTGCATATATTTAGCGCCACTTCATATAGTTATGCTCAATAAAAAATTACCACAGAGTCACCTTGCATAGCATTGATTCCCAAGTTACGTGGGGTCTGCGTCTTCTTTTTTTGCGGGCAGTAGCGGATGGCGAAATGTATGCCACGAAATAATCTTCATCTGGTATTGCAAAGCGCCAGTACTGGGAAAACAATCGAGTAGTTCTTATACAATAAAGCATTATGTAAAAACACTCCGAAAATACAGGAAAATATTAGTTGGCCTCGCGCGGCTCGGCCTCCTGCAGGATTCGCAGCGCTTGCGGAGCGCAAGGATTGAACGCAATTGAACCCACTCGCAGAGCAGCGCACCATGAAGGCGCTGCCGGCTGTCATCAGCTGCGGGGCTATCTCCCAGCCCGCGCTCAGCACACTCGGCAGTATATTTCTAGACACTGTACCTGTATGCAGCGGGTTGCGAACCTGCGGCAACGCAGATTTCTAGGAAGGCTATAATTTTCACTTCAACTTTCATAAACCTGTATGCAGTGGGTTGCGAAGCTGCAGCAACACTCACATTTCTAGGAATGCTGCAATTTTGCGGCAACGCAGATTTCTAGGAAGGCTATAATTTTCACTTCAACTTTCATAAACCTGTATGCAGTGGGTTGCGAAGCTGCAGCAACACTCACATTTCTAGGAATGCTGCAATTTTCAAATTAGGTTTTATAAACATGTATTGTGAGCACGCCAGGCGAATGACTCTTTATTCTCTTTGATAACATCATCACCTGTACATCTTCTTCATCTGTAAATATCATCACCAACGTGATTTTAGCTCGAGCCTGGCTGAATAAACCAGTTCCTCACAATTGGTGGAGGTGCTTTTCGTTCCCTCAAGTCCTCTCACCCGTTCTCGCTGGAGCTCCGCTCGGGTCGTCGCATACCACCCCCTGCCATCGCGGCCCTAGAAAACCCTGGCCCATCCAACGTCGCCGTCCTACTGCAGCCACCGCCACCCACTCCGCCCAACAACATTCGCCTGCGTGATCCACCTGTGTTTTCCGGTCTCCGAGGCGATGATGTCGAAGACTGGATCAAGAACTACGACCTCGTCAGCGATTTGAACAGGTGGGACAATCCACAGAAGTTGCGCAGCGTCCCATTTTACTTGTCCGATGTATCGAAAACTTGGTTCTGGAACCACCACCCGGATCTTCCCGACTGGGACACTTTCGAGCAGCAAATTCGTCAGATATTTGGTGCCCCTGCAGTTCGCACTGAGGCAGCAAAGAAGAAGCTCGCTGAACGCATGCAGCTGCCGGGTCAATCTTACACCTCTTATATTGAGGATGTCCTTGCACTGTGCAAGCGCGTTAACACTGGCATGTCTATATTCGCCAAATTATTAAAGGCATTAGCACCGTCGCCTTTAACGCCCTCGCCACGCAAAATCCTACCACCACCCAGGACATGATGAACATCTGTCAGCGACTTGACGAACTTCAGTCTCTTCGCCTTTGCTACGATGCCACCGACATTCGTTTGCCTGCACCCCTCGACTTGCGTGCGCTTATTCGTGACATGGTTCGTGAAGAGCTTCGCGAGCACTGCTCTTCCTGTGCTGCGGAAGTTACTTTCCCTTCTGAAAAAGATAGCTTGCGAGACCTGATTAAACAAGAGATCTCCTCCGCATCGCGTCCGACGTGTTCCAACGGACCCTGCGTGCGCCAGACGCACACGTACGCCCAAGTAGTTGCCGCGCTCTCTGCCACACCCACCGTTTCTGTGCCTACAACAGCAGACCATACGCCTGTGGCTTCGTTATCACCGCCAGTGCGTGCACCACCTTGCTACGCACCTCAGCGCCCACCTCAACCAATCTGTTACTACTGCGGCTATTGAGGACATATCACTCGGTTTTGTCGAAGGCGCCAACAAAACGAGCAACGCGGCTATGCTCCTGAAGAACATCGAAGCTTCCGTCCGGCCATGAACTACCTACGACCACCCTCCCGATCGTCCGATTACCGTTCACCGTCTCCTACCATACTGACATGCCTGGGAATTCCCGTACGTCTCGCCACAGGTCGCCTTCGCCAGGTCGCCGTTCAGTGTCGCCTCTGCGGCCAGCCTCCCATTCCACGAAAGCCCACGCGGAAAACTCCCCAATGCAGTTTTAGAAGGTGAAACTGCATCCATCGGACAGCTAAAAATTTCTCCAGAGCGGCCATCGAATTTGATAGTAGTGTTTGTAGAAGGTGTACGCGTTGGGGCTCTTGTAGACACGGGCGCTGCCGTTTCGATTATTCGTGCTGATTTTTGTTCCCGCCTTCAAAACGTCACCACGCATAAGCGGCCCACCTCTACGTGCGGCGACCAACGCTCTCATTCGTCCACTTGCACAGTGTATCGTTCCTGTCTGCATAGAAGGTATTCGTCATCACATTGTTTTCGCGGTATTTCGTGAGTGCACCCACGCTCTCATTCTGGGATGGGGTTTCTTGTCTTCTGCGTCCGCTTTCATATCTTGTCATCAGCACCTCCTGCATCTAAATGCCACTGACTCTTCTCCGCTTGAACACGATGGACGCACCCGCCTTGTCACCACGTCAGATTATGTACTTCGGCCGTACATCGAAGAAATTACAAGTGTTAATTGCACCGACATTGTGCATGGTGACGTACTCATTCTCTCTTACGGCCATACCCGACCTAGGAGCATTGTGATCGCACCAGGGCTTATTCGCTTCTTCGATGGGCCTACGTACCTAACCGCCATAAATCAAACGCCCGAGTGTGTACTGCTCCCCTGTGGCTCAATAGTATGTTGCGCGGTCGACAGTGAGCCTTGGAGATTGTAACTCTTCCGAACAACAACCACAACGATGTCCCAAAGTCACAATCACTGCCATTCAATGCCTCTTCCACACCTGTGTCGGCAACCATAAGCACTGACTTAACACCTGATCTAACTGAAGATTTGCTCACCCTGTTAAATAGACACCATTCTCTATTTGACGTGAACACGCCCGCCCTCAGCATGACTACCACCGCTACTCACAGCATCCAGACTGACGGCTCTCGTATTGTACATCGGCGTCCATATTGCGTGTCTCAGGCAGAACGCAAGATCATCGAGGAAAACGTCTCAGACATGCTACGACGCAACATCATACGTCCTTCATCGAGTCCCTGGTCTTCCCCAGTTGTTCTCGTTCAAAAGAAAGATGGGACAGTGCGTTTCTGCGTCGATTACCGTGCGCTAAACAAAATAACGCGCAAGGACGTTCATCCCCTCCCTCGGATCGACGATGCACTGGATTTATTACAGGGCGCAGAGTATTTTTCTAGCCTCGACCTTAGGTCAGGCTACTGGCACATACCAATGTCAGAGTCTGATGAAGAGAAGACCGCCTTTCAGCGCCAGATGGGTTGTACGAGTTTAATGTGATGTCTTTTGGACTCTGTAATGCACCCGCCACCTTCGAACGCATGATAGACGGCGCATTGCGTGGTTCGAAATGGAAAACGTGTCCGTGCTATCTCGATGACATAGTAGTGTTTTCATCCACGTTCTCGCAGCATCTACAACGTCTTGACGAAGTTCTCACGTGCCTTGCAAAAGCCTGTCTACAGCTTAACATCAAGAAATGTACCTTTGCTAGCAAGACAATCAAGGTTCTCGGCCACCTTGTCAGCAAAGAAGGAATTCGTCCCGACCCCGAGACGCTTGCCGCCGTCCTCGATTGTCCTCGTCCACTACGTCAAAAGGACCTGTGCAGCTTTCTTGGGTTATCTTCTTACTTCCGGCGCTTCATACGTGGCTTCGCGGAGCTTGCGTCTCCGCTCCATCAACTCCTCGCAAGGAACGTCCCCTTCATTTGGTCGGAAGTCTGCGAAAGCGCTTTCACGGCATTGAAGCAAGCCCTCACGTCGGATCCGGTACTGTGCCACTTCGATTCTACCGCACCCACCATCCTTCACACCGACGCAAGTAGTCATGGTCTTGGTGCGGTACCCTTGCAGCGTGACAAAAACTCACGCGAACGCGTCGTTGCTTACGCAAGTCGTGCTGTTACCACTCCAGAAAAGAACTACACTATCACCGAGCAGGAGTGCCTTGCTGTTGTTTGGGCAGTGCAAAAAATCCAACCGTATCTGCGGCCATCATTTTACTGTCGTGACCGGCCATGACGCCCTATGCTGGCTTTCATCACTGAAAAACTTATCGGGTCACCTCGGCCGCTGGGCGCTTCGCTTGCAGGAGTATGATTTTGATGTCGCCTACAGATCTGGGAAGAAGCATCAAGATGCTGATGCTCTATCGCGCTGTCCTTTGCTCAGCGGAAGCCACTCACCATCGATACTTCAAAACGACAGCACCTCTCCAATCGTAGCGCTGAGTTCATCACCTGCCACCCTATCCGTCCTTGTTTCACGACAACGTGTCGACCCATACTGCCGCACCATTGTTGACCGCTTGACCGGCTCTACTACTCCTCCAAACGCCAGACTCCGTCGACAACTTAAACAATTTTAGCTTGTCGGTGATGCTTTATGTCGCTACATTTACCACATCGATGGCAACAAGTGGGTACCCGTCATCCCACGTTCTCTGCAACGTGAAGTTCTGGAAGCCTTTCATGATGATCCAACCACCGCTCATCTAGGCTATCACAAGACTTACGACAAAATACGAAGTCGTTGTTTTTGGCTTGGCCTCTCTTCAGCCGTGGCTAAGTACGTCGCCTCCTGTGTCCATTGCCAACGGCGAAAACGACCAACAACTGCTCCGGCTGGCTTAATGCAACCTCTTCCTTGTCCCGCCTCGCCTTTTGAAGTCGTTGGAATCGACTTGTATGGCCCTCTTCCTATATCATCCAATGGGAATCCATGGATTGTCACGACCGTCGACCACCTTACCCGCTACGCAGAAACAGCTTCTATACCATCTGGGACTGCCAGTGAGATCGCCGATTTCTTTCTTCGCCACATCTTTTTGCGTCATGGAGCTCCACGCATTCTCCTGAGTGATCGTGGCAAAGTCTTTCTCTCTTCCATTGTCGAGCAAGTTTTGCGTGCCTCGAACATTGTTCACAAGACCACTTCTAGCTACCACCCGCAGACCAACGGATTGACTGAACGGTTTCATCGGACCCTATCGGACATGATTGCCATGTACATTTACCCCAACTACACGAACTGGGATGCAATTCTACCCTTCGTGACATTCGCCTATAATACGGCTGCTCAACGCACTACCGGCTTTGCTCCATTTTTTCTCGTCCATGGTCGCTCGCCAAGTTTCGCTCTGGATGTCTCTTTCCTTTCGGCCCCTGCACCCTCGACGGCTCCTTTCTCTGAAGAATGTCTATCTGGTCTCGCACACTGCCGTCACCAGGCCCGTGTTAACCCCGGCCTCTCTCAAGACACTCGAAAATCTCGCTACGACTCATCTCGCCGTGTTGTGAGTTTTTCCCCTGGTGAGGAAGTTCTTCTATGGACTCCACTACGCGTCTCAGATTCGCAACCCACTGCATACAGGTTTATGAAAGTTGAAGTGATAATTGTAGCTTTCTAGAAAAGTGATCATGACTGCAGATTTGCAACACACTGCATAGTGGTTTAAGAAAGGTGATGTGAAAAGTTTTGCTTTTCTATAAAATTGAGCATTACTGCAGCATCGCAACAGATTGCATACATGTTTATGAAAGTTGAAGTGAAAATTGTAGCATTTCTAGAAACTTGAGCACTACTGCAGATTCGCAAGCGACTGCATACTCTGAGGAACCGGTTTGTTCAGCCAGACTCGAGCTAAAATCACGCTGGTGATGATATTTACAGATGAATAAGATGTACAGGTGATGATGTTATGAAAGAGAATAAAGAGTCATTCGATTGTCGCGCTCACACTAATTACCCACGCGGTGAAAGCGGCCGCCTGGTCGCTTGACAGTATTATGAAATGCGTCGCGCATAAGGCTTTAAACGAGATACGTGCACTATCTCTGTTCTTCGGCAACGATGAGTGATTTATATGTGGGCTTTAACGTCCCAAAACCACTATATGATTATGAGAGACGCCGTAGTGGAGGGCTCCGGAAATTTAGACCACCTGGGGTTCTTTAACGTGCACCCAAATCTGAGCACACGGGCCTACAACATTTCCGCCTCCATCGGAAATGCAGCCGCCGCAGCCGGGATTTGAACCCTCGCCCTGCGGGTCAGCAGCCGAGTACCTCAGCCACTAGACCACCGCGGCGGGGCTCCTCGGTAACGATGATCAGGATTAGCGCAAAGAGGAGAAATGCGGTAATTGACAGGAGATGTCTGTTCGACCACCTGTACGGCCCAATGAAGCGACTGATGAAATTGAACGGCGAGGTTTGCTCCAAAACGTGGTATGGGCCCTCGTACTTTGGAAGGAGCTTTGAGGAAAGGACGGAGGTTTGGTAAGGAACAGCCAGCCATACAAGTGATCCCGGGGAATAGCTGTGGCTTTGTGAAGAGTCGGCGTTGTTTTCTTTCTGGAGCTGCTGTTCTTGTGACGTAAAGGTGCGTGCGAGTTCACGGCACTCTTCCGCATTTCGGGCAGCTTCGGACACAGATGGGCATTCGGATGCGTCAGGACGGTATGGAAGGAGAGTGTCGATGATGTGGGATGGTTCGCGTCCATAAAGAAGAAAGAAAGGTAAAGTCCAGTGGTAGACTGTGTCGCGGTGTTGCATGCGAACGTGATAAATGGAAGAATGCGATACCAGTTATAGTATGATCGGATGTCACATACATCGCGAGCATATCGGCAAGGGTGTGATTAAATCTCTCCGTGAGCCCGTTTGTCTGCGAGTGGTATGCCGTGGTCTTGCGATGAACAACATGGCATTCAGAAAGCAGAGACGTGACGACTTCTGATAGGAAGGCTTGACCTCGCTCACTTAGTAGTTCTCGAGGGGCACCATGTCGTAGTATGAAGCGATGAAGGACGAAGGATGCTACGTCCCTCGCAGTAGAACTTGGAAGGGCGGCGGTCTCAGCGTAGCGTGTTAAATGGTCCACAGCGACTAAGATTCACAGATTTTCATCTGATGTTGTCGGTAGAGGGCCATAGATGTCGATTCCGATCAGATCGAAAGGTTTGGCAGGGCACGGAAGCTGTTGAAGCGCACCGGACGAGTGGAAAGGCGGTGATTTGCGGCGTTAACAGTCAGGGCAGCCCATAACAAATTTTCGAACAAAATTATACATTCCGCGCCAGTAGAAGCGATGGGGTATGCGTTCGTAAGTTTTGAAAACTCCGGCATGGCCACATTGGGGATCGTCGTGAAAGGAGGCGCAGATTTGTGATCGCAAGCTGCGCGGGGCAACCAAGAGCCACTTACGACCTTCAGGGGCGTAGTTTCGTCGGTGTAGCAGCCGATCACGAATGGCGAAATGAGCAGCTTGACGTCGGAGAGATTGCGATACTGCAGCGGTTGACGATCCAGAGAGACAGTCAAAAAGGGAAGCAATGCACGAGTCCTTGTGTTGTTCACTGGCAAAGGAATCGAGGTTGAGAAATGTGACGGAGTTGGTACCAGTTGTTCCGCAGGCCGAGTCGGGAGGTAAAGGCGAACGCGACAGGGCGTCGGCGTCAGAATGCTTGCGTCCGCTGCGATAGATGACGCATACTCCTGGATTTGCAGTGCAACCGAGCTAGGCGGCCAGAAAGATCTTTCAATGTGGCGAGCCAACAAAGTGCATGGTGGTCCATTACCAGGTCGAATGGGCGACCGTACAAATAAGGGCGGAACTTGCGAAGCGCCCACACTAGCGCCAAGCACTCCTTTTCAGTGACGCTGTAATTGGCCTCAGCTTTAGTAAGCGTGCAACTCGCATAAGCGACGACGTATTTGGAGTAGCCTGGCTTGCGTTGGGCGAGGACAGCGCCAAGACCAACCCCCCTAGCGTCTGTGTGAACTTCCGTTGCAACTGTTGGGCCGAAATGCCGAAGAATTGGAGGAGATGTTAGCAGACTATGGAGCGTGACAAACGTGACGTCGCAGTCAGGAGACGAGGATGAAAGGTCTGCGTCACCGCGTAGGAGGTTGGTCAGTGGTGACATGATCGACGCAGAATTTCACACGAAGCGCCGGAAGTACGAGCATAGTCCGACAAAACTACGTAATTCTTTCAGTGTAGTAGGTTTCGGGAACTCGGCGACTGCTCGTAGTTTTGCAGGGTCGGGTAGAACACCATACTTGGACACGATGTGCCCTAATATGGACAGCTCTTGCGCGGCGAAGCGGCACTTTTTAAGGTTCAGTTGGAGCCCAGCGTTGGTTAAACACATCAGAACCAGTTGGAGCCGAAGCAGATGTGTAGGAAAATCGGGAGAGAAAACGACAATGTCGTCGAAGTATAGCATAGACACACAGACCCCTTCAGTTCACGCAGTGTGTACTCCATGAGTCGTTCAAACGTGGCAGGAGCATTACAAAGCCCAAATGGCATTACGTTAAATTCGTACAGGCCATCTGGTGTAATGAACGCAGTTTTCTGGCGATCAGCTTCTGCCATAGGAACCTGCCAGTATCCAGATCGTAAGTCTAAGGAGGAGAAGAATTCGGCTCTTTCGAGGCTTTCAAGGGCGTCGTCGATGCGTGGTAATGGATAGACGTCTTCTCACGTCACCTTGTTTAATCGCCGGTAGTCGGCGCAAAATCGAATCGATCCATCCTTCTTTCGAACTAAAACGACAGGAGATGCCCAAGGACTGTGCGATGGTTGAATAACGTGACGGCGTAGCATCTCTTCGACCTGGTCGTTGATGACGTGACATTCTGCAGCAGAGACGCGGTACGGTCTTTGACGCAATGGCTGGTGCGAACCGGTGTCAATGTAGTGGTGCACTGCGGAAGTTCGACCCAATTGCGGCTGAGAAACGTCGAATGAATTCGCGAAGTGCTGGAGGAGATTAAGAAGCTCGGCGCGTTCGTGGGCACTTAAGGTGTCGGCGATGGAACTCGAGAAGGTGTCACTCGACGAGCATTCCAGTGGGGAATGGGTATAAAGTTCGGTCGAGGCGCTACTACACGATTCGTCTGGCATGTTAAGGAATAAAGAGGAATCGAGGTACTCCACTCGACCGAGACATTCGCCGGCAAGTATAGCGTAAGCGGTGCAGAAAGGGGGTTGTGGACGAAAATATTGCTTCGGCCAGCAGTGACGTCAAGTGTAGCGAAAGGCAAGGAAACGGCTCTGCGGCTCATGAAGATGTCGGAAGGTGTAAATATTACTGTAGCAGCATAATGGTCATCGCAGCAAACAGGGACAACGGCAAGAGAGGCTGGCTGAATTTCAGTGCCTTCACGCACGACGAGTTTTGGGGACCGCTCAAGAGTTTCGTGCAAAGGTTTGTCAGACAGGTGCGAAAATTGAACTTCAGCGCATGCGCAGCCGGTGACGGCATGATGATGTGACAGGAAGTCCCACCCGAGGATAACGTCATGCGAGCACACCGAAAGGACAATGAACTCGACAACTTACATAGAGCCTTGGATGAATATGCGGGCTGTGCAGGTGCCGAGAGGTCGAACTGGTTGTGCGCTAGCCGTACGAAGCGATAGTCCAGAGAGCGGCGTGGTCACTTTGCGTAGGGAGCAGCAGACCTGGGCGGCTATAACAGAAACGGCAGCACCTGTGTCAATGAGGGCAAAGGTAGAAACACCATCGACAGATATGGCGATGACGTTAGCAGGGGAAGTGCGAGGACTTGGGCATTTCGACGACGGCGCAGTTCTTGCCTCTAGAACTGCGGCGTTCAGTTTTCCTGGTTGCAGGAAGCGGGTCGGGGACACATTGGGGACAGAGATCGCCTGCGAGTAGACGGCGAGCGGGGAGAGTGAGTCGGAAATGGGGGCTGGGGTGACTGAGACTCGGGAATGTTAGTGTATCCATACTGCGGTAAGGGATAGGGAGCAGGTAGGTGCGTGGGCTGCGGGTCATACGGTAACGGCCGAGTAGCGTTGTGTTGTGAGTGGAAGTGACGACGACAATATCGTGCCATGTGTTCTGGAGTACCGCACGCGTAGCAGATTGGTCGATTATCAGCAGTGCGCCAGGAATTGCTGACTCGCGGTGTGGCCCAAGGTGTCGAAAGAGGGGTAGAGTGGGGAGAAAGTGCAGACATGGGTGGCAAATGCTGCTGGCGGGGTCTGCTGCGTACCACCTGGGCATAAGTATAAGAGGCACTGCGACGGGCTGCATAGCCGGCGCATGGGGAACAGGCATGGCCACAGTCTGCTGGTGGGCAGTGACGGGAACAGCCTGAGCTACCTCTTCGGCAATGACGTCGCGGAGTGGTGAGGGCAGACGAGAAGATGGCGGCTGCTGCGTGAAGGGAATCAACGACAGCTGCCGAGCTACTTCTTCACGCACGAAGTCTTTAATCTCTTGCAGGGTTGGTGAGTAATCAGGAACAGAAGTAAGACTGAATAGTGAGTCAGCGTGTGAGGAAAATGGCCGAGTCAGGGCACGCTGCTTCCTCAACCCGTCGAAACTTTGACAGAAAGTCACAAGTTCCGCAATGGTGGCAGGATTGCGCGCCAGGAGCATCTGAAATGTGCCGTCATTTATCCCTTTGAGGATGTGCTGAATCTTCTCCGACTCGGGCATGGTGGTGTTCACAAGGTTGCAAAGTCCAATAATGTCTTCGATGTAATTGGTGAACGATTCAGACGGCTTCTATGCGTGAGTCCACAAGCGTTGTTTGGCTCTGGACTTGCGGACAGTGGATCTGCCGAAAACGTCAGGAAACAACGTTTTGAAGATGGACCACGTCGTAATGTCGTTTTTGTGGTTGTTATACCACGCTTCGGCCACGTCAGTGAGGTAAAAGATGACGTTAGTCAACTTGTCCACGTCATCCCACTTGTTGTTTGCGCTCACCAGTTTGTAGTTCGCGAACCAGTCTTCCGCGTCGGTGGAATACTGGTTCGCGAACGATCTTCGTTTGCGAGAGCCCAAGATCGTTAGCTCCGCTAAAGACCTTGGGCTCTCGCAAACGAAGAACGCCGGGGTTGCTGGGAGATGGAGTGGAAGAGCCAGGTTGCGCGTTGTTAGTGGCCATGACGGGAGGTAGCGTTCGGTTGCGCAGCTTCAGGTTTAGGCGACGGCGAATGGCAGCACCCAGGTTCAGGCGATGGGAAATGTCAACACCCTCCACCAATTGAAAAAGGGTTTATTGGCGACTGTTGCGATGGTGGCCCTACGATGAAAACACGATCGGGACAGAGCAACGGCCAAGCAGATGCCGGCAATGATCAGCACGAGCCGAGCGAGAGAAGCCCAGCACCCAGTACCCAAGCGGTGGCGATGTTGCTTGCCAACGATGCGTTTTCTTCTTCCTTATACCTTATAATTTTGAAAATTTGAAAAGGTATCATAATTACTTAGAAAATGTGCCCAAGGCTAAGTGGAAGTAGCGATTGTAGAAAATTATGTGTATCTATATTACTACATTCTGATGGCAGGTACCATATCAATGCACTTGGATGCATCAACTACAGAATGTTACCAAGGATGACTGGAAAAACTTTCCGGTATCACTAATTCACTAAAGGAAGGTGGTATCCGGTATCACTAAAGGAAGGTGCGAAAGATTATTCCAGTACCAAAAAAGGTAATCCATCAGCTCAGAGTAGTTACCGTCTGATCTCACTCACCAGCATACCGTGTAAATTAATGGAACATGCTATTTATTCCCACGTCACAAAATTTCCACCCCAATCAACATGGCTTCCTAAAAGGACTCTCATGCGACACTCAGTTAGCCTTATTTATTAATGACGTCAGTACCAGCCTCGATACAAATGTTCCTGTAGATTCCATATTTCCTAATTTTGAGAAGGCATTTGACAAAGTTCCACATAACAGATTATTTCTGAAGCTATCTCGTCTAAACCTTGATCACGATGTATTGACTTGGTTACAAAATTTCTTAACTAACCGTAAGCAGTTTAAATTCGCTAACTCGCACTCTTCAATTTTATCTCCCGTTCTCTCAGGGGTGCCTCAAGGAACAGTTTTAGGGCCCTTAATATTTCTAGTTTACAATAAAGACTTGCCAAATAATATTCAATCTAACATACGTCTATTTGCTGACGATTGCGTCGTATATCGTCCCATTTACACTTGTAACGACAATTTAATTCTACTGCATTACCTTAGTAATATTAAGAATTGGTGTGATACATCGCTAATGTATCTTCATGTCTCCAAAACTTCAGCACTGTCTTTTCACCGCAGAACGACATACGTCCCGCATTGCTATGTAGTTAACTGTTCTAATGTTTTATATGTTCAATCCTATAAATATCTGGGTGTTTCCTTAACACAGGATCTGACTTGGTCAATTCATATTTCGAACGTGACCAACGATGCTAATCGCATGCTTGGGTATAGGCGCCATAAATTACGTGTTTGTTCTTCACTCGTCAAATTGCTCGCATATCAAACATTGGTTCGACCTAAAATTGAGTACACATGTGCGATCTGGAATCCCCACCTATCTAACTTATCTAATACACTTCAATCTGTGCAGAACCGTGCGGCAAGGTTTATTTATTCGGCCTACTTCTACCACACAAGCATCACTAAACTAAAAAGCCGAGCTAATCTTCTACTCGTAACAAGGCGTAAAGTTAAGCGACTGTGCTTGTTCTATAAGTTTTATCATTCACGCATTGCTAAGACAGTGATTGAAGAAGTTCATCGTCCCTCTGACCGCATCAACCACCCATTGACTGTTAACCCAGGAAAGACCCTCACTCCTGCCCATCAGCATTCTTTCTTTATCGAAGCAGCAAAAGACTGGAATGATCTGCCAACCGATGCCGTTGTCATCCCCAGCCCCACCCATTTTCACGAAGCAATCGAAGATATTATGTACTAGAACTCTTTACTGACCACCAATGACATTGTTCTCAATAAATGCCCACCCCTCATGTAAAACCCCTAAATAGGGGCCTTTGAAATATAACAAATAAAAAATAAAAATAAAATTGATGCAAAAAACATAAAACTGATGTGACTGATGGTTTGAAAAATTGCAAAAAGGTAATAATGACTAGATGATAAGAAACATTTCTTGCTGCCCAGCACTGAAGCTTTGGAGATAAAAAGAACTTTGCAATTAGCAGCTAAGTGTGGCATCGAATTGTGCATTTTGAAGAGCAGAGCACGCTCCAAGCAGAGGAACACAGCATTTTCTTATGATCTTGTTCCTGAATGGCAGATACCCACTGCAGCAAATTTTCCAGCCAACATATTGCAAAGTGAAGTATGCTTGAACCCTTCCTACGTGGTAGCATCCTTCACCATAGCACACTCTACACACAAACATGACACCTAAGCAAACACGCTGAAACTGCTTCCAAACTTGTTCTGCAACAATAAAAAGCTTTAAATCAAGAATAACTAGAAAGTCTACAAAGAGGAACATAGTCTGAAATTCAGCTTGCCATATTGAAGAAAAGTCGTGGATGGGCAAGTGAATTTTTTTATCCATGAATTTTTTTTCTTCCCACAAAAATTCAGTGGTCCCTTATTCATTTGTTTATTTATATAACCTTACAGGGCCCAATAGGGTATCGAGGAATAGGGAGGGGACAAGTACAGAGTAAATACAAGAGAAAAATCCAGATAAATACAGAAAAAATGGAAAAATGCATGTGAAGCATTTTGAAACAGAAAAACAACTTTAATATTTAATGGAAAAAATAGTTGCCAGTCACACACTCACAAAAAAAAAACAATAACGTAGTCAAACGTTCGACAAAAGTTTGTTCAGTTAGGCACTGGATCAGATGAAACACTGTCACTGAAGAGTCTGATGAAATGATCTGAAGCTTTGGAACTGCATACAGGTTCATTGTTTATTTTGTTCAAACAAGGAACACATATGCGGTTCCGAAACATTGGATCATTTCATGACTTGATCAGTGACTGCATTTTGTCTCACAAAAGAAAGACAGCATGAAGACTTTCCGATTTAGAAATGCTGCAATTCATATTATTGTTGTCAATTCATGTCATTGTTCATATTAATACGAACATTATTATTATTCATAATATTTTCATAATTCATGTTATTGTCCATATTATTTCATATCAATGTTGTCAATTATTATTTACAGCAGCATATGCCTGATTTCGCATACCCCGCTCATTTATGAACAAAATTGAAACAATAAAGAAAAAAGACATAAAGTTTCAGGACAGTCCATAAAGAGGCAGGGTAAACATGTGCTTGGAAACTACTGAACTAATCTCCAAGTTCTTGCATGATAGGTTTGATATGGTCAGGCCATTCCTGGGATGAAACATTGTAAAGTGCTGGGAAATCTTTGAACCATAGACCTTGGCGAACCTTCCAGATGTTTCTCAGCTCTGTGTGAGACTTACACAGAAAATAAAAGTCAACAGGAGAAAGCATTCACTCCTTTTAATGTAAAACACTATAAAGAGTCTCTAAGGTGGCAATACTGTATAAGAAACCCTATTAAAGGCTAATCGATTTGAAGAATACCTCTTGGATAAGGCACTTTTCTCTTAACCGAGCATTGGAATTCCCAGTTGGGAGGTAATTTCTGATAGGAGGGATAAGAAACTTAGGCTTCTCAGTTTAGGACTTCCAATCTTCCACAATTATGGCTTTGCATGAACAGTGTGTGATACAATCAGTGAAAGTATTCTCAAAAAGAACCAATCTAGAAGACGGTTCTAGTTTACATTGGTAATGTTTGCTAATCCAATGATGGAAGCCAATCTTGAAGATGATGCCATTATCCGCAGCAAGTGCCAGAAGTGACTGCAAGAGCTGTAATACACCACAGATGTCATGCTTTGTTTTGGCAAGTGTGTCTTGGCAGTCAGGCTTGGGTAGTTTATGAAGATTTCTCTGGTTGTGTAAGTGATCACAATTCAGAGTGAGGCACAATTCAGATGTGGCAGCCTTGATGTGCCATTCGATGCCACAGTGTACAAAGAAAGACATCCAATGTGGTTTAAGACTGGTTTTAAGCAGACTGGTGGGCCTGAACTTGCAGGCAGCAATGGCGAAAATGACAGGTGGTGACAATGGGAGAAGCTTAAAAGTAGCCACTGCAAATTGAAATTTTCACAGATGCACTGAGGGCTCAGTTTTTTTGTGTGTACAACCGTAATGGCTCATTTACTATTTGGTTGTATTGATTTACTTAGAAAAGTGGGATCACCACATCATGGCCAGCTTAATGAATGTGACTAGCCCCTTACAAATATTTTCAAAAATTTTGCAAAAAAAACCTAAGCTCTTGGTTTGAGTATTTCAAAACATAGTGACCGCTCATTGCCAGCCTAATTTAACATTTTCTTTTAAGATGCCACGAAACAAAGCCTTCAGAAAATGCTCAGACCAAATCTGCTTTATAACTTACCTATCAGTTAACCCAATGTGGTAATGTCAGGCCATAAAATGGCACTGTTATGAAAGATGACAAATTGGCCCTTTCAATCATCTGCTTTGCTTTCGTAGAAGTGTAAAAGTCGCCCTCCTTATCTGTTCCATGCTCTGAAAGAACTGTGCTTTTAGTAGACAGCCATAGTGTGCGTAAATCTCAGTGGCACGCCCTGTCACGACACTTATAACCGGTTTATGTTTATCATTATTCCCTTTTTGAGAGAACTAAATGAACAAAAACAATTCGGGCACTGCATCATTCTTTGCAGTCCTTGATAGTTTAATGTGCTAAAAAAGTGAACATGAATGAAGAAAATGCCGAAGCATATGTTCTTTCAAGGTTTATAATATGTGGTGTTTCCTTTCAGATGTCTCAAGCCTTGCTGTACTAGGCATGTATTTTGAAAGATTTTAAATACTTTAAAGCATGTTAAATACGAGATCATTTTTTGGCACCTTTTCGTTTTAAACTTTTCTGCTTTAACAGAGAAGCTTTGAATAATCGATGGTGATAACATTTCGTTTTTCAGGGCACAAGGACCAGGCTTGGCCAAAAAGCACCATAACCGATGATGGAAAGTTTGCAATAATCAGTCATTTCTGATATACAATGAATGTGAGCTATGATTATGTTATGTGGCTGTATACGGGCCTAAAATACTGTGCCCTCCTCCTTTTACGGTCAGTGCGGGTTACGCTTGGCGACTAGCCTTACCTTGTGAGGCTAATCGATACCTGTTTTTATAATCGATACCTGTTTTACCCGTTTCATTATGTTTCATTGCGGAACATTCGGCAAAAGTTTGAACTCAGATGAAAAAACTTGATTTTTTATTTAATAGATAAAACCAACACGAAAAAACGCCTGTGAGGTTTATCATTAATTAAAAATATTTAATTTAAAGCACTCAGTGGTCAAGTTAGTGAGCACAAATGAATACAAGACACAATATGCATCTACTAATGTGCAACGCTCGTTGATAGTTAGCGTCTTTAAAGAAAAAAAAAGCGAGTTTCTACGGAACTGGCCCGCAGAAAAATTAGCTATATTTAATGCTGTCTTGTAGGTTCCCTAATAAAGATAAATGAATTTCCTCTTCATAGAATCACAGAAAGGGGCCTACTGATTTCTTATATAGAAGTTCAGGGTATCAGCTTCTATAGTTCTGTCGCTTCATCAGTAATCCAAAGTACAGCCATAAACTGCCCCATTGAAACAATAAAAATTCATCAAGTTTTCGTCAGAGCACTAAGCGACTTCATATGGAAAATAAGTCTAATGCAATCTATATAGCCACTAAATATTATGGTTCTGCTATCTAAAGAAAAAGATATTTCTACACAACACTTCATTATTTTGCCCTTTTTCATTGGAACGTAAATTAAATAATTATTAGTTTATATTCAATATCTCTTCATATAAACCTTGAATGGCACTTCTTCTAAAGACAGAGTGAATTCTGCTTTGTTATCTTGAGCACTTTTGCCGTATTCACCGTACAATAGAGGCTTGTACAGTGAAAATCCTTTTGTTGCTCATACTATTTTCATGGCTACTCGGTAACGCTTCCGACCAGGCAATAAAATCAGATGTCATTGAAAAAGGGGGATAATAAGCTTTCTAAAGTAGCCCACAGTGAGCCCAGTGCATCCGCAAACAATGCGTAAAAAGCGGAGTGGTTGCGGCCGGAGTGGGACCACCACCTTAAGTGCCTACACTATGTGTGCGGTAGCAGATTAACTGCATAAATACCAAAAGCTTTTGGTAAAAGGCTAAATTTCCAGCGATTTCTCGACTAACTGTGCAAGAAAAGTTGTAGCTCCAATACACAGTAAGCTCTAGCTGCAAAAAAAAAAAAAAACAGGCAAGTATTATCAGCCCATACATGTCCCTCTATAACATCAAGGTGAAATGAGACCATAAGACCTGTGCAAATGTTTAGCCACACGAAAGTACTCATCAATGCTACTACTCACGAAAAATAGTACTGCGTTGATTACTGCCAAGTCCAGAGTCTGAACTTAGCTGTGTTATCAAGGAATTGTGCCATACAGCAGAGTGAATGGCTTCTGCACTTTACACAGAATCTGATGGCACTGTATTACCTAAGCCAAGAGTGAGTACGAGTATTCATTTATTTTAAGGCAGCAGCATCAGGCAACTTATTTGCTTCTCAACAAAAAAAAAATAAAACAGAAAGTTTATAACTCAAGCGTGTTATTTTCAAAAGGCTATTGACCCATGACAGGAATGCCATGGTAGTGTTTCCATGTGCCCCAGTGCTCACAAAATGCAAGTTGTGGCATTGTTGAAGCAACACATTGAGCAAATAAAGTGGTCAAACGCGTATAAACAAACACCTGCTTGATTTCTTGAGGAATCCTCTTCCAGGGGAATTTGGCATTCGGCCTAAGTAGCATAATGCAGGTTGATAGTGTTAAGTACACAGCAAGCATACAAGTGAAGATTGTACCTACAGATCATTTTGTAGGAGGTAGATGGCTAGCAGCTGACCATAAGCCTGTGGACTGGCAACGCTATTGTTCGCCTGGGAGACAAAATCATCAAGAGAAAGCGATGTTTCATTCACTCGAACCTATTCACTTATTCAATCGAACTTGCCTTCACTTTGGCGCAGAAAAATGAAGTCGACCGAAAAATTGTGACTGCGCCATACGCCGGTAACACAACTAACTAGCGCGCATCACCACCTTTAATACGACTGCGGCTGCTTGCCTCATAAAAACAGAAACGAGAGATGGGTTGACATCATCGCCACACAGTAAACTTCATAGATGCAGGAAACATGACTTTTGATATTCCTCGCTGCTTCAGAACGCTAATACACAGCATGCTAGATGTTTTAGGAACACACAGAAGAGCGGAATACGGCGTGAAGAAGCGCTGTAAAGATAGAGCGTCGAATTCAATTCCAGTTGAGTTGTTTTGGCACGTTAATCTCGGTGTCATTGTCTGAACTCTTTAGTATTGTGTTTAACAAAGGAAACGGGCAAGGTACTGTTTGAAGCACGACGGCACAGAAAACCTACCGATGGTTTGGAGTTGCATAAGACAGTTGCCAGATTTAGGGATCAGTCTGGGGCTCTTCGATTTTCAGGCCTCTGAGCTAGGATGATAGTTATAGCGCGAGAACAGAACGACGACAAAGAGACAAGTCGTCATTCTGTTCTCGCACTAAAGCTATCGTCATGTCATACTATTTAGCCCTAACTGCCACACTTCCTTGAGCTAGCCAACAGTCAGCCAAAGGTGAGCTAGTTACGGTCTGGACAGGAAATAATGTCGTGGTCACGTGTGTGGGGAACCCGAGACCTTGGACATAGCCTCCTAGATTTTCTTTGCCTGCCGGATGGCGCGAAACGCATGCCATCTATGGCGGCGCTGCCTACGTAGGGGTAAGGGTCTTTGTACTTGGCTTTTGAGATCAGCAACTTTGGCGTTTGCTGATTTCGGAGGCTAGGTCTTTTATTGAAGGGGTTGCTTGTTGAATGAGGGCAAAACGCCTGACATATTCAACTGCGTCACTTACGTAGGTTTAATTATAATTACGTTTAAGCCTTTTTAAAACTTCATTATATTATTTTTGTTGGATATAAGCTCTAAAAACGTAAAAAATTATTTCAAGACATTCCTGCATAAGAAGAGCCACCACCATAGTTATGACGACGGCCGCTTCCCAAGTGACCACCCATAATACGGCAGACAAGGAATATCAAGGAGGCTATGCCTTGATGGAACGAAAAATCAACGCCTCCTAGAGAAACTATGCCTGGAACGTCGCTCTCTTTTCAATTGGGAGCCTCCTGCCAGAACGCAATCTCGGAGGCCATGCTTCCTTCCCTGTGTTGCGACCGGCCGACGCGTGAGACCGCTCACCTCCGTACCGCTCAGTCACGTGACATCTCGGCTGCCCGGAGGCAACTGTGAGAGCATTGCTGTGTTCGAGGGGCGGCCGTCGGAGACGCTCGCCTTCGTACCGAAGGAGGAGGGTAAAATCAAAGGGTAGGGCAGCGCGTTCGCCGCTCACGTTCCAGGCATACTTTTTTTAGGAGGCGTTGGAAAAATATAGGAGAGGCCATGACGTCATAATCGTAAAGCCGCCACATTGCAAACACCCGCACTACCTTCCTAGCGGTAAAGCAGATAAACAGTTTGAAATTTTCGGCGAGCAGCTGCCACGGCGGCCTTGGAAGCGGCGCTGACGGTACAGTGTTCTGAAAACTGTACCGATGGAGTGGAAGCTCGTAGGTATTCTCTGCCGGTAGTGAGTCAATTCACGAGTACTGCTTTTTTTTGGTGTGTTTTTTTAAAGGAAAGCTGTGCCATGCCCATCTGTATACCGCCGGATAAACCTGGTGGCACTTTTCACGTATGTTCGCTTCACTATTGATCAATATTGCATGGCATTTGCATGTGGAGCTCTCATCTGTACACTCCGTTGGTTCTTGCTCATTGTGTCAACTGAGAACACACGCGAACTTTCGTTATTAGTGTTGTAGGCACCGTGTCGCGTTTGTAGAAGCTGTTTCGTTATACGGAAGGACAATAAACTTTTCTAGTTATCGACTAAATGTGTAAGTATTCAACGGTGTGCGCTCGCAGCGTGTTAATTTAGTTGTGTGCGCACTGGAATTATGCTCTTTACGTGCACGATCGCGTATGCAAAACAGTGGCGTCTTCTTACCGACGTGAAGTCAAGCACTAGGCTGGCGTTGCAAGGAATAGCTAAGAAGCAAGTTCTCAAAATCGTGCTTTGCCACACTGACACCACATACTAGCAAAGAACAGCTAATCGGCCCGTAAATCGGCAAATCTGGCAAGAAAAAAAAGGCCTTACGGTGAGCAGAACTCGTAAGTCACTGCTGGTTGAGTTCGAATACGATGATGTAGGGACTGAATGATTTTGGTTACGACACGTACCGGTGCTCTCTGCTGTTGCACAAAAACACTCCACGAAGTATATACTTCAGCAAGCCTGCTCGGCCCTGCCACGCACGAACAGTCTCGGAGTGAGTGAGTAACAACTTTATTAGTCGAAGGGGTGAGGGGTAAGGGAGGCTAAGCCACGAAGGCTGCCAGGCTGTGTTTCTCGATGACTTCTTCCGCTCGTTTCAGGACCCGTGTCTGGATGTCTATGTCGTTGCTGGAGAGAAGGGCCTCCCATTGTCCCTCGGTGGGGGGTGAGCAAAGGAGGTCGGCGGGCGGAAAGGTGGGCTCGCAACATTTTACTGACTATAAGTACGCGCAGAAGCGAACCAGCGCTGAGAGCATGCCGCGGAGCGTCTGCTGCTTTGTTTGCCCCATACTGGTTTGTTTGCCCCATATATTTGACGTCACTTCCCCCACACTTCTCGCAATGCATCGGGATAGGATAGGGCCTCTTCTCAGTTTATCCTTCCTCCATGCCCGAGACCATGGAGGAAGGGAAAAACAAGAGCAGGCGCAACAGCTCCGCGCTCTACGAAAAAGACCCCAGTCGCAGCCGACGTCTATAAATGACTTCAGTTTGCTCATTTCCGCAGCTTTCGCGAAGCAGAATGGCGAGAGCGCTGGATATAGGCCGTCACAAACGCGGTGGGTAAGCGATCGAATTACTCGTGTTCTCCACGTCCGGCCGCATGAGAAAGTGCAGTAGTGTATGTCTCCTGTTATTGTTCTTAGTAGCCTTGACGGAGAACCGCGGTAACTTAAATTATGAAGCTTAACAGAGCGTGGTGCGTGTCGTGCAACAGTAGACAGTTGATGCCATAGAGTTTCATACAATTATTGTATCGTGATCAACATTGCACACGCCGCGACCACGGATAATCGGAAGCGGTCGGCACCTCACAACATTACGAACGTAGGGCTTTGGAGGCTTTAAGTTCCGGCTTCAACTATATAGGAAATGCGAACACGTACGCCACACAGGTAAATCGCAAAATGGTCGCGACCACAATCAGGTTTTTTTCTTGCCGTTGGTCTCCGCGATTGCTGAAGCTATCTCGGAAGCCACGGTTTCGCCTTTCGTTGTACACCGAGAAAGTGGACACGCATGTATCCAATTTCCAGTGGATACAAACTGAAGACAACCGTCAACACAACATTCAAGTAACAGTGCGATGCACAGGAAGCGAAAGATCGATAGAGAATGCAACTGCAAAGACGAAAATTGTCCGAGCCATTTGTGCCGGATTAAGCGAGCTTTGTACCACTGATAGTAAGAAAGAATGCTCGTGTATGTACTTCATCACTCTGGCATCATGTGTGTGCCCAAGTTTAACGCATTTAGGCGTTAAAGAACATACGTCGATGTGTTTGCCTCGAACTCGATGTAGTGCGATGGTTGCTTGCCCTTAAATTGCAGCACACCGAAATAACTGAAAACCCTTTTGCGTATACCCGCAATTCGCTTTCATGAGCTTTCTACTTTTCTGAAGCGAGGTTATATTGACGGCAGAAGCATGCGGGGACCTTGATTCTCAAGAAACCGTTCCTCAAGACCAAGGAAACGGGAGGGCCTATGCACGTTCGCTTGCGGACAACTCTCTTTGCACAAGCCATTTATGGCCGGCGCGATGATGGGGCCACTGGTGGCGGCGTTTTTCGCAGCGCCGTCTGAGCCGAGTATGACGTCTATGGCGGGCAGTTCGAGCGTTGTTCCCGATTCAGTGAACGGCGTGCACGCTTTGAATGCATCCACCGTGTTCGTCTATCGCTTGTTAGAGCGGCGAAAACGCGCTGATGCTGCGGTATAGTAGTCTGGTCATATCGACTGTAGCTCAGCAACTAGTATAGGCTCCGTGTTCAGTCGTTGTTCGTGTCGTCTATTATATTCGCGGGTAAAAAAAAACACAGACACACGTTCGCATATGCTGCACCGTTATCCTAATTTAACAACACAAGATGCGGCTATTCAAGTGGAAAAGGTCGGCTGTGCATCACTGTGAATCTAAGCGGCATTCTGGAGAAAGCGACGTGATCCCGTAAGTAAACGTGGCAAATTTGGACATAATTCGAAAATACCCCTACCTGGGCTGAAGTAATGACTGCAGTCACGGATTGTGCTTTAACGTCCCAAAACCACCATATGATAATCAAAGACATCGTAGTCGAGAGCTCCGGAAATTTCGACCAACTGGGGTTTTTTAACGTGCGCCTAAATCTAAGCACACGGAGCTCAGTCATTTTCGCCTCCACCGAATGCGGCTGCCGAGTGCCTTATCCACTAGACCACCGTGGCGGGTGTTATTCTGCAGCCAAGAACGGAAATAGCCATGGTGAAGCCAGTATTGTGACCGAAGACCAGATTGCGCCGCTGCAAAGCGCCCGAGTCCCGACTACGCTTCCACCTAGGCAGCTGCTTATAATGACAAATATGACAGTTCTGGTCCTCTTCTTCCCGAAGATGGCATGAAAGCTCAATGTACGAGGTCTAAAAGGGCAATCTTATCAATAGCCGTGCCTCATTTACCAAGAAATTAAGCTAAATGTATAACATATGAGCCATGAGTGGGACATTTGCGAAATTATCTCGATGATGTGCGAGTGTCCGACTAAAATTATAAGTACAAGCAACTTGACTAGCTGCAATAAAAAAGAACCTTCCGTGCATCAAGAGACGTAATAAGATGCTGGTCGTCAGTTTCTCTTTGATTGATAGAAACCAAGAACAACCTGGTGTGACCAAGGGAACCACGCGAATAGTTCAGAAGTTCCGTGTTTGGCTGGATAGGTGGTGCCATCCAGCGGGGTACAGTTGAACCAAGTAACAAGCAAGCAGAACCATGGCCTTCGAGATTGCGGGAAATTGTTCAATGGCCGTTGTTACTATGTCTTCATAAGGTTATGGCTCCAAGTTTTCCTTCCTCCATGTATTGATCCAGCCACTTTCACTGTGCCCGCGGCCGTGCTGTAAAGGCGGGCAACGTTGGGCACGGCTACTGTGACATCGGAGAGACTATTTTCCGGCTGTTGATTTGAAGTTCGCTAACACGATGCATACCATTAAATGTTATTTCAAAATAAGAACTTCATTGACACAAACGTAGTACTACGACGTTTCTGAAGCGCTATTTCAACAATCAACAACAACTTAACATTTGCCTCGATTGTCCCTTAAAGGGTTTCTGCGACACTTTTGGACCGGAACGCGTATAGCGATGATTACTGAGACAAATGCAACAAAAATTATGGAAATTGGTGCACGGAATGTGAAGTTATGAGTCCTCAAAGTTCAGAACTCAAGCAGACGACGAAGAGAAACGTTCTCTTTCGCATTTCACTCTCCTGCTGACATCAAAGACCGCTTCCAATCACACCACGCGTTTCATAAAAACCTTCCGGAAATGTCACCTTATTGTGGCCTTTACACAATACCTCGCTACCGCTCTTTTAGACGGCGTTGATGGCATTGTCACTACGAACCACGTGCATCGGGTTTAGACGGGGTCACTTCTCGGCTTGCATGCAAGACGCATTCTACGGCGACGCTGCGCCCACCACCTGTCGCATTCTAAGCTCGCTAAAAACGCGGCATGCGTTCCCACTTATTAGAGAGGCTGGAACTTTTTTCTAGTGTCGTGAGCGGGCGGCGCCCTCCGCGGGCGCAGTGAAATGTGTTTGGATCTGTCCGCCAGTTGGCTCTGCAGCCCGCTGGCACGCTGGCAAGTTTGTGCGCGGCCAGGCCTGTCAGGCGCAGTAGCGAGGTGTATGCGGTATATTTGTGCGTGTGCTGTGCTTGCGCGGTTTCAAACTACTTCGTCCTGATGCTGTGTTGACTTGTGAAGGAGCTGCAAACATCATATATTGTCGGCGTTCACTTTTCTCGTCGGATGTGTGACCATGCCTGCCCGTAGGGGTAGCACGTGCTTTGTGCCACTCTGCAAGGGTGAATACAAGTCGTCAGAGGTAAAAGTGTCATTGTTTCGAGCTCCCACAGATCCTGTTCGTCTGCAGGAATGGTCGAGAAACATCAAACGAGACAACAAGGTACTCAACAATACATGTGTGGTGTGTTGCCGTCATTTTGATGAACGCTACATACAGAGAACATTCAAACATGTCATCAATGGAGAGGTTGTGGAGCTTGAACGCGAACGGCCAGCGCTGACCGATGACGCTGTGCCGACCATATTCCCAGATGCACCTTTGTACTTCACAAAGCATGTTCCAAAAAGAAGGAGAGAGAGACCTCGCTAACCACTATGCCCCACCACCGAAGCGCATGGCTTTAGATGAAGGCATGCCCGACAGTGAACTCACCGAGAGTGTTGATGTACAATCAGCGTCGGAGACTTCTGTTCACCTGTTCAGCAATATTTCACCACCGTCAGCTTTTTGCACCAAAATTGTGCTGACTAATGAGCCTGGGGAATTTCGCTTCGGATGACACATTCGTGGGGAAAAATGAAGAGATGTGCTCGTTCACAAGCACATCACATTCGCAGGGTGCTCGGAAACGACGCAGGAACAGGCTGAAACATCGTTGTGCCGAATATACTGCCGCAACATCGAGGTTGATGCATTTTTCGTGGCCACTGAAAGTGATGCGCTCGCGGCGTTAAAGATAGCTGACGCGCCGTTTCTGCGCCCTGGGTGTGGTATTGAGCCCATCAAGACCGGTCAGTGCACGAAGTTTGGTGAATCGTATTACTCGCACGCATGCTCGGTTACAACAGCAGAAGGGAAACAGTGTTTGCGTTGCAAGTACACCAGGAAGCTTATATCAAATCAGATGCGCAGACAGAAGCAGAATCCCAAACCGAAATTCCGGCAACGAGCTGCCAGGCAATCTGTTCAGCTGTTGCGAACTAGGAGAAAGCTCGCAAAAGCCCAAGAAACGGTAGAAAAACTGCGGCTTGTGAATCAGTTTGGCCGATACGGCTTTCGAGCAAAAAATTTGCGGACTGCCGCCAAAACAGCAGTTGGCTGTACGAACTTGTTTTAAAGCCACGTCAAGAAAGTCGAGCCGTGGCATGGCTTACGACAAGCTGTGGGTTTTGGAATGCATCCTGATGCGGATGAAGAGCCCGCAGCTATATGAACATATAAGGAAGCATGAAATCATGGCATGTTACTAAGCAAGACTCGTTTGGACAAGCACTTGCAGGGATTTAAATGCACATTCGGTTTCAACCCCAAGGTGTTTTCAGCCCTGGAGCAAAAACAAAGGATATGGATGAGTTCAGTCTCCATGGGGGCCTTGTTTTTGATGAACTGAAACTATCCGAGAATATTGCAGTGAAAGCGTGGGGAGAATTGAGTGGCTTTGTAGACCTTGGTAACTTCACTGAACCAGAAGACAAGACTTCTCTCAGCGACCACAGACTCATCATAATGTTTCAGCCTTTCCGAGGTGGGTGGTTTCTGTTAATTACACTCCATTAATGCCACGTGTGGCTTACAAAGAACAAGGATTTGGTTTCTGTCGACTTTTTAATTTCGCATATGTGAAACAAAGAGCCTTGCTTTGTCCAAAACACTGCAATAATTGCTTCGTCTTCTTTACAGGCGGATGGACCCAAATACTTGGCGTGTTTTCTTCTAAAGGCAACGTGAAGGCCCCTCTACTTTCAAAATTACTTCTTGAAGCGACGATACTTGCCGAAAAATCAGGTCTTCGTGTTGATTATTGGACAAGCGACGGTGCACCATGGAACAGAAGTTTTTGGAAGCTGCTTGGAATAAAGGGTAAGTTGCCTCATTCTGTACATCTTTGTAAAACAATGCTATTCTTGCCTGCATTAGCTTAAATAATTTTCTTACTGGTTGCAGCGTCATCAGTGGAAATTATATGAAAGGCTCCCCATCCTGTTGATTTTGCAAGACACCTACACATGATTTCCGACTTTCCACACCTTGTTAAGTGCGTGCGGAATGCCTTTGTTTCCAAAGGATTACAGATCCCACAAGGCCACGTCCATCAAGGAGGCTCCATCAAGGAGGTCAGTCCTATCAAGGAGGCTTGGAAAAATGACAGAGAAGCCATCAGACGGAAAGTGATGCCACATATAACACAAGCACATGTCGAGCCAAATGCTTTTGAAAAAATGCGCATAAACCTGGCATACCAGCTGTTCAGCGAGGAGGTCCTGAAAGGACTCTTTTTCTACAAGAGTGATCTGCAGGAAAAGTTCCGCATAGTCGAGCCTACTGAGCACTTTGTAAGGCTTATGGAGAAGTTGATTTTCATCATGTCGTCGCGAACACCACTCAGAGGTCTTTAATCAGACTCAAAAAGTGCAGAGTTCTTGCAAGAGTTCATTATATTTTAGGCGAATGGGAGGAGCATGCAGCAAAGCATGGTGGTGGTTTTCTGAGTGCAGGGACTGCCCTGGGGCTTCGTGTAACACTGAAAAGTACACTGTCTCTTTTGGATTATGCCACTTCCAAGCTTCAATATAAGTACTTGCTTATTGCGAACCTCAGTCAGGACAAAGTAGAGAACGTCTTTGAGATTGTTCGTCAGTCATTCGTATGTAATGATCATCCGACTCCAGGACAGTTCTTGATCATTATTAATAACCTCAGCGTCTATAGCTTAGCAAGACCACACAGGGGTGGAAATTCTCAGCCTGAGCTGATCAGTGCACTCTTGGGGCCGTCTGACGCATCTACGCAAGAAGCTGGTAAAATGACAACTCTCGTGGACAGGCTTTTAGATGAAGGAAATTTAGCAGATGCCGCAGATATGATGGAGAAGCACAGCTTCTTGATTCATCACAAGGACTTTGTAGAAAAGAATAGTGACAGCCGATTAATTTATTATGGAGCTGGTTACGTTGTACGCAAGACCATGAAGGAAATATCGTGTCTCGAGTGTGCATCATCACTATGCATTCTTCCTGTTCAGGCCACGTTGAATAGTAACGCTTCACTAACTCAAGCATTTGATCATGGTGGCTTGCTTTACCCATCGAAACCACTTGAACGCCTTGTGACAGAACTTGAGAACGCATTTACTGTTTTTTTTTCAGTCGCAACCAGCTGCATGCTGAGAGCATGACCTGTTTTCTTAGCTTTATCCAAGGCATTGAACTCAAGATGGTTGGCTGCCAAGTTCACGGCCGGGAAGTGACAGCAAACATCATCAAATTTTATGCTCTCACGAGGCTGCATTTTCTCGCCAAAGCCTCCAACAAATCTAGAAATTTGCAGAGGCAAAAGCAAAAGCTTCTGAAGATGATGCGGTGCCAGTGAGTGTCGAGTCAAGTTCAGTGTTTCACTTTCGTGTTGTGAAAAGTTATACAATAAACCGTAAAGATGTTGCATGTGCTGATTTCTGACCTACTGTGTTCTTTCAATATTACTTTGACGCTGTTAATGGGCTGTCTTCAGCAAAAACGTGGGGGACTAATGGTACGCGGTTTGCAGACCAGGCGCCGTAACGTTTTGCCCAGTTTCACTTTAAGCTGTTTACTTAGGTTGTCGACAATGTGGGCGCTTGCGTAATTAGTGCCGCGGCAACGCCGAGGGCGCTTTCATTTTGAGACACTAAAAAGAAGCGTAGGTACAAGGCAGGATACCTATTTTGCGCAGCAAGATCGAAAACTTCAATCACGGCCAACAGAGCTACAACGTACGCAGATTCAGCAAGCAACATTCGCGTACTTTTCAGCCGAAGCCAGCAGTCTTTTGAGCTAAATTCGCGTTGATGAAAGGGCCAAGGAGCCTGCCAAGAGTGAAATGAAGGAAACAACGCTCATTTACCAAAGTGCAGAACGGCAAGATAGCGCGCGCAAGCGCCCGCGCTGAATGCGTGCCAGCGAGCGGCAGCGCCACCTACCCACAGGATCGAGAAATGCTACACCAATACTCGATTGATATGTGGGGTTTAACGTCCCAATACCACTATATGATTATGAGAGACGCCGTAGTGGAGGGCTCCGGAAATTTCGACCACCTGGGATTCTTTAACGTGCACCCAAATCGGACCACACGGGCCTACAACATTTCGTTACACCAATACTCCGCCGCTCCGGACACTAAAAAAGCGTTCTAGCCTCTGTACATTTATGGTTGCTGGCGTATTGTAGCCTCAATCGCAGGCTATAAGTGTTGTGTTCGTTGTTCTGAAAATACATCATTTATAAAAAGGAATAATTTGTTTCCGAAGTATATAAAAATGTTTTTGCTGTTTTTAGTATTCACTCGTATGGTCTGGCTACCCCAATATAAATATTAGACGCTATTTCTCACGTCAAGCCAATCAAAAGCGAACGGTGTTTGTCGTGACATCACATGACACGACGTCACTTCCCATAACAAAAATAGCCGATGTGTGTCGCCATAGCCTAAAATCAAGGTGAGGGAAGTGAGGTGGCGTTCCGACACCATAACACGTTCGACGAGACGACCACAATGGTTTCTTGGTGTCACAGGTGCATAGTGGTGGCCACGCCCCATCAAAGACCTTGACTTGAGCGAATATGAGCGGCACTGTCAGAAAGGGTGTGTGTGTCCCGTGATTCAACAGCACATTCTGGACCCATTGCCAGATTTAGTCAAAACGCACACTTTATAGTGAGCCACCCAGCTCATTCGCAAGATATCTCTTGCCCTGTCTGTACAGAATGTAATAAATGCTCTGTTAAGTTTGCCATCCTACTCCTGAGTGCACAGGCGTTTTCTTTTTCTGTCTCTCTACACCCCTTTTCTTGCCCCTATTTCCCCACCCCCAGTGCTGGGCAGCAAACTGGATGCCAAGATATGGTGATCCCCCAGCCTTTCTTTCTCTCTCTCGCCATCTTACTGCCGTGGCATCTTCATCCCGGATATCCGATGTCTTAAAAGGCCGGTACAAACAGATAAGTTAAAGAATAAAACAGACGGGGAATATTTTCTGCAGCGTGTTCAGACGCTGCATATAAGTGGTCATCTTTGAAAATTATCAACTTTAACACCACGGACAGGTGATGATATACCCTGAGTAGGTTCGAGCATGTATTATGCCTCGATGCTTTTAATCTTCATTAAACTTCTCCCTTTCAATTTCATCCTTCGGGGCTTTGTGTAGTTCATCTAACGCGCTGCATTCGTGCTGCACTTCTACCACTTCATTTCTTCTGTATATACGCCCTGTGTAGGGCACGATTATAGGCTGCCATTTTGAACTGATAATGATGCCGTTTTGCATCCATATGAATACTCGAATAGTGCTACGGTGAACTCGCATGCATCAACACGCTGGGCCAGTACATTCAACGTCGTATGACCATACTCATTGCTAATTACGACATAGAAAGCCAGCAAAAATTGATTTTAAGCCAAAGATGGCAGTGTCTATGCTTTACTCTAACTGTTAAATTTATTTTTTGTCAATTTGTCTAATAGGTCATTTCGTGCCGCTGCCGCCGAACTTGTGCCGCTGTTCATAGTGGTACTCTCGGTCTCTGAAGCTGGATGAAGATAACTAAGAGGCCTGGTTTTTACTGGCTACATAAAATATGAAACGAAGCTATAAACCAAGATGAAAAAAAGACAAACCTGTGAAAAGTCAGTACTGGCGCATAAATGGTGCGCCGATTGCGCCGATGAAAAACGTCGGCGGAGGCGGCGCGCCGATCAGTTCGCGTCGGTGGCGGCGGTGCTACAGTGTACTAGAAGAGGGCAGTGGGCTTATTCCCCGGCGGAGGGTATGCGGTGGGGTGGCTCCACAAACGTCGCCTGTGTGTTTCTCTCTTCGCCCAGGCGGCGGAAAGTGCTGGCCAGCTCTTACGCAGCAGCAGTTATCGAGCGATGTGGTATTGCTGTGGCCGTTGTAGCGCCGAGTTTTTGCCGTCGGCTGTGAGCCGTACACACCACTCAAGAAATTGGTATGTGCTTTAGTGCCTAAGCCATGCCGCAATATCGGCAAAACCACTGCTACACGCCTGGGTGCCAAGCAGGCTATGTGTTCGAGAAGGGTGGGCCGAAGCTGTCGTTGTTTGGCGTCCCGAAGGATGAGAACAGGCGTAAACAATGGGAGAAGAACCTGCGCAGAGCGGACAAGCCCCTGGAAGACACCAGCGCAGTGTGCCAGCTCCACTTCGAGCTGCGTTATGTGCTCACAGACTACACTCTAAAAAAAGAGCGAGTAAAAAGGGTGTCTTCTTGTCCCACAACAATAATCGTCATTTATATTGTGTTTCATCCTTGCGCTATCGCCCGGCGCCCGGTACATTCCGGTCACGATCGGCATGCCCATTATCAGGCTTACATTGCATTCTCGATAGGAAAGTGGCCAGCACCGAGTTTTCAAGAAAGAAAGCGCATGCAAGCCTTATGACGATTATTGCTGTGGGACAAAAAGACACCCTTTTTACTCGATATTTTTTTTAGAGTGTATGTGCTTATTATTGAGGGAAAAGAAGTGCGGATACCTCGTGGGAGACCCATTCTCCGCGCTCGTTTATTCAGACATAAATACACAATTCACTCGTTTATTTGAGACATAGATACACAATGTGAATTATGTCCTGACGAGGCCTTCACCTCAGACAACGCCGTGCCCCAGACTAACCAATCTCCCTGCCAGCCAGCTTATAGAATGTTTTTAGTAAACATTCCTTAAAATGAAAATGAAGGAGTTTGCTATTTTTTCCTGACGGCATGACGGTGGCTGTAATTCGAGAGGCCATGTCAAGAAGAATTCAAGCAATATTGTTTTATTCTATTTTTTCAACAAGGTGAGCCAGTTGATATCATTGATGACATCACGGTATGCTGCTGAAACTTTCCGGCCAGGCTCTTTGAAAGAAGAAACCCTGAAGGACTTCCTGTCGTACCTTGATCAGTGGGAAAGGCATGACAAAGAAACTGGTGGGTTTTCAAGTGACTCCACTGCAGCCGGCTTGCGTTGATGATTGATTGATTTGTGAGGTTTAACGTCCCAAAACCACCATATGATTATGAGAGACGCCGTAGTGGAAGGCTCCGGAAATTTCGACCATTTGGGGTTCTTTAACGTTCACTTAGATTGAAGTACACGGCTCGTCACTGTATGAAACCGTATATTTTGTGGGGTACACCATCCTTTTGGGCTCGGCGAGGTGTTATAATGGGGAAAATACGATGTGGCCTGAACAAATGTAGTGTTTGTCAAAATGTGCAAAGAATTCAAGCTCCTCCGATCCCAAGAAAAAAATCATTAACTGCGTCGCACTAGAAAAAAGCAAGCATATTTGCATAAGCTACCATCACACTGACTTTCGACAAATGTATCGCAAAAGAAAAAAAAAGGAAATAACGGTGAACCGAGAACAACATACACTCTCAGTACAATCAAAGGGAAGTCAATACAAGCAATTCTGTTATAAATATCGAAGAAACACGCGTCGCGACTTGTACGAGCGGCCAGCGGCGAGCAGCTTCTGCAGGCGAACTCTACGAGCGAAAACTCTCGGTGGCGGCGCGCCGACCAGTCAGCACACACCTCTAGGTAGTAACACATTTGCCTAGTCTTCGTACTTTCTGGCGGCGAATCATACTTGCGGCTTCGTTTGTTGCTGTGTTTCGGTTTTGTTTTGAAAGAAAGATTGAACCCTTTTGAACTTCGTGACCCGATTTGGAAAGTAAGTGTGCAAAATAAAATGGTGAAGCTCAACCGCTGAACATTTGCTAATACTTGTTTTGTAAGAAAACAGCCCCAAGCCACACGAACACTAACGGAGCCAAAACCAGGCCAGAAGTACGAATATTAGACAAATGTGTGTACTACCAACGCCTCCTAGATTTCCCATGTCTGCCGGATTATTGGCAGTCACTAGGAAAGCGGCGTTCGTCGGAACTACAGTAGTGGCGCCACTAAGGTAGGGTTGTCTTTAAGCATTTTTTTTTACGTTTTTGAAGCTTATATGCTACAAAAATAACGTTAAAAGTTTTAAAAAGGCGTAAACGTAATTTTGATTAACACTACGTAAGTGACGCCGTCATTCAGAAACAACTTTTTTTATACAAGGCATCTTCTGAAATTAGTAGCAAACGCCAAAATTGCTAATCTCAAAGGCCGAGTACAAAATTCTTACTCCTACGTAAGCAGCGCTGCCATAGATGACCGGCGTTTCACGCTCATCCGGCAGGCACAAGAAATCTAGGAGGCGCTGGTACTACCATGGTCCCTCAATACTTTTCACTGGTCATGAAACTCCCGCGAAAGTTTCATATAGAGACAAAAGTGGCAAACAGAGGCGCCACCGTATACAAGAGGGCATTGATCTGCCGCGCTTGGTAGGGCAGGTGCGCGTTCGCAGAAGCGTTTGCCGTCAAATACACTTCTTCAGATACTTTCCTTCTCCGTGTTCTCGCTAACAAATCATAGCAGTGATTAGTATTGTCAATAATGTACATGATGCGCGTTGTCAAATTGCCCAAGTCATTGATTGCTGGCAATGTTTTGACTGAGAGTATCTGTCAAGTGACGGATGTGTTCGTGACATTTTTTACATTTCTCGATTTCTGTATAGTCGCTTTCGGGCTTAAACCAAACACTTTCTTTTCTTTGTCCACTTAGATATCTCTTTCAATTTTTTTCATTGATTTGTGGGGTTTAACGTCCCAAAACCACGCTATGATTATGAGAGACGCCGTAGTGGAGGGCTCCGGAAATTTCGACCACCTGAGGTTCTTTAACGTGCACCCAAATTTCAATTTTTTTTATGTGCGAAATATTTCTGCCTAACGGAGATAAATTGTGTGCCACTTACCTAGCAGTGGGTAGCATTTTGAACTTTGCAACAACGCTGCGACTTGCAAGGAAATGTGGGCGAAATTCTCGGCATATTTGTTTGCTGCAATTACTGGCAATTATCAAGAATTCCAAACTGCCATGAATGAGCACAGGTACATAGAGTTTATTTAAATCTGCGTGGATGAAACTGTGGATGAAAAGTTGGGAGATAGAGTGAATGACACAAAAAAAGATCACTGAAAAAAAAATTTATGCCCCTGGTTTTCTCCCTCCTCTGGCCGGACAGGATGGGCGATCACCAGCACGAAACAGTTTGTTTTGTTCGCGCGTAAAAAAGTGCAGACGGCACTTAATAAAAAAGTGCACAACTTCTGCCGTGGTGCTCACAAAATGTGTTCCACAGCCAACACTGGCCGAGGAAGTGCGGTCGTCCAGCAAGATGTTTTCAACAATGTTCATGTAGACATTGGCACAGGCTATATTGTCTATGGTGTGCATTTCAACATGTTCCTCCACAATTTGCAAGAGGCGCAATAGTTACTCCGATGGCACTTGCAAAAATCCTCTCGTCTTAATTGCAGTCAATGCAGTTGGCTCTCGGGAGTTGCTTCTAAGTGTTTGGAGGCAGTCCTTGCAGCTTATTTTCGCAAACGTCTTATATTTTCGCAAATATCATGAAAAAAAAACGCCAAGGTATCAATCTGAAACGTAAATATTTTTTCATACCACAATGGCAAGAGTGAGAAATTTGAAAAGTGAAAAAGCAGAATAGAAGCTCGTTGTATATCATACGACCAGACGTGCATGTCATTAGCATCAAAGGGCTAGACAACATTCAGCACATTTCCATACGATGGAGAGACACCCTACGAGCAGCGTTGGTGTGCTATTAAAATGTTTACCTGATTAACAGTAGGTTCTTTATGTTGAAAGAGATCCTGCATATTTAAAAGGAGACGTGGACCATCCCCTTCAACTGAGGCTCGCTGTGGCGGACGGATCAAGTTGTTCACCGAGAGCAACCGGTAAATGAACAAAAATCGCTGAACCGTAGGCTGTCCCCCTGCTCCAGCAACATGCCTTGCTATGCCAAAAAACCTCTGAAAGAGAGAAAAGTGCAAAGAAAATGTTTTCAACTAGCGAAAACGTTTAAATTTACCTCGAGGTGGTCTTGTCCAAAGTTTCCAACTAAAACGTAGCAAAAGCCACATTTCAGCAGCTTTTCAACAAGCGTCACTGTGCTGTGCAAAGTCATTCTCAGAGCATTGCATGTTGGCTTGCTCAGAAAGAAAAGTTGCTTTTGCTTTGGTAAACTCTGGTTGTGAGTGTGCCACCTGTCAAGCCACTCGATGATCTCCTTCAGTGTCTGAAAAACAATCTGATTTTATTGGAACTTCAAAGGAAGCAACCATAGCTTTGAAATATTAGGGCTTACAGCAATGTGTTCTGCTTCATTATACTGCAGATCTTGTGGCCTCTTGGAATTTAAGCAGTTGAATAGAATATTCGTTCGTCTCGCAAAATCCGAGGTTGCTTTGGAGCCACGAAGTTTCACAAATTCTTCTCTACTGCGATAGAAGTCTATTGCTGAAGCGGTGCTTTCACTGAAGAGCTGAAGGATTTTAGAGAAGTTATATGGCAGAGTGCTGTATTTTCATGAAGGAACAGCACTTTTGATACACACTAATAATTAATGACACATACTAGAGCAGACTTGCCTGGACAGCAAGTTTCACACTCAGTTTTTGGAAAGCGTAAGCTATTGCACAGCCCGAAGTCCAGCTTGCTGCTCCTCGTAGTCTAGCAGAGCTTCAAAGTGGAAATGCTGTACTTCTTTGTCACCAGGCAACTGTTACATTAAGAAAAAGCCTGTGAGACAAAACAGCCAGAGCACTGCGATGACTTATCTTAAACTGTGTTTTACCCACCAGGAATTTTCCAGCCTTCAGAAGGTTATTCCTGATGCACTTGAAGATGTGAGGTGGGTCAATTATGACCTGAATGACTTCGGAGGAGTCACATGGATGCTCAAATGACGTTGATACTCTGGCGAAATCACCGCTGACACCTAAAAGCAAGACATTTCTATTATTAAGATCACATACTAGATAACATGAGGATAAATAATGTCTACAAATATTTACCCAAAGAGTTCAATGCTGATCGGTTCGAAGTAGAGTTATCGCAAGTGACTGCATCCACAACGACACCGGAATTCGACAGGAGTACAAGCAATGCAGAAGCAGTTTAGCAATAGCAGAGCCTGGTGCAGCCCCTGACGTGCAAAACGCTCTGACAGTCTGCGACCAGCCACCGAGGAATGGTCGGAAAGGGAACACTAGCACATGGTCACCATCTTTCACTTGGTCAGTAGGCTTCGTGCGCTCCGCTAAGTCGACCTTTCCAAGCAGTGTCATATCCGATTTCTTTACATGAAGGCTCCTTCTCACGCCCATCTCGTCAAACATCAGGACCCCTAAAGAAAAAAAATATTTCAGCTGTTTACCTAAAGTCCAGAAAAATCAAATGCAAAAAAATAAAAATTGATACCTCGGTGCTCTCTCTCTGGAATATTTCTCACTTTGTCTTTGAGGATGGCAAATAAATTTTCATCAAATCCAAAGCCGGCCTTCAGATTTTTTAGGTAGGAGTAGAGTGTGCGAGGGTGTGGTAGAGGCAGAAAATTATTCTCGTGACGAAATGTATAAACTGCCGTCAATTTGATTTTCAGAAGTAAACAGTCGTAAAGTCATTCTTTTTTATACCTGCAATAAGTAAAATGCAGATTTTTGTGTTCACGGTTCAGCGACAGCACCAGCAAACAGCACTATCAAAGTAAAACAAAATATTGCACTTTGGTCCACGGCATCACTTTTCAGTTTCTATCATTATCTAGAAAGAAAATGCGCACACTCATAAAACCGCACTTCACATAAAACCCCAAACACACTTCACAAACGGGATCTTACCGTGCTGCTTTCGTAGACTTCATATTTGCCTTCATGATGCACTGGTCTATAATGAGCTTTTCGCAGTCTGACAGCTTGTGAATATCTCTGTACATTCTACCTTTTTTAATCGCGTGCGCCTCCGCTTTTGCGAGTTTCCGCTGGCATGATTGAAGCTGTTGCTTTACGCTGCGAAGTTGCGCCTTCAATCTCTGCAGCTCCGATGCTGAACAAACTGGGACCTCTGTTTGACACTCTGCATCAGCGAAGCCTGGGCGATTCTCAGTTCTTACAACATCTGCAAAGACTGACAAAGAGCAAATTTCATAAAGGAAGGAGCCAATTTTGTTAACGTATAGAGAGCGAAATTTGTTAGCGTAGTGAGCGGTTAGGATACTTGCAAGCTTTGTGCCAGACTTACCGTCGATTTCTTCGTCGGCTGCAGTGGAGACATCCGTATTCGCAACTGTCGCATCACAGTCTGGAGAAAGCTCTCGCGGCCTTTTTACAGGTGGGCGCTTTGTTAGTCCACGCGAACGCTGTTTTGGTTTGGAGAGATAAGCAGGCAAACCTTCGAAAATTCTTAGCGCGGCGCCTTCCACCAGTCTTGGCCGATCTCGAGGCAGTGAAAGGATGTTCCCATTCACTGTACACACGTCCACACGTACGATGTCACTTGCATCGAAATGTTTTTCGCACACGCGAACATACTTCGCGTCGAACAAAAATCCGACAGTCTCCTGTCGCGGGATTGCATGTTTCCACCTGTCGCGTTGTTCTGCGTCGGCTGGTAAACAGAACAGGGAGACTTTTTCGACGTTGCTCTTGTATCCTGAGCGACAGCCCGGCACACAGCAGGTGTTGGGCACCACGGTCACGACGAGGTGACCGCGAAAAAAGAAAAAAAAAAGGTGCAAGCAGCACAAACAACACCACTCCGCGCTCACACTCGGCTAATGGCGGCCAGCAGCAGGCGGCTTCCTCGTCCCCCTTGTAGCTACGCCAGTGCTGCGGCGCGAAAAGTGCGGGCGGTATATGAAGCTCTCCCATTGAGTTTCGCGGAAGTTTCATGACCAGAAAAGTATTGAGGGACCGTGGTACTGCCCATCATTTCCATGCTCGCTGAAGCGCCGTGCGTCGCAGCTCTCATAGACACTAGCGCCAGAGTTCCCTCTAGTATATATTAGGAAACTCTATGGAGCCATCCGTTCAGCTCTTGCTGATCCACCAGGGCTGGGCTAGAGTTACTGTATATGCTACCTTTAGAAAGCATATACACTAACTCTAGGCTTGGCTAGACAGCAGCACCTCCCATTCCTTCCACGTGCAGTGTTCTTCGTCAAGCCCTCGTCGTGCAAGCTGAAGTGCCGGCGGCGGCCAAGGAGGATTAAAAAAATAGGAGTGGAAATGATTGCACAGAAGTGAAGCCGTTCCTCTGGCAAGAAGGCGGCTGTGGCGGCCATCTTACTAGAAGCATAATAAAGTATCGCTGTTCAGTGATTAAAAACGAAGTGTTTATCTCGCACGCCCAACGAGTTTAATGTGGGAACTTTTTCGGGCCACATAGTGCTCCAAGTGCGTCTTAAAGTTACTAGTTTTCCACAGTGAGCCTCTAATTGGAGGCGAAGTTCTTTGAAGATTCAGCCATCCATACTTATTTCTGTGTGTCCTTTCGTCAGAAACAACTATCCTTTAATATAGAACTAACGTAGCATTTACATAACGTATCAAAGCCACTTGATCTTTAAGTGGGCACTATCAGAAAAGAGCATGTTTCCGCCATCTTGGCAGTGGCAATAGGTGGCTTCACTTCTTCTAACAAGCCATCGCAGGAACTTCCACTCCAGCAATTTTTCTTTAATCCTCCTTGGCGGCGGCACACATTTGATGTGTTGAGTGGTGCTTCGATGTGATGCGAAACGTTCTGTCCAGCCCGACGCTCCTTGTTCCCATAGAGTTTCTCAAAATTAACTAGAGGGCACTCTGACGATGCGATTGTTCAGCGACCATGGGAATGATGAGTAGTACACACATTTGCCTAGTCTTCGTACTTGCGGGCGGCGAATCGTACTTGCGGCTTTGGTTATGACTGGTTACGGTTTTGTTTTGAAAGAAAGAACGAACCCTTTTGAACTTAGAGACATGATTCGAAATAGTAAGATTAAAAAAATAAGGCTGTGAAGCGCAAACGGTGAACATTTGCTAATTTATGTTTTCGTGAAAAAACAACTCCAAGCCACAGAAACACACACGGAGCCAGAGCAGGACAGAAGTACGAAAATTAGACAAATGTATTTCCTTCCTCCGTGGACAAATGTGTGTACTACCCATCATTCCCACACTTGCTGAAGCACCGTGTGTTGCAACTCCCATAGACACTAGACCCAGAGTTCCCTCTAGTAAGTATTGTGGGAAACTCTATGCTTGTTCCCTCCCGCCGAATGTGGCTTCGTCAAACACGTGATTATCCCGCGACGGTCAAAATGGGTTGCGGTGTGGAGATGTGGTGTGGCGAACGCATGTGTTGTGCGTCGCTGTGATGTGAAACATTCTATCTAGTTCGCTGCTCCCTGTTTCCTCCCATTGAAAGACCACCACTAATCATACCGGCGAAGAGCTAATGAATCGGCGCAGCGCCGACAAACACGTGCCTTTCCCGACGTCGACAAAAGGTAGCGCTACCTGTTGGGTTGGCGCAGGCGGAGTGTGGCGGTGAAATACAAAAGTGAAACCACCTTTACAAGGCGTACATGAAGACTAAAATGTATTTATTCGAAGTCTGGCAGTTTGGGCTATTTGATATGACATGATAGTTAAAGTGAGAATAGAACATCCTTGTTGTCCTTTTGTCGACGTTCTGTTCTCGCGCTATAACAATCATAATGTATTTATTTGTTCGTCTCGAATAATTCGAAATTTTTATAAATTAAATTTGATTCAAAGCATAATTCGAATTCTGGATTATTCGTTCAAATATTTGAAGCATGCGAATATTCGCACAAGACCAATTTACGGCCATAGCATAGCCCTAAAGACAGCTTTGACTCAATTCTAAAGTGGGATGCAGTGAAGCATTCAAAAATACAAAGGGGTTATTTTAACACAACAGTGGATCTCCATGTTGAAACAAAGCAGCTTCGCCGCAATGCGACAGTACAGTGGGGTGAAGTCTATACATATAAGTATAAAAAAAAAGATTGTGAAGTGGTTACTGCCAATTGGATGTTGTCTGTACAGTAAAAGCTCGTTAATTCAAATTCTACGGGAACGCTGAGCAATTTCGAATTAAACAAAATTCGAAATAATGAAAGTGAGCAAAAATGGGTGGATTTCGGGGGTGGGGGCACGAAAAATATTTTATTGGCCAAAAAAGTCGGTGATGAGCATCTGCTTCTTTTCTCTGAATGCCACAGCTGCGGCTCCCTGTTCCAGCGCGCGGACGCGGCGCAGGGAATCCTCTTCACCCTCTTCAAAGCTGAAGAAGAGACGCGCCACATTAAGTGCCTCCATCACCGCAGAAGCTGACGGGCGCACAGGCGCTTCGTCATTTTCGTCTTCCTCACCTTCTGGCTCTTCAGCATCAGGCTGCGTGCGCACTGGCTACTTGAGCGATAATGTCCTCATCAAACAGGGCACCACACACCGATGCACTGGTGTCAACTTCAACATAATCGGCAAAACGTACGCCCCGAAGAGTGTTGCGCAATGCCACTGGCATGAGCTCCTCAGCCCCATCCACGTCGACGTCACAACTATCCTGCGCACTTCCAGCTGCAAATCCACTGTGGCGGAAACAGTTTGCGATTGTGGTCGCGGTCACCTGTTCCCATGCGCGCACCAACATGGCAGTGAGCAGCGAAATGCCGAAGTCCTTCCTGTCGCCCGCGCACAAAATCATTCGTGAACGAACAACGTGCTCGAGGAACAAAGCGACGCTGCCGGGAGCGGCCTAGGACTGCTAGGACTACTCCGCCGACTCCTCAGCGTCCCGTGGGTCCCGCGCACAAGAGGCGCCAGGCGCTGAGATAGCGGAAGGGCTACAAAAAAAAAAAAATTGCTCCCTGGATTTTGGAGGCCATACTTTGCTCGCCCTTTGCTTGGAGGCCACTTGAA
The DNA here is from genome assembly GCF_013339725.1 of Rhipicephalus microplus. NCBI lineage: Eukaryota > Metazoa > Arthropoda > Arachnida > Ixodida > Ixodidae > Rhipicephalus > Rhipicephalus microplus. The sequence continues at coordinate 59,396,561 of NC_051172.1, forward strand.
GCTTGAAAAAACTGGTCGTGCCACCTATCGTTCGACCGTAAAAGCTTCCACTAGTGTTTGACGATGATGACGCTCGGCGGCGCGCGCTTCGAATTATCTGTACAGGCAGCAATTACTGTTCGAATTAACGAATCGTTTTACACATGGTCTCCTATGCACTGCGGACCGGACTGCGGCGACCATTTCGAATTATCTAAAATTTATAATTAACGAGGTGTGAATTAACGAGCTTTCACTGTATTTGTCTTTGGGAAGTTCAAGTACTTCGAATAGTAGAAATTTCAGTGCAAATTGAATCGAATAGAAACACTAATTGAAAAATATTCGAAAGTTTGAATATTCGCACACATTTAGTTTACAGACAAAGTAAAGACATAGATTGCGTGAGGTCTTCTGGTTTTTCATACATTACATTACAGAAACACTTGACTTGCAAAATTGTACATGTTACTGATGAATTGCACAGTTGAAAAGCACTGAAAGCTTTAAAGTAGACGGCTGTTAATTAAATGCCAATATGTTCTCATGGCAGGTTCAAGAGTGGAAACAAAGCACCCCAGGTGGTCAAAATTTCCGGAGCCCTCCCCTACGGCGTCTCTCATAATCAAAATGGTGGTTTTGGGACGTTAAACCCCACATATCAAAATCAAGAGTGGAAACAGAGGCATGTGTGCAGTGTTTACACAAGGTGTTGCTTTGTCAGAGGGTGAAAGAATGCAGTTTGGCAATGTGCGTACAGAAAGTGTTCTTTGTCATTACCTGTAAATAATGAATTAATAAAATGTAAAATCTCAACCACAGCACATGAGCTTCAATTATATGTTCGAAACATGCGAGCACAGTAGATGGAAATCTCTTACTTGCTCCCTTGTTCGCTTGCCTTTTTGTATCTTGTGAAGACGAGTGTGAATATTTATGGCTCAAATGGCAGATTACAATCCTAACGCGGGTGATGGTTATTATGATTGTAAATCTTCACATTCCAATTACTATGAAATGTGTCAAGTTCTTCTATACCACCTATTATGTAATGACAAGTACGTATGTGCAATCTGAAGTCTGTGATAAATTTGGATCTGAGAAAAGATTTCTCATTGCAGAATCATGTAGGATATTTTTTAGGCTTGCCCTAAACAGTCTTCTTGTAAAAAGGAAATGCACGACAGTGCTGTTGTAACAAGCTTAAGGAATGCCAAAAAGTAACAAGTTTATATTAACGGCTGTCTTGGAAGTTTTAGCACCTTGAAGAGCCACTTGGGAGTTTACCAAAATCATCCACTCTTTATTGAGAGTGTGTGTAAAATGAATATTTTTTTGTTTCAATAATCACACTAACAAGAGTGAAATCTACAAAAGTGTGATAGGGAAATGGGATCTGTGTTTGGATTGCAAACCAGAGGCAGTGACAGTAGCAAGAATGATGGGATGGCAGACCCAGCATATTTTTTGGAATCTACTTTAAACAAGAGAAGAAATGATTATGTAAGCCCAAAGCAGACACAGCAAAATTATATGACTACATGGTGAGCTGGCTTGGGAACTTCTACCTGTCTTCTTTTTTTTTGTTGTTTTTAGGATTTTCTGAGAGTTTTTAGGCTGTGTTCTCTCTTCTCCAGGTAGCAGTAGTACATTTGATATTTACGAATAAGCATAAGTAATTTGTCTTCTTTTCTCTTTTGTGCCCTTTAATTGAATCCATGATTTAACCATGTTATTGGCTGTAGATAGAACTTTGCTACGTAAAGGTTTTTGTTGTTGAAAATGCAAGAGGGAGTTTTTCCTCCATCATCGCACAGTTTTAATTGTGATACAATGAGGGATTACACGCACTTTGCAATTTCAGATTTATTCTGCTGCACTTCATGTGCTTTTAGGAAGAATGCATATAGTCGAATCTCAAAGGGTGGTATGAAGCCACGGTCTTACTAAGCTTGACGGTAAACATCTCCCTGAAACACCTCTGTGTCTGACATTTACACCTAATCTATTCCAATACTTCAAGTGTAACATGCGCTGGTGGACCCATATGAACATAGTACTAGAATCAGCAGCAAGCCTTGTTATGATAACTGGCATGTCTTTTTGATAAAGTCTACTGTGCTTCCACCTCAAAATGCATGCCACATTTCAACTGTAGACCATTTTTATTTATGGTAAAAGAATCCTTACCAACGCGAGGAAATGGACCGATGAAGGGAGTTTGAAAATCTTATATTTGAAACTTGCACAATTTCACTATGAGCATGCACACCTTCGGTAAATAAAATTTGTCCAACAAAATATTCAGGGATGAGAAATAAACTTTGAAAATGAACACTATATCTGAACAAAACATACAACCTAAATGCGGTTAACATGGGGGCTATGGTAGCAATCAGTCACATACAGCCATTACACGACTGTTATCATTATTTTCTTGGGGTCTTTGTTCATGGGATACATCATTTAAAGGGGTAAATGAATGCAGCAAGTACTGGGAAGACTCTTTTGACAAAGTGATTGTAGACTTTATTTCTGTAGCACAGATTTACATTTTTCAGATGGCTTTCCGTTGGTAGTCGGGAGGTGCTATTGTGTAGTCATTCAGGCTGAACAGCTGCGAGTTCCTAGCCATGTACCTAGAACATGAACGAACAATATGTTTCTTTTTTGCATACATAGAGTGGATGTTGAAAATGAAGGCAGTGCTCCCACCCTGAAATACTACTTTGTGAACAGTATAAAGTAACTCACGGTTTTTTCTCTGTCAATATAAAGTAACGCACAAACATACTTTCACCCACAACTGTGTCATGCAACCATTACACACAGAGACATTTGATAACCTCCTTAGACCAAATTTTTATAGCAAGAGGCAATGCTAAGCAAGAGACAATGCCAAGCTAAATGTGAGGAGCCATAATGATTTAAAGAGGAGTGCACACGTTTTCAACCTGCACCTGCACTATAGATCTCGAAGCAAAGTAACTGTTGAAATTAACCAAACACATTCACGTAGCGATGTATGCTTCACTATTTCAAGTCATTATTTCAAGGCAGTATACAGTGGTGACCCAATAGCACCATTTGCATCAATTCTACATTCCTGCGCCTTGCTGCGCACACTCGAGTACTAACTGTGCCAAAGTTCACTAGTTCACCTGTTTACACCGCATCAGATCGTTTAAGGCCCAAAATTATTCTTGGTCGTCGCAACAAACACCATTAGAGCTTTTCATAATGCGCCAATTCGCTTTGCTTGCTCCTAACCGAAGTATCTGTGCTGCTGTGGGTGTCTGCGTTGTTGAAAGTTTAGCATGCGGTTGATAGCCTCTCGTATTTGTTATAAAACTGGCAATGACACGTAGAAAAGTGACTTTTTTCTTTCGTTTGCAACTGATGTGTGGTACCATAACATATCCACCATGGCCAATGGGCAACAGGTATCGGCAACGTGTGCTATCAACAGCCTATTTACGCAAATTAGAATTCGGCATGAAACATCTTGTTTGATTTTGACAAAGAAAAAAAATTGAGGCCGCTATGTCGTGCTGAGCAACGTTCTTCGGTACGCCTACTTTAAAGTTAAGCCTAAATATCCACATAGGGTGCGTCTGGCACGATGTGGTGCAGCTGCCGCTTTCTTATGTCCAAGCGCTTGTTGCACGTCTTAATTGCAAAACCGATAAAATGCGACGGTTAGCCAGTGCACATTGAATGTAACTGAGCCGCAAAGTTAGCCACCTATAAAAAACAAGTGCTCTCATGCATCCTTAACGCCGTTTGAACAATAAAGTGTATTGTCGTCAGTCGACAAAAAAAAAAGGCAGTTACACTGCAAGGGCTGGCTCGTTTGATATCCTATGCAACCGCGCTCGTCGCCCCAGCTTACGCTGGGGGATCTTGTCAATTTGGACTTTATAAGCTACATGACAGCTGCTGCAAAACCTGTTGAGACTCTGTATATATTGCTGTCACAATAAAAGGTCAAACAAGTTTCCCCAGCTTGTAAATGTTTCCCAGTGATTCCCTCACACTTGACAACTACGCTTGCAAGCGGGCTCAGCTTGGCCGCCGTTTGTACGCGAATCCAACGTTGATTTCCTTCTCCCCGCTTTCTCCCAAATAAAAGAAAAAAATGGTAGCACTCCTCCTAGCTAACAAGTTTGTTGTCATCTCGCCTGTTCGCAGACACCATAGTTATTCCCCAACCATGTAAGTAGCATGGGCTCACACCCACCCATCGAACCTTGACAGCATATTTAGGTGTAAAATTCGTGAACACGTGGCGTTGCTAAAGCCAAATGTTCAACAAACGGAATTGTCTCCTTCATGACTGCCTTGCAGAAATACATCCCCCCCCCCCTTCATGTTTAGATGGATTTCTCACCTTGCCCCCTTCGTATGGGCTGTTTACATTGTGCCAGTTTCATTTTTAGAGTACTTTCTTTTTCTTAATCTGGAAAACTGGAAGTGCTAGGGCTGAAGTTCTTTAAATTAAAAAGAAAATGTCATTCTGTGCTCACACCTCTAACATTTATTGAGTATGATGGAGCATCATTCCGGAAAAGTAGTGGTGATTATTTGATGCACTGTCTATGCAATCAATTTCCAACAGTATATTCTTACTTGATCGCATTTACTTCATTTCCATTCTTTGTTAGACTGCTGGTTTTCTGATTACGGTCTTCTTTTCCTCAGAATGACCTCCTGACACCTGTCATATTGCAGAAGCAGTATGTGGCATGCTTCCTTGTCGCTTTTGCACGTCACGCATGACTTGTGCATCGCCCATAATGTGATACTTTGGTGTAAAGAACGTGATTGAGGGGGCAGACTGGTCTTTGGAACCAAAGAGTGACAAAAAATTTCATTTTTTAAAATTGGCAAGCATTTTTCTCTCTGCCAATTTTGACACACCAGGAAGTGGCAATTTTTTTGTAATGTCATTCTAACTGTCCAGATTCTCGGTGCTGTTAACATGTAGAACCTGCAAAAAAAAGGGGGGGGAACCGACTTAACGCTTCTTTATAATTTGCTGGGACCTATGTTAGAAACTGTAATGAATTTATGAGCACCCTTATGAGGATTTCAAAACATGCGCCCCATGATTGTTACTTTTGAAGAAGCTGTGCATTTTCAGTTTTTCCCATTTCTTTTTTACGGCTGTTCAATTTTGAGGCCTCAATATCTCTGCAGCTAGGACAGGTACAACAGTAATGATTATTGCAATGAAAACTTGTATGTGTGTAGAATGCGAGTATGGGAGCAGAATTTAGAGAACAAGCCTTTTCAATTAATTACTCATCAAAATTGTAACACGATTCGAACTGCTTTTGAAAATGGATAGTTTATTTTGCTTTGAAATAACCAAGGCCCAAAAACAAAAAAAAAAACTCTTGCATACTTTCAATCTATAGTCATTAGTCTATGTTGGCATATATTGATTGATATGTGGGGTTTAACGTCCCAAAACCACTGATGATTATGAGAGACGCCGTAGTGGAGGGCTCCGGAAATTTCGACCACCTGGGGTTCTTTAAGGTGCACCCAAATCTGAGTACACGGGCCTACAACATTTCTGTGTTGGCATATCTTAAATATCACTTATAATTAAGCACTTCTTTATCTATGGCGGCCTTAAACAATAGGGGGTGACTTCAAGTTATCTCAGGAACAAGATGAGTGACAGGAAAACTATTTAAATGTTTGAAATCAGCAGAAAAAAGTGCATAATCCTGTGCAGTTTGATCAAGATCACTGAAGAAATAAACAAAAAATGTCTAAGACCAGTCTGCCCCATTAATGGCTGCTCTCTTTATGTCGGCTGTCTCCGGGCTTACATTGCAGGAGCATTTCCAGTTTGCACACTAATAAGAATATTCACTGAAGATTTTTTTTTTTTGCACTGAATGATTCTAAATTACACCTTGTTTGCTCCAAACCTGCTCCGACACACATTTCCTCCTACTCCAAATCGTAAACTGGCTGGATCACCACCGTGATCAATATGACAGGACAGAATGAAACTCACTTGAGAAAATCGTGAATGTGATGTAGCAGAAGCTGGACACTCTTCTCGTCCAGCGGGGTATAAGCCAACATGCTGCCAAGCCTGACTGAAATATAAGATAAGCTTTCTCCATAAGTTAATATTCCTGCATCAATAACCACTTGTACAACAAATGCAGAACCTGAACTTTTAATTTGTGAGAGTTGCTAGGAATGTCCAAACTTTTAAGCAAGTTTGTGTGAGTATATATATATATATATATATATATATATATATGATTTCAAAAAAGAAGTTCTGTGGGTCCAATGCAAATATAGCTTAGAAATAAAGGAGCACACTTACGAAAATTTGATAGTTGTTTACTCTACGTTTCGGCCGTGGCACGGCCGAAACGTAGAGTACACGCGTATATGTTTGCAGAGTATGCACACACACACACACACACATATATATATATGTGTGTGTGTGTGTGTGTCTGCAGTTGACAAGAAAATTTTCAATGGCACTGCCAACAACTGCACAAAAGAAAAAATGCACAAGTTCACACTTCCAGAGGAGTCACTTTTATCTGAAATCCTGTTTGAGCTAGTATTAGGCTTCCTTTGAGAGACGGTGTCACAATGCCTGTAGACGCTTTTGCCTGCATTGCAACATGGCGTTATACGTTAGGCAGTGCCCATGGTTTGTCCTACAAAGTGAAACAATGGTGCCCATGCAGAGCAGTGCATAGTGTGGCGTGTCGTAGTGAGATGGGATGCGTCCTTGCGAACATGCAATACTACTAGATGCATTTGAAGATTGTAGCTTCTACTATAATTTCCAACCAATATGCTTTATGAGTAGTGATTTTATGATTTGTGTCTATATTGGAGAGCCAGCCACACTCATATTACTACCTCAGACAACATGCGACTGTTGATGCACTGTTTGGCTGCTTTGTAGGCAAACAGCTCTATTTGTAACAGTTATTCACATAAAAATGCAACTGCTCAGCTAGAAGCAATAAAGGTACCAAATACTTTCAGGTACAGACAAGGGAAAAGTATTAATTGACGGACTTTATGCAATAGAGCAGTTCCAATTACGTGGCATCAAAATAATGAGAACATGGCAGGCTAACGTAAAATAAAAAGTAAATTAGGACAAAATTGCATAAAGTTTCACACTATAATACCCAGAAGGGAATCTGATGCTAGTGTCCATACAGGCTTTGTGAGCGGTGCTTGAGCCACCATGGGAATGATGAAAAGTACAGGCTTCAGATGGATTTCGTTCTTGAGATTTTCAATGCTTGTTAAGAGTTTTAAAACAAAAGGTTATTAAATTATTTTCACTTAAAACTTACTTAAACTAAAATGTATTGCAGAACATTAACATAAACATGTTTTTTAAGTATAGCCTGAACAATTTTAACCATCAGGGTATGCATTGCTCTGTAACTGCGCTCCGGATATGGCATCACCAAATAATGAATTATTTTATTAAATTTCAACACATTTGTTTTTTCCCTCCGAAGCAAGCATCATCTATTTATATAAATAAAAATACTGTATTGGGTGAGAAACAGTTAACTTATTATCTGCTGTGATGAGAGATGCATTTGCATTGTTAATCTGCCTCCAACACAAACAGAGGCAGAGGAGCGTGATGATGAGTCCATGTCAATTTGCAGCCCATTTGAATGACCTTCAACAAGATGCACATCAAAAAACATGAACTGTATGCGATTTACTGCACTGGCATGAGACAATACATCTATGCATAGCAGTGAGTGCAAAAGACTTTAGTAAAGCTGTTGAGCCCAACCCATAAAGCTGCAACGCCACAGCAAACCGTGAAACCTAGTGGTCTTCAGCCTGTTTCAACAACAAAACCATCATTAATTGAGTGCCTTGCACTGCACCCCGCTTTGCAAAAAAAAAAAAAAACTGCAGAAAAAAAACTGTAGACAGTTTGCTAGCTAATTGATTGGTATGTGGGGTTTAACGTCCCAAAACCACTATATAATTATGAGAGACGCCAAAGTGAAGGGATCCGGAAATTTCGACCACTTGGGGTTCTTCAACGTGCACCCAAATCTGAGCACACAGGCCTAAAACATTTCCGCCCCCATCAGAAATGCAGCTGCCACAGCCGGGATTCGATCCCGCGACCTGTTGGTCAGCAGCCGAGTACCTTAGCCACTAGACCATTGCGGCGGGGCTTGCTAGCTAATTCAATCCAATTTAAAGCCTGTAAGCCTGTACTTCCTATCAATACCATGGTGTCTGAATAAGTGCAGCGCCAGTTTCAGCTCAAGATTATTGTACGAAACTTTATGTGACCTTGAGTCTACTGCTCAGGCATTGTAGAGTAATGCCTCTCAAAAGGGCAACTCACCGAATAGCCTTAGCAGGTGAATGGCACCATATATTTGTGACATAGGAGTATCCGGCCTTTCATTTAAAACCTGCGTGTACAATAGAACATTAATTCAGATCACAATGTACAATACCTACTTGGCACATGATTATGGAGCCCAAGCTAGCACCACTAAAGAAGTTTACGATATCCAATGTGACACAGTTAAACTCTTATTAAAAGCAATTAGCAATATAAAAGTTATCATTACTCATTTAGCTGCTTTAACAGCAGTGGTATATTGCTGCAGAGTACTAAATGGTCGCAGGCTCATTTCCCAACCAGTGTGAACAGGTACTTCCCGAGGGAGCAGAATGCAAAATAAATGCATTTGTGAATCTCAGTGCTACATACAGAGCTTTAGTGCAGCTTTGGGAAGTTTAACAGCCAAATAGAATTATCTTCCTGCAGTTACTGCAGTTTAAACTGCTTGTTGTATGATGCAAAAACCATTACAAATATGAATATGTGTGAACAAAAGTCAGACAATTTGCACAGAAAAAAAATTGCGGCACTTTTTTTTCACATGTAACATACACAGTGAAATATGAAAGTTGTAGAATAACGGCAATATTTTGCGTGCAAGAGCACATGCTAAATGGCATTTGTGATCCCTGCCTTCCTGTATATGTTAATGTACTTAATCTTTTTTCGCTTGGTAGTGTTTAAGGGGGGAGGTGGCATTGAATAAAAACTTTTTTATTTGTTGACCTACAGCAATTAAATTTGGCATGCATACTCATAAGTGTCTCGAATAGGGAAATATGCAGTTTCATCATGATAGCTTCAGTCGTTCTCAAGTTACATAATGCTGCACGATCCAATTACATGGTCTGCTTGTGGAAAGCCTAGTGCTGCAACAAAACATGCCAAGAAGCTGCAAATGGTGTTGATCTTTACTCAAAAGAAAGCTACAGGGTATGGCACCCTCAGAATTTTTAAATAAGTTCTCTCTTTTTTTTTTTTTTAGAGAGCATCATGGCTGCCGACACACATTGTCAGAAACAGTGGCACGGACAAATCATCGTCTAGAAAAATAACAGGGCCATAAAACAGAAATAGAAGATTGCTGTACCCACAAGCAGTGTTCAGGGATTCAGGAAAAAAAAACAGAATCAAAATCGGTCCAATCATTCCCGTGCTACTCTTTCCACGAGCAATGCACTATGTCCAAAACACACTTGTGAGAAAAAGCCTGTCGAAGTTTTCGACAGGCTTTTTTTCAATGAACTTTTTTGTTTCTCATTGGATATTGATGAAAATTGGCACATACACTAAGAATGACCTCACAGTGCTTCCATAAAAATTTTGAAGCGATACCACAAATACTTTACGAGAAACAAATTATTTCTTTATTGAACCATGTGGAGGGGCTGAGCATAATGTAAAAAAAAGAAAAACAGTATTGAGAAAGCTGCCTTTAAAGTTTCAACTTTTCTTTACGTCTCTAAGACACCTAAAAATTGGGATCTCAGGTTTGTCTTGTGATATTTGACTTCTTTTCATGATTTACAAAGAACAAGTATAGGGGAGACCCACGCTGAGGGAGGCGCTGCGGAGCGTGGCGCTGTCAGCCAATGTGGGGAGAAAACTGGTTACTCGAGTGTTCGCCTCTCCGCTGTCCCATTCAACCTGCTTGAAAACGCGTTGCTTTGCTCGACCGCTGCACGCGTTTTGCACGTGTTTTTGAGAGTCTTGCGTCGTGCGCGGTTATGATGTATGCGCTCTGTCCGCATTTAATAAGTTGCCGCAATTGAGGACTTTTTCTTTTTTTTCGTGGCAGCAATTTGGTAAAAGGGTAGCGAAGCAAGTTGTAGCAGACGACGCCGTCCTCGTTAGAGCGAAGTGCGTTTCGCAAGTGACAGACGACGCTGTTTACGACGTTAGAGGTGAATAAAACTTTCTGTACGTTGATAATTATATACCTGTTTTATTTGGTTTACTCTGTGTACCATGCACTATGTTTGTTCCTGGATGCATGGGTAAGGCCGCTTCTCGTGCGTTAGGTTAAGCGGTTCTTGCGCTGTGACTGCTATTAGTTGGGATACCTTAATTTACTAGCACCCACCCAAGTTATCGTGCGGTGTATACACAACACTTCAAAAAATAAATGGTCTATTTGGGGCTTCTTCCTGACCCACAACAGTAATTGACATCTATCTCGCGTGTCTTTCCTTGCATTATGCCCCGCCGTGTTGGTCTAGTGGCTAAGGTACTCGGCTGCTGACCCGCAGGTCGCAGGTTCAAATTCCGGCTGCGGCGGCTGCATTTCCGATGGAGGCGGAAATGTTGTAGACCCGTGTGCTCAGATTTGGGTGCACGTTAAAGAACCCCAGGTGGTCGAAATTTCCGGAGCCCTCCACTACGGCGTCTCTCATAATCATATAGTGGTTTAGGGATGTTAAACCCCACATATCAATCAATTATCAATTTCTTTGCATTATCACCGCTCTCAACGCGCGTACCTTGAGTTCACGAACAGCGTGCGTACCATCATGATGAGCGCCCAACTTTCAGAGAAACTTTTTTGTGTGTGTCTAATCTGCAGGGGAAGAGCGCATTGCTATAAAGGCAGTTTATCTTGGTCACGTATCAAAAATGCACCGTGTTGTTCGGGCTACTCCTGCACACTCAATAACAACTAGTTCACTGTATCTGCCAACGAACGTGCAACAACGGCTAATGCATTTTTTTTCTTTTTTTCATAGTTGTCCAAGCTTCTGGCAACCACACACTTCCGTCGGCGTTGCGTAGATTTAAAAATATATAACAACACATTACCAATACCACATGTGCACACAGCTTCAACTACTACGTCCCCAACAATATCGAATAATAGTAGCAGCATAAAATATGTCTTCGCTATTTTTTAACAGTGCTCTAAAGACGGGCGTTGAAAATTTGTATTTTTAAGATGGGGACGTGCATCTCCCACTAACTCGATAGATTAGAGGAACCGTGACACAGGAATTAACACCCGTAATTTTGAATGCATTGTGCGCGTGCTAATTTTTATGAAAAAGAATGTTTACATACTTTTTTCGGCGCACTGCATTAATCCATTTCTGTCGTCTGCTTGTTTCGTACCATCGGTTCGGGAATCGGTAGAATTTCACTGGTGGAGTCGACCTCTTCGTGTTTGCAAGGTTATTGTGACAGCTGACGACGCAGCGATGTCACCCCCTTTTCTGTTGGGGTGACATCGCGGAACGAGGGACGTTTTCACGTGCAGCGCGTGCTTCGCAAATGCGTGGAAGCCAAAGGGAGCGGAAGGGTCGGAAGACTCTATTGTTGTGCGCTTTTTCTGGCAGGGGAAAGGCAAGCGCTGGCGTCGCCAGGCAAACTTGAGCTGGTCTCCCCTATAGATTTCAAACCAAGTTCTTTGTATGAAGGAGTGGTGTGATAGGTATGACAGAAACGATTGCAATTGAATAAAACCATATACTGAAATTATTACACATACTTTTTCGTGCTGAAGTTGTAATTCGCGTAATTAATTACTTGATTACAAATATTCACTGAACTTTTCTTTATTTGGAGAGAGGTTTATTGCATCAGAAAAATGGATCACACCATGACGGCCTATGCCTTCTTTCCAAAAGTTATGGGCAGAAGACTGGTGGCACAGAAATTTCTAGCAGTATAATTAATGACACGAAACGGGCATATAAAAATTTGTGCCCTTGATTCATACATGCTCTTTCGCCGCTCTAGCCGTGAAACGCATCATCATACAGCCGGTCGCGGAAACCCTAATCTACAGCAATTCATTAACCTCGGAACATTCATAGACGTTCGTGGCGATATCAAGCACGGCTACAAGCACGTCTGAATCGCATCACAAAAGCTTATTGACAGTGCTTCATATGACCGTGGGGTGCGCGGCCGCGTGGACAGTGCAGCCGGCGCATAATGCACTTGCCGACGGCGTTCGATGACGCGCGAAATGTGTAACTACGATGACAAAAAATCGGCACGCACTGCACTTGGCATCGCATTTTCGAATGACGCGCGAAACTGCTAGCCGCTGTTCCGAGCGATTCTTGGCAGTGAAGGGGGGGGGGGGGGGGGGGGGGTGACGAGCTTGACTGTGTTGTCCGCTGCCGAGGCGTAAAATGCCCGCACCTGATTCAGAGGAGCTAGCGAGTGATGTGGTACATTCCTTGCAAAGAAGCACATCGCCAAAAGTGCGCTTGCGCCTCGTTCCTGGCCGCACTCTCGCTGTCAGCGGAGTTAGGCCTAAAGCCGACTCCGATGACGCGCCGCACTCTTAGATTGCCGCGCGCCCGCTTGTAGTAATCTGATCGTGCATCCGGTGCGGCCACTCGTAGTAATAGGATCGTGCCGCCCCTTTCAGCTTCGTTGCTTGTGAAGAAGCACGTCGCCACGAATGCGCTAGCGCGTTGTTCCTGCCCGCAGTCTCGCTGTCGGTGGAGTTAGGGCTAAAGACGACTCCAATGACGAGCGGCGCTCGTAGACTGCGCTCCCGCTCGTAGTAACCTGATCGCCCATCCGCTTACTGCTTGTAACTAAAGCGTAGTTATATCTTAAGTGACTATCAAGCCGTGAACACGTCACGAAGTGGTGATTTTCGAGAGCCATGTCCTCGCAACGCACAAGCAGCAGACGACGATCTCCCGGAGCGAGCATCGGGCCAATGGCGAGGCGAGCTGAGGCAACATGGTGGCCACGGCCAATCAAGGGCCTCAAAACGACCTTCAAACATTTGCTTTTTGCTCGCTTGTTGTTAACGGGAGGAGCCAGCTGAGGCGGGAAAGTTAAACACGGAGAAATGATTTTTCTGATGAGCCCAAGAAGCCAGGTCCCGGCCCAAACATCGTGAAGCTATAGCTTTTTTTGAAAATCGCCGTTTTCTCGCCACTTCCAGAAAAAGTTTTGCTACCTAGGTGGGTGAAACAAACTTTCCAAAGCACTTTTGCACGGTTTTCAGTGTAGATATTTTAGAACCAGATAGAAAGAGGGTTCTAGAAACTGAAAACTTGAGTTTTGAAAAATCGATTTTTTTGCCATTTTTCGCGATTCCAAAGCCGCGTCCCCCCTTAACGTATGCACACACAAATGCATACTCACACGTACTAAAAGACGTCTGATATAAGCATTCAGTTTTTTTTAAATATATGTGCACCGATGTAGGCCATTTCTACAAGGATGGAAATCCTGCAGACTCAATGGGGTCACAGCGTGGTTGCCCACCAAATTGTGTTCTTCAGCGAAATACAGAAGTAGAAAATCTATTGTGCCTATATGTGTATGAAAAATGGCCTGTAGAAATATACTTCCTTGCAAAATGAGCCATTGAAGCCACTGGCTATAAACCCAGCCCACCATCGGCGACCGCCATTTTGCCATAGCGTGAGTGATGTCAAGTGACACACGGAGGGGAGCTATCGTGTTCTACCCAAGTTTCAGCAGCTGCAAACCTTTCAATTTTTAATGCCAAAATGAAGACAGCTCTAATATTGTTACTGCATGCACAGCTGACCACGAAGCAATATCATTGGCCAAATACACACGTTTAAAAAAGAAATGGCTTGATACGTCATGGCTGGCAAAAACACCACTATTGTCATACTCTTGGGCCACTCGCATGTTTATAAAAATGCTCATTATAAACTAAGTTCTTGACCTACTGCACTGAAATTTCGTTAACTTGTTTGTGAACACCCAAGTATTGACCTAATTGATTGATATGTGGGGTTTAACGTCCCAAAACCACCATATGATTATGAGAGACGCCCCAAGTATTGACCTATGTGACACAGATTATGAGCGAAAATTCAGTGTCAGAGCCCCTTTAACTAAAGTCAAATCCCCCTACAACAAAATTGATAGGACGTGTGAAAAAATTCGTAGTCGTGGAATTTCGTTGTAGCAAAGTTCATCTACAGACCACAAAATTTGGTAAGATCTGACGATGACTCGTCCTTTGATCCCTTCAAGCGCATGCATTGAACTCTCGCCAGCTCAGACGTGCCTGGACGAGCTCTAAGTGAACGTATTTTCTCGCGTATAACGTCATCAAAAAATATATAAAAAATTTTGAGCTGAAGTTGGGGTGTGAATTTCACGAGAATTTCGGCACGCAAGTGGGCTTCATAGCACGGCTCATAGCAATGTAATGAAAGGAGCCTAGCGTCAATACGCGAGTAGTTTTTTTTTCCTCCCGTGGTTTGCGGCCGGGGATGCCAGTTATATGCTGGGGTAGGTTGTACAGAAGAAAATATGATATTCAGATGAGGCGTGCTGAGTGCACATCACTGCGAACGAACGTGCCAAAGCTTAGCCAGAGACCAACTAATAACTGCAATTAACTGTGATGAAGCTCTGCACTACCGTGGCCATAAGTGAACAACAAGAAAGCCATAACGCTTTGTGTTGTCTTATGGCTTTATTGCCTTTAATCTACGGCTGTTTTAACTGCGCACCTTCAGAGGATATTCGCTATCGATCAACAAGACGATAGCAACCAACCAGGCACGGTTTCCTGCGCAGCGGTTCCGGCAAACAATACTAGCTCCGTTTTCAATCTGTGTGCGCTGCGCTGGCTGTGCAAGTGACTTAAAAACTGCATAATTCCTATCTTTGTTCGCATCGTTACAGAAAGAAATACTGGGTTGAGTCGGTGTGTGTTGACTGCCTGCGTACTTTAGTGGAGGGCCATGATCGCGTTCGGCACCACAGCATTTGTGTTTACAGCAATTGCAGCAGAATGCAGTCACGCTGGGACTAAGTGCGAGCTGCTCGCGTGTGCGCCTTCATGCGGTGTGGTTGTTATTCACGATCGCAGGGCTCGTAACGACAAGCAGTAGTTTAGCTTTGAGCACGACGACAAAATATATGGCGGGGTTTCTTGGAGATCGTGATTATGCCGCAACCCATACGTACTTGCATCAGATCTACCGGCAGCATCACGGTGGGTGGCGAGCTGTCGCAGAGCATCTCAATGACGATATATATAGCAGGATGTGCGTGTGGTGGCAGAAAGTGTGTATCTGTTGAAAACACAGTTGTTGCGATACTGCCTTGCGCTCTGGGTGTCAGACGTCAAGAAATGGTCGAGTGGAATTTCGCGGCAATCGAGGCAAGCTTCTATTTATTATGGGGTTGTACTCGGAAAACTTCGTTAAAGCAGAAATATCCAGGAAAGATATTCGTTAGACGAGCCATTTTTAACTTTGCTTTCTATGGGTGGCTGATGGGGAATCTAAAATCATTCATTATGGCGGAACTTTCTTTGCAGCGGAATTCCTTATAGCGAGATTCGACTGTAATACTGCTCATGTTGGTTCTTAAACACGCATTGTAGCATCCGAAGTCGTCCCTCACCAAACTCAAACACAGCACAAGAATAAAGATGTCAGTAATAAAAATTAGGGTTTCAGCTGTAATTGAACCCAGAAATCCAGCATAGTAAAGCATTCTACCACAGTGTGCTGTTCCAAAGTGCTTTTCATGAGAAAAACTGAACAGAGGCGTCATTTCAGAAGTCTTGCTAGCAGCTTGACAGGTTTATAAATATTTGAAGTCCGCAAAACAAATACATCCTGGTAATGAAGATGTCTATATCTAGTGCACGCCATTCAGGCACTTCTGATTGTGTGGAAATGTGTTGAACTACTACAGTCAGACTCAACCCTGCCTTTTACAGCAGCTTTCTTGCTAGGGTGCCTCAATGATAACAATTTGTTCTATGCTGTAATATCACTGATTGTGCATTTCACTGACAAAAAAATTCAGATTTTCTACAAAGTGGCAGTTGCTATGGTAATGCATTTTGTTTTGAAGTTGCACCATCCTGCCGCCAGCTGACTGGTGCACACAAGGCATTGCCACTTTATCTGATTAATTGCATACCGCAAGGGTCCCCACTTAAAGTACTATATATCTTACAGTGTGGCCAAACATATTCCACCTCATGAACTTTGATCCCTCAGGGTAAGATAGCAGAGTAGCACTATTTTAAGACAAGCCATCTACAAATTCTGTTATTGGTGACCAAACTTACATCAGCATACTGAGGACGTTCAAACTTGTACAAAAGTTGGCTTCCTAGCATCACATTGAAGTATTCCTTGAGTCCATTTGTCACCTCGATGACGGCACTCTCCCTGTGTAAAGAGAAAAAAGGGCTTTTTTACCCTTTTTTTGCAGTTTTCTACAGAAGAAATCCCAAGTAGAGCAATACAGACTGTAATGGAAGTTTTTCAGTAACGATGCTTCAAGCAACAGTGAACACAAGTGCCACTGAATGTAACTTCTTTTGAAAAAAAAAAAAGAGAGAGAGAGAGAGAGAGAGAGAGAGAGAGAGAGAGAGAGAGAGAGAAAGAAATCCAGGTGCGCTCGCTCTGTCAGGACAAAGGGGGGCTAGCGAAGCTTAGTGTGTGTGTGTGTACCAAAAGTACTACTTTTCTTCACTTCTTTTCTTCACAGGGTAGCCAGCCAGTCTGAGAACTGGCTAACCTCCCTGTCCATCCTCTTTCAATCCTCCTCCTTTTCATCCCGTTGTGCAATGGTTCCTCCCAACTGTTTCCTTCCTCCATGCTGGGAATTGGACTTTCATCCGCGTACTTGGCAGCACAGCACTTTAGTTGCCACAGGCAACAAAAACGGTCATGCGTGCATGCCCACGCAACAATGAAATTTAAGATTGTGAAATGACAAGTCACCTCGCCAAAGATCAGATTGCTATATGAGAAATGGCTGGTCACTGACAAGCCGGTGCAACTTCAAAGGCCTCATTTCTTTACCCTCATGGATGCCTGGTTACTTGCCTAAAACCCCAAAATCTATGAGTTATCAAAGCTTCACTTTGAATATTTAAGAAATGTTCCAATAGTGCAGCTATATTCCATTTATTGAAGCCCTCCTCATGCATACACAAGCTGCATAAGTACCACCACCATTGTAAAAAGCCCCGAATTATTCAAGCAGCGATGGCCTGAGCTGCCACTAAGCATGAAAAAAAGTTTAAAAACACACAAGGACGCAGTTCTTATGCGAGGTAAAAGAAGTATCAAGGTGATATAGAGGTTTCATTTCAATGTGAACATTTTATGTAATCCATGTGGCATTCATGCCAACCAAACCCACGATAATGCTCATGCACAATGGTAACCATTGGCTGTTTCCTGCACATATGTACTGATGGCACTGCAAATGGATTCTTTTTTGCAACTCGTCTATTCCACTGCGGATCTAGAAATGGCCACCTTGAAGTTCACAAGTTTCATTGAACAGAATAGGGACGTGCCTGTAAGCTGGCTAGCTTCTATTTCAAGATTACAGTATGTATGCATAGTAAAACATCAGTGTTACATTCACAGCTTGTACTAATTTCGGTGTGGTACGAATTTTCCTGTGGTCCCGGTTAAGGCTTATGAACCTGCAATGTAATGAAGTAGGGTTGTTGCTAACGATTTTTACCCTGCGAAGTTTGATTCGAACATATCCTAGCATGCAGGTATGAACGGGTGCTGGCCGCATGGTCGAGAAATATATGCGGCAATCACAGTGTGAGGGTGTGGGAAACGGAAGTGCGGGCTTGTGCAGCACGCTGTAGTCTCCAAGATCACGAGTGCGAATCTTGGAGGAGTAAATGTGCCTTCATGTGCCTTTGCGTTTAGATTACAGATTGTGCTTGCATCGTTTCTTTTCCTTTTTCTTTTTTTCAATTTGTCAATGAGGGCTGCTGTGCTCGATGCAACGTCATTGTACTACTGCGTTCACACACGCCTGTCGATCGATGCAAGCCATGACCTTAAAATCAGATATCCTACGAAAGGTGAACAAGGACAGAAAGAAAAAGTGGATTTGCTAGGTGAAGTAGTTAGGCCTTGAAACATCAATGTGCTTCATTGTTGGGGACGTGCACACCTGCCAGCTTTCTGATTTGCACGGGACACTCTTGACAAACCTCCCAATTGTGCAGGCACGGCCGCAAATCTCCCGAAAAACATCTCTAATACCACTATAAAAAGTAGGGGTTTGCACGGGACACTCTTGACAAACCTCCTGATTGTGCAGGCACGGCCGCAAATCTCCCGAAAAACATCTCTAATACCACCATAAAAAGTAGGGGTACGTATTTTGTGAAAAATCCTTCCAACATGTGCTCATAAATAACACGGTACGCCAAGAATATTCGCATTCATATTGTTGCTTTCAAGGCCCACTGGCATCTCTCAATTTTAACCTGTTGCAGCAATGTAGTTTTCCGTCACTGAATAAACACTTGCGCAACCACTTTAGCACATAACCAATGATAACACACAATGATAACACACCCCACGGTAAAATGTAACGCCTTTGCAGGTCAGTAGTTCTTTTCTTTTTAGTTTCAAACGAATAGTAGTGCCACATACAGGCACGTGTTAACCTTTCATGGCACACACGGGTGGATACAAGTTTTTGCAAAAAGGAATCAGCTTCTGGGAGAACCTGTTATGTACTCTTATTTGAGCGTACACTGAAAGAAAAGTTTTAGGACCCTTAAGCTTCGCCTTCAAAAGTTGAATGCAATAGCATTATCCTGTAGAGAGTGCATACTTCAACCACTTAATGCATACTTCTTATTGCATGATGTTACTACAAAAGTTTCAATTGTGGACGAATACAATGTAATTGATAAAGATGAAAGTGGCTTGAGTCAGTGAAGCTTTTGCAGGCTGCATTCTGTGTAATGGGTGGCACACTTTAAACCACAAGCAATTATGCATGTCAAATGTTTTCGAACTTGCTATGCACCACAACGTGGACTTAAGAGAATACGCACACTAATTTGTGTGCCTTTTGTAATGGGTGGCCGGCTTTAAACCACGAAGCCGTTAAAATAATCACATGTTCTGATGCCCAATGGCAATGTATGCTTGTACCATGCAATATTACTGCAATATTATGTTTTGTATTGTGAAGGCCGTATACAGACCTCTCGTGTTTGTGAACAACTGAAGTTATTTTCATTGCATTTTCAAGCAGCGGAAGTTGTTTTCACTGTATTTCCAAGCAGATGCGTATCTGTGATGTAGAACACCTGCTTGCCATACAAACAGCCAGACTTCAATCCTTACTCGGACCCGATAATTTCTTTCTTGATTTTGCGGTCATGGACAAGATTATTATTTTTTACTCACAAGCAATGATACCGGCACGGACACTGAAATTTTCGCAAAACGAGCTCTTGAACTCAATCGTGTTAAAAGTAGGGGGAGGGCAGTCCAGGCCACTCCTATGAACTTGGTAGTTAGTTATAGCACATGAATGCATGAAAAATATGCAGTTATTGATAAGCAACTACCTTGTTAAACTACACAATAAAAAAAATGGACCACGAACAATGCGCTCAATCACTCGTTTCACTGAGAATCGATGATGTGCATGAGCTACCTGACAAACATCTATAATTGTTATCACAATATAATAAAACACAGTAATGTTGTCAAAAGCAGTGGAAGCATGTGCAAGTAGCCCCAATGCAGCTTTGAAGCTCATACACAAAGCCGGTTTGTCAGTGCCTGCAAACACACAGCCCGAACACCGTCCGATTTCGGCATGACACAAAAGAGTGTTCTCCTACGAGCCCCAATGGTTTCACATACCACATCTATTATGAACAGC
This sequence comes from Rhipicephalus microplus, assembly GCF_013339725.1. Taxonomy (NCBI): domain Eukaryota; kingdom Metazoa; phylum Arthropoda; class Arachnida; order Ixodida; family Ixodidae; genus Rhipicephalus; species Rhipicephalus microplus. The sequence goes on from NC_051172.1 coordinate 59,416,587, forward strand.
GAACGTAAACACCATGTTAGCCGTAAGCAGTGGCTGGAACAATGGAATGATCTGGCGCTTCTCGTCGGCCGCGAAGAAATGACATGGAGGTTATTTGTGAGCAAACCGTATTTCAAGCATCCCAGTATCATCTATCTGAACAAGACGGCACACGAAAATATGTTGGCATTGCAGTTTTTTACAGCCGCCACATGTCGATGCGTATGCTCTGTATGTGTTCGTGCGCAGTGAGAGCACATATGTAGTGGAAATGCGCATAGCGGCCGCTAGATGGCAGCAAATTTTGCATAACGTCTTCACTGGGCAGTCAATAGAGAAACGAGCTACAGGCAAATAGAGTTATACACCACAGGTAAGCTAAAATAATGTTACTCACTTGTTAGTTGAAAGTCCTTTTACTGACGTCTTCTGTTTCACATAATCCGCGAGAATATGGTCCACAGAGACATTGCAGGGAAGCTGTACAAGCTGAATGCAAACACAGAAATCGCACATTTAACATCAAAACACCAATTACAAAAGAAAATAATCAAAACAATCATCATCATCATCAGCCTGACTACGTCCACTGCAGGACAAAGGCCTCTCCCATGTTTCGCCAGTTAACCCGGTCCTGTGCTTGCTGCTGCCAATTTATACCCGCAAACTTCTTAATCTCATCTGCCCACCTAACCTTCTGTCTCCCCTTAACCCGCTTGCCTTCTCTGGGAATCCAGTTAGTTACCCTTAACGACCAGCGGTTATCCTGTCTACGCGCTACATGCCCGGCCCATGTCCATTTCTTCTTCTTGATTTCAGCTATGATATCCTTAACACCCGTTTGTTCCCTTATGCACTCTGCTCTCTTCTTATCTCTTACGGTTACACCTACCATTTTTCTTTCCATTTCTCGCTGCGTCGTCCTCAATTTAAGCTGAACCCTCTTTGTAAGTCTCCAGGTTTCTGCTCCATAGCTAAGTACCGGAAAGATACAGCTGTTTCTTGAGGGATAGTGGCAATCTACCTGTCATAATTTGAGAGTGCTTGCCAAATGTGCTCAACACCAATCTTATTCTTCTAGTTAGATCAATCTCGTGGTTCGGCTCCGCGGTTATAACCTGCCCTAAGTAGACATAGTCTTTTACAACATAAAGTGCACTATATCCTATCTCGAAGCACTGCTCTTTTTCGAGGTTGTTGTACATTACTTTCGTTTTCTGCAGATTCATTTCAAGACCCACCTTTCTATTCTCCTTGTCTAACTCCGTAATCATGAGTTGCAATTCGTCCCCTGAGTTACTCAGCAATGCAATGTCATCGGCGAAGTGCAGGTTACTAAGGTACTCTCCATTAACTCTTATCCCTAACTGTTCCCATTCTAGGCTTTTGAAAACCTCCTGTAAGCATGCGGTAAATAGCATTGGGGAGATTGTGTCCCCCTGCCTTACACCCTTCTTAATTGGTATTCTGTTTCTTTCTTTATGAAGCACTATGGTAGCAGTTGATCCCCTGTAGATTTCTTCCAGGATGTTTATATATACTTCATCGACGCCCTGATTCCGCAGTGTCTGCATGACAGCTGATATTTCTACTGAATCAAATGCCTTCTCGTAATCTTTGAAGGCTATGTATAGTGGTTGGTTATATTCTGAGCATTTTTCTATTACCTAATTGATAGTATGAATGTGGTCGATTGTTGAGTAGCCTGTTCAAAATCCTGCTTGTTCCTTTGGTAGATTGAATTCTATAGTTTTCTTTACTCTAGCAGCAATTACCTTTGTAAGTAGCTTGTGTACTACAGAGAGCAAGCTAATCGGCCTGTAATTCTTCAAGTCCTTGTCATCTCCTTTCTTATGTATTAAGATGACGTTAAACGTTCTTCCAAGACTCTGGTACTCTTCCAGTCAGGAGACACCTTGTAAACAGGGTGGCTAGTTTTTCCAACACAATCTTTCCTCCATCTTTCAGCAGATCTGATGTTACCTGATCCTCACCAGCAGCTTTGCCTCTTTGCATGCTCTCCAAAGCTTTTCTGACTTCTTCTATTATTACTGGTGGGGTGTCATCTGGGTTACTGCTAGTTCTTATAGTATTAAAGTCGTGGTTGTCCCGGCTACTGTACAGATCTCTGTAAAACTCCTCCACTATTTTAACTATCCTATTCATATTGGTAGTTATTTTGCCTTCTTTGTTCCTTAGTGCATACATCCGATTTTTGCCTATCCCAAGTTTCCTCTTCACTGCTTTGACGCTTCCTCCGTTTTTCAGAGCATGTTCAATTCTCTCCATGTTATACCTTCTTACATCGGATACCTTACGCCTATTAATCAACTTCAAAAGCTCTGCCAGTTCTATTTTGTCTGTTGTACTTGAAACTTTTATGATTTGACAATTATTGAGATTCTTCATTTTCTGATCCATCAATAATTCATCAATAATACATCAATTATTGATATTGATATGTGGGGGTTTACTGTCCTAAAACAACCATATGATTATGAGAGACGCCATAAAGGAGAGCTGCAGAAATTTCGACCAGTTGGGGTTCCTTAATGTCCGCCCAAATCTGAGCACACGGGCCTACAGAATTTTTGCCTCTATCGAAAAGGGAGCCACTGCAGCCGGGATCCAATCCCGCGACCTGCAGGTCAGCAGTCGAGTACCTTAGCCACTAGACCACTGTGGCGGGGCACGGCATTATTATTAATGAAGAAAATTTTAAAAGGAACACTAATGACAGAACCTGGTATTGCAGACTAATTCTATTCATGTCACAGGCCTCTATAATATGCAAATCTATGTATGCTACACAGCACCCACATTCCACACTAATTTCGGATTCTAATGAGTAATTTTTAGCCATTAATATGAGCAGTGAAATACTATGTCTTTTTAATCTTCTTTATGTGGTTGACACAGAGTATCAGGCTTTCAATGAAAGCTGTCCGATGCAGTAAAGTAATAAGCCATTACCTTTTTTTGTTCCGTGATAAGGTCCCAGTCGTCTACAAGCCATGGCTTCAGTTCCTCTGGTATCCGCACCTTGATCTCTACTCGAGACAAGAATGCTTCCTCCTTTAGAGGAAAAATCCTTTGGCACAGCTATCGTGAAACTAGACATGCTTTATAGTAATTATACACTTATGGCTCCATCAAAAATGTAGGCTAATGCTGCAACTTATCACAATGCAAAACACTACACATCCAAAATTAAATTTCACAATGGAGCTTCTTTCGAGATTTAGGGAGCAGTTCCATCCATGACTGCTTCGACTTCAATGGCTAGCTGACGCCAAAGTTTTCTCACACCTCAAAGTTTAAAGAGAGTGTGGTTAGAATATCTCACCGACTCAACATGGGGGTCCAGACGGCTTCGTTTCTTTCTCTGGCTTTCGCCACCAGACTCTGAAGCCTGACTAGCAGTTGGCTGGTGGGAAGCAGCTGCCGCCGTCGCCGCAGCACCTGTTCACATGACAAGTCAAGCACATTGACGTGGAAACTGAAGCCTCCTCATGCGCAGATTAAGCCAAAATGCCACCATAGCAAACAACTCGTAAAAAATAACAAAAACTGTCATCTACCCATTTGTAGCACAAACATACAAAAAAATGCACACGGATTTCTCAGCAAATGGGTTAATCAATAATGAAAGATTGACAAAGTCAGGAAGTTTGCATTAAGCCGCGCAAAGCCTGGCTGAGCGAAGCATGGGTGCAGCTTGTACTTCCAGTCAATCGTCACATCTAGCTTCGAGATGAGAGTCATCTGCCTTGAGAGTACGCAGTATTTTAAGGCATCCCATGGCTGTCTCTGCATAATTGAGCACAGCCAGGCAATGCACTGTAGAGTGAAGTTGTCACACGTCTGCATCAATGGCCGTGGCTGGCTAACGTGCATGTGCGGCTTGGTCAGACGGTGCAGTATTTAGTCTCAATGGTTGCTTCCTTTTTCTAGTTTTCTCTCTTCATGTCCACGGCTTTAAACTGCTATGGGACACTATGCACGTTGGTCTCCATCACAGAACACAACTATGCATGGCGTCACTCGAGCTACGCTCTGCATCCCATGGCTTCAGATTGCCATAAGACCCCATGCAGCGGTCTCCATCACAGAGCACGTGCTGTGCTCAGTCGTTGCTAGGCAACAAAGTGACAGTTTTTGTTTTTTGTTTTCAGCACCACTGCCATCGTTATGGTTAGACAGTCGGTAGGGCACGTGCTAAGCTCGGAAGTTGCTAGCCAATGGCGCAGCAACTTGTTTAGCAACACCACTGCCATCTTTGTAATTTGATTTACAGCTTTGCTGTTACAATTCATCCTGGTTTAGAATTTAGCCCCCTAGGCCAACGCATTACTAAGAAGCTTGCCTCACCACCTGAGCTAACAAGGCAAGCATATCACAGCGTGATGGCATATTGACAACTTTCAGCACATGAACATGAAACATCAAAAGAACAGCTCTGCAGTGGCCTGCTAGGCCAAGGAACATTTATGAAAAAGTTACTTTTTACCTTCATGAACCTCCTTTCCACGTGATGCTTTCTCATAACTGATTTTTCTAACAAGGCATTCTACGAGTAGAATAACCAAGTTACAAATATCCACCGTGTGTGGAGGAAATTTCACGCAATATAAAAAGAAAAGGAGCAAAGTGAATAGCCAACATATAATGCTTACAATATGACATGTGACATCATAACTTCAAATGCAACAAGTGGTATGTGAAACCGTTTGAGACAACCATGTTGTATTGCTGCAAAGCTAGCCACAAAAAGTGATCTAGACACTGATATAAGTGTATGAGCCAATAGTGTTTCCGACACAAGTAAACATAGGTATAGGCGTGCACCCGACTATAGGTGCTACTTAAACCTAAATTAGTGTTTCTATTTCATGAGAACTGTGCAAAGCAGACAAGAGAGCCTTAACACATACCTTTCTGTTTCTGGGGCTTTTCTAGGGATGGAGTTCTGCTGCGTTCCTTCTCTACCTCTTTTTTTGGTTTAGTAGCTTTGTTCTTTTTCCCCTTTCTGGAAAGCAATGCAGAACATTGGTAAACATGAACCTTCATTTTTCTTTTCTTTTTGGCAGTCCTCGTTGTTATTCACTGTCGACAAGATCTGAAAGTTCTATCTGTATTGAAGCCCTCATACCTCCATGAGTTGCGAAGTGTAGCTGTCTTGAAATTTAGCTTAGAAAAAGTATGCACATTAATAAAAGCTACACAAAACTGTTTGGCTCGTTGGAGGGTACACCTTACTAACAAAGGTTATGTCGAAGGGTATAGGTTGCATAAGAACGACACATCATCTTCGTTCCATTGTCTTGTATAACTCAGATAATTGCCACATGTGCTAAATTAAACTCTTGCATTCACTACTTTCAGGTCTTGGAAAATGTTTTGCAGTTCGGTGTTAGCAGCAAGGTGTCACTCATCCTCGTCTTGTCATCCTCGCTAATAACACTGATCTGGGAAAAAATTTCCTGGTCCTGAAAGTAGTGGACGCACGAGTTTTAGTTAGCACTCATGTCAATTTTCTGAGTCAGCAGAGCGATGAATTGGGCTAATTGATTTCTTGTTGCGCTCCAAATGACGAGACTAGGGTAAAAAAGCGAATGCAAAATAGGTGGTGCGCAAACTCACAACTGGTTTATTTACATCTTGCAAAGTGTTAAATATAGGTTAACAATCTGATATGATGGATGGGGTCATCATGAAAAGATTAAATAAAGGTAAACAAAGATAATGCACGCATACTGCATATACCATCATAAGCACAGACAAACTTTTCGCATATGTCACTTTCTACAAATTTTATTTCTGCCAGTTTTAAGTGTATTAAGAGTGTACTTATACATTCCTGTTTTGCAGCTATGATAAAAAGGGCTTTTCTATATCTCCATAACGTCTTCACCACCACCATGGGCTAACTACGTGGTGAACCAGAAATCGTGGAAAATTTCAAGAATGTGACATACACAATGGCATTTACCATAAGCGTGAATTATCTTTGTTTCCATTTAGTCTTTTTGTGATGTCCTGCCCTCCACCTCATCCATCCTATCCGACACTTTGCAAGATGTGAATAAACCACTTGTGGGTTCGCGCACCACCTGTCCTGTAGTCCCTTTCTCATCCTCATCTGCAGCGCAACACTAGATCATGAAGCAGTGAGGTGTATGCAAAAATTTTAAATTCTGCTTTTTGTTGTTTGCAATATGTTGGCTGCCACAGGTCGTTTCTACGGAGATGAGTGACACAGATGCTACATTTTCGTGATGAAATTAACATGTTCTTATTTTTAATACAGCACTTGTGTCATATTAGAGAGAGCGTGCTCACATATGGAACAAGGGACCTGAGCAATTAGTTACTGTAGGTACACAACAGTTTAAGTAAACACAGGGATTAAAATAGAGAGCAACTACCTCCCCCTGATGGTTGGTGCTTAATAAAGCATATGGCTTGTAATTGTTACCGTTGTCTTAACATTGAGCATTGTTCTGCCACTTGACAGAATGCACATACATGGCAAAGCTTATATTGGCTTTTACTACGAATTTGTGCAAGTTATGCTGAACAAGACATAAATCGGAAAAGGCTGAAGCAAGAAAAAAATAAAACACTAAGAAAGAGGAGGGCAAGAAAAGCACGGCCTTGGTGGGAATGCAGAGTGCTTGGAACATTGCAACGAGAGCACCGTATGGCACAACATGACTCCGCATCACCGAGTGAATCGCAATGCACAGCTGTGGACAGACTAAATGCAAAGCAGAAAAAATTACACAGTAGAATGCCTTCTGTGAACGATACGCTGAGGGCATAATCATGCACTGCTGCTTGTCCAGCTGCCAATGATAATATATGAGTCAGACTAAGCATACAAGCCGAGCCATACTGAATGCCCCACAGAAATGCGCGCAAGAAAAAGACACCACAAATCCTCGTCTCGTGTTCCTCACTCATCATGAACAAGCACCAATTCGCCTAACTGTCAGTACTCCCAACACAAGCTGGACTCCACACCTATTGGAGTGCGGCCATCACTGCTGGTGTCCTATGTACACAGCCCTGCTCTGTAATGCAATGCCACTGGGGTCGTATCAAACTAGTTCTCACATTTAACATGTCCACAACTGCACATATGCCCTCTACAATTATGAGTGTGTGAGTTTTTGCAGGCACAACTGACCTTGTCACTTTGGCATCTAATTCTTTGAAAGAAGGGCCCAAGCCAAATTCTGTCAGTATGTCCGCATTACTATGACAAGCAGACGAAAGCTACAGTACCATGAAATTTTACAATACCTCACGACATCACTTAAGTAATTCATTGTTAACATGCACAATCTTTCAGCATGCACTCATAACTTTAGGAACTTTTTACGAGTGTCTACTAATACAAGCTCTAAATATAAGCTATTCTAAATTAGATGTGGCAATAATCTTACAGGAACTTAAATTATAGACCAACCGAACTCGATTGCTAAATTATGTGAGCTGGCAACCAAATATTTTCCCTGTGCACTCCTTGGTTTTCATGTAAGAGAGACAATGAGATACAATTGACAGTTGAAGCCTTTGATGAAAAATTGATTCTCCCAGGTAAAAGGTGGGGGGACGAGAGACTCTAGAATGATTTCGACCACCTGGGGTCCTTTAATGTGCACCCAATCCAGTGCAATGATACATGCGCATTGCAACACATTCAATGCCGTGGAAATGCAACTGCTGTGGCCACCCTATATGAATGCTTTGCTAGGAGAGCAAGCACCTGCAGATGCAATTATATTTAAAAACCATTAAATTACTGGACACCACCTCACACCTCGTTGCAGACACGTCTAATGACATGATGTATCTATGTGGGTGCATCTCATTAGGCCTTCAGATAGCAAAACCACCAAATGGCCTCAGAAATAAGTGATGTTACATGCCAGCTTCGAGGAAGTGAAAACTCATAACACCTCCAAGAGACCAACAATAGCGAGAACACAGCAGGTTCGAGAATTAGCGCTGAAGCTAAAGTTTTTATCATGTGCCATGTGACGTTATTTTTCAGCATCAATAAACATTACGCATGTTAAACTCCCCATGCAGCACAAAGAAAACAAAAGCCAAATGACATACAAAGAATCCTCAGAGAAGTGCACAACGTTCTTGGGTGTGGAAAACACAACTGTGTGTTAACTTAGTCAATTTGGAAAATCTCTTTATCACCTTGATCTTCACATCCTGTTTTGTTTGCACTACAGAATAAATATTGCTCTCACTGTCAAAACATCTACACCTCCAGGCAAGTAGCTAAAGTTGAAGACTGGGCTTGTTAGTGGAGCGTGACAGCATATTGTAGAGCGCAACTGATTATCGGGACACAAGAAAGATGCACATACAACAAAGTGCTTCATTAAGTGCTTTGTTATGCATCTTTATTGTGTCATGTCGATCAGTTGCGCTATGCAATCTACAGGCAAGTGCACAAGACAGCCCCTGCAGCTCTCCTGCTCACACCCATGGCTTTCGGGAAATATTGATGCTAATATTTTCATTGCTGTAGGTGTGCCTGACACTGAAATTTAGAGCTTGTATTGGCATCTCAGCAGCAGGCTATAGCAAGGCAAAGTGGGCAGCCAGCTAGCAAGGCTGACTGCAAATGGAGTGAGGGGGAGGGTGATACTTACAAAGCAGAGTGCGAATGAGAGGCTGAGGACCTGAGCAACCCGAGAAACAAAAAACACGCACACATACACACAATGATGGGGTGAAAAAGCCCTATGAGCAAAAAACAAAAAGCAACAAAACACACAACAATGCACATTTAAGCTCAGTGATAACACTAACGCTGAGCCAGAATGGGTGTGCAAGTGTCTGGGCTACTTTTAGTAAGCTGCCACTTGCAACCTTGTCAATTTTCCAAGCTTGTGAAGTGCACTACCAGTCAGTAGTCACAGAAGACAGAGTGAGCAATTTATTGATGTGTTAGTTGCAGACAAATGCTAACTGCAGCCAAACCATAGTAATCCCGCAACTATAGTTGCACAAGGAAACTGAGCACCAGTTACTAAATTGACACACTTATGAAGTTCCAAATGATCTAGCCCCACAGCTAAGTCCAGGAACCTAGTCAAATTTTTTTTTCCAGTTTCAATAAAGAGGAAACAATGTTGGTTTTACAAGTATACAGCAAAGTATTTAACTCTGTGCTGTTTATTTTATTGATAATAATCCTCAGCACAAACTGAGCCTTTTATTGACTAGTAAATGTCGCCATATTCCACTGACTAAATACTGAATTTATCAGCAAGGTGGCAAGTTGGGCTAGTTGGATAACGTTCATGTTTGAAAATTTTTGTTGAAGCGCACTGAAGACAGACGGAAAATTTTCAATCATGAATTTATTACAATTGCTGAGTGTGCAAGTGCATGAACAAGTAAAATTAGTAAATGCTCAGGAGCCATGTATGCTATAATGTGTTCTCATGTACGGTCTCTTTCACACTTAGGGGAAACCTCGGTGCGCATTGCATTGTGATGCGACCAGCACTACAGACGCGTGCCATCAGCAGCTCGTGCAAGCTCAGACACTTGAGGGGCGTGCCATTGAACCGCATTGTCTGCGACAGCGGTGCGCGCTGGCCACGATGTCGGGCAGCCTGCTGATTTCATCACTGCTGTGGGAACTAGGCCGATATTCTGTACTAAACGTTGTGCGATGCCAACCTCTCAGCCTTCATTGGCAATAATGGGGTTCCAGAAACAGGGTTTCACAGCATATGCTGCATGCTTTTTCGAAACGCCATGGTATCGAGTGCATTCACGAATATTTTTTTCTTTGTGTGTGAACCACAGTATGCTGCAACGGGGAATACCATGATAAGCACATACCACGCGTGGCATTTATTTAATGTCAAAAAAGAAAACGAAGCACTCGACAGTAACTGCCGTGCAGCTATGTACGTTCAACACAATAAAACAAATGAGAACGAGTTTAGGAATGCTGTAGGTTGAAGAAACCAACTGAATGTGCTTCTACTAACATTACTTGAGGCAGCACTCACTCGCCGGCGCCAGAACGCACGCATGAAGCTTCCAACTTCCCTCAATACCCCAACATGACCCCAACGGAAGTGATGTCAGCGCACATTTTGGACAGCAGTGAGGGGTACCGTGACATGATGAGAATTATGAGCCCAGTACCTGACAACGCAGCCAGCACGCGCTGCCGTAGCCAGCAACGCGGTTCAGATGTTCAACACAATGTCCCCCAGGCGTCCGTGCACGCGTGAGCTGCTTACGGCTCACGACTTCCATCGCGATACCACGCACGAGATTTCCCCCAAGTGCGAAACAGACTGTACACTTGATCAGATGCACACTAGATCAAACTGAAACTATAGCCTAAATTTAGTGAAGGTGTCAACACAATCCGAATAAAATATTGGTGTACGTATGATTCTTCTACAACTTTTCTACGTACCTGCACAGCAAGATGTGCTTCATGTTGTATGAAAGGACATCATAGAAGGCATTTGTGCGTTTCCCACAAGTATTTCCTGGCTGCTAGCATGGCACATGCAGGCATAAAACTGCACAATTCTAAGTTCCTTTGCTTAATGTTAAACTCAGCTGCGGTCATCAGAAAGCATTTCTGCAGTATGTCTTAGATTATGTGCCACAATACTGTGAGTTTGCTGTGAAAGAGCATTGCTGGGAAAAGCCTACTATTTGCAAATCTACCCCAAAAGTACTACTAGTCCAAAGCCCCGCAAAAAAAGTGCTATATTTATAGAGAAGAATGCAAGAGTCTACACTAGTCATGCTAATACATGCCAATAACAGTCCCACATTTGAGCAAGATTAGCATGGCATGGACTTACAGTGTCACGCCACTAATATGACATAATAAGATGCAAATAGCCATTAGAACAACATTCTAACAGATGGTAATTTTACGAGCGCACAAAAGCACCCATGTACTTAAAGAAGCCAACACAAAAATTTTGCACCTTGTTCATCTTTTATTAGTATTATTATCATTTTTTGCAATAGACAGCTTACAGCGCACTTATCACTGTTGGAAACCTCGTTTTGATGAGTGTGAGCATTTATTTAGAGATAGTTTTTAGAGTGCCCAGTCGCAGAGCACCGAGCTAGGCAGTAGCTGTTCCAGCAGCAAGGTAAACACAGCTGGTCATGTGACCACGCAAGACAGTGACGTGGGCGCTGCACTGACAGCCAGCCCACGCAAAGATGCAGGCACGGAAAAAAAAAATCGCAGGTAGCGCAAGCAACCATCCAATACAAACTCGTGACATAGGTTTGTATACATTGCTGCCGCATTGATGTTGGCATCATGAGGGAATCAGCATTACACTCAGTCATGCAGTGTGCAATTTAGGATTGATTTTAAATATGTTCTAAACTGTAGTTGTCCTTGCTATTGCATAGATATTGTGTATGTCTCCCCAAAAATCTATATCACTCATTGTCTTGCCTTCAAAATTTTGTGTCTGTGCT